>OX328128.1:50081313-50608813 GCA_946811695.1 Gonocerus acuteangulatus | reverse complement strand
GGACTTAGACCGTGGAAGCCAACGAGTTAAAGGCCACCATTTCTCCCAGAGTCGGCCATTTTTTATCAATTGAGGAGGTAATGAAAGAACAGGAGATAGTATTCCTCTTTTAAAGGACTAAACTTAGAAAACCTAGTGATTCGCTCCGAAGGTCCTCAAATACGGTGGCCACGAGCCCCAAAGGCACATCAAGGACTCTTTCCCTGAAGGATTCTTGAGGACAGGACCGCCGGACTATGTACAGGTTCCCACCATTTTATAATGCCAACAGCACGTGGTCGGTCACCCATTCAAGTACCGGCCACGCCAGACGTTGCTTAACTACGATGATCAGCGGGAACCACTTCATTCATGCCGTTGGCTCGACGATAATTGTTTAAAACCTTAATTGTTTATCTTTCCTTAAGGAATGAATGCACTGCAAATAGGTTCTTTGTAAATGCTGCAAAGGGAACTGAACAAACTCTTATTACTCCCAAAGAGTGAGGAAGGAGACCTAAAGAGAGCAGATGAGAAAGTGAAATAGTATGAGAGAGTGTAAGGCAACACTGTTTAGTATTCAGGATGAAAGTGGAAGTGTTTGTCGAGGGTGGGAACACTGATTCAATAATTTCCATGCTCTGGGAAAGTGGTCCCCCATCCATTCGCCAACAGAGAATCTTCCACGAAAAAGAGGACAGAAACTTATTGAGTTTCCGAAGACGGCTTTTGAATTCATCTCTCCAGTAAATGTATTCTTTATAGTAAAACTTCTCTGTTTTAGCACGTCTTCTTCATTTTTACCAAAAAAAAAAAAAGAACTGCTTTCTTTGCAGCAAAAATTGCCCAAATACTACAGCTGGCGTGACATTTGTGTTAAAATCCCAAATGCTCTTCGAGTCTTTGTAAGTTCCTGTGTAAAATATTTCTAATTTATTATTTAAAATTCATAATATACACGAATTTAAGAGGGACTATATTTTCAGCGCAACACAACTCAAGTATACCCCAGAATTCCAATATGGTTATCTGACTCACCGTACGTCATTCGGTCATTGATACTCTTGCAGTTTTTGGCCCTTAAACACAAGCAAATAAACAAACCTTAGATCGTCGATTTCGCGTTTCAGGACCGGCGCGAAGTCAATATGTAAGAAGTTTATACCTTGGTCAACTATACATCCCTACATTTTGCACCTCAAAATACTATTACTTACTATTTCTATTAATTCCTATTTCTCACCTGGAAATAGCTTAAAAGGTTTGGTCTTTAAAAAAGAAGTTTTTCGGAATACCTCAACGATATATCTGACAAGAAGAAACGTAGCCATAAAGAAATGACGCCGTTTTGAAGGCTTTGATTGAACAACCCGTTCAGAAATATTCCACAAACGCCGACAAAGCCTTCCGCTGGACATTAGCGGCAGCTACTATATATTCCATTCCGTCTGCAAAAATCTTTCTCGAATGTCTTTCACATTAATATCAAATTTCGTTGCTACAAAAAACCTACTGCTTTAGGAAGATATTAATATTAATTAGACAGGATTTTAACGAACAAATAAAATCGGTTCACCAGAATCATTCATGTCCCTCATGTATTTATTTCCTGTTTTACGGCATTCCATATAAACTAATTGCGAAAACATAAAAGAGCAATACTTTTTAGATTTATTAGAATGTTTGTAACCAGTTAAAAACACTAGTAAACTCAATAGCGCACGAGATGATGAACCAAGGAGCAGAGAGCAAAGAGTATTTTTTTTTTGAGTCAGAAGTCAGACACTGTATTTAACTCCACTGATTTAATCTCCAATGATTTGACGGTTTCGCATTAGCGTATAAAGAACAAAATTTCGGAGGGGGCTGGGAGCACCTAGGCATTTGGGTTGTTGGGAATATTTTAAATATTGTAGTGTAAAATGGTGAGTTTAAGGTCCTCTAGTCGCCTAGTAGACCAGGGTAAATCAAGAAGACATTTTTCGTTCTCACCAAAACAAAATTTCGGGCCCCCCCCCCCCCCCTTATATACTCCCATGAGGTTTCGATAGTACGGTAACCACGTGGGTTAGTCGCCATAGCAACGGAACCCTCGTGTACTATCGTCGAACGTAGCCGAAGCGGTACTTTTTTAGCGTCACACTAAGCCTTTGTTAAGACATTTCCATGTCAAAAATCCCCGACTGGGTTGGATTTTTGTTCAACACAGGTTTCAACACGAAAATAGGAGCTTTGAAGTTGAAAGAGGTAAATAATAGCGCATGCGTTACGTGCCCTTCACAGTCATCATGAGGCACATGGGCGTATATAGGAAATAATTTCGGGAGGGGCTGGGAAAATTTCGGGGGGCTGAGATCATTTCCGGGGCATATAATATGAAAAAATTAGAACTTGGAATAGTTTTAGGCAACTAAAACGCTATTACGGCTAAAATAAACTATTTTTTATTAACTTAGTGATCTTATTTAATTTATATTCAAGGTTTTTATGACACATTTTTACCACCAAATGAAATTTTCGGGGGGGGCTGCATGCGGGGACGCATGCAACATAGCGCAAGTGAAAACGCACAAGCGTAGACATAGCTATAAGATAATGGTGAAGTGCTAAGGGAGGGAAGCCCTTATCTAGACACTTAGCTTGGCGAAGGAAGGAGGCGGGGAATAATTGAATCAGTGTTGCCATCCTCAAGGGACAAACCATCTCACAGTCTCCATGAATACAGTGTTGCCTCGTACTTTCCCCTCTTGTGGTAATGTTATCTCTCTGCCTAAGGAGATCCGTGAAAAACTCTTTTAGCTTTATGCTCCAATCTATGTGGCTAGGGTCTCGGTAGAGGACTAAGTCATTTACGTATCATTATTGGCGCAGCGTTAATCCTCTGACAAGCGCAATATAATTCATAACTTGGTCGGGCGCAATTCATCTGAGAGATCAAGTACACAAACATGCATTACATTTCATTCTAATAAGGAAACCATAACACTGAGAGACCCAACTTTAATGAAACATTTATTAAAACATGTTATTTTATAATAAAAATAATTTTTATAAATATAAAACACTTTTGTACAAATAAACCGACTTTGTCCACCAGGAAGGTGAACATTTGCAATATTTACAATATTATGTTCATTGTGTATAAATTATGTATTAGGAGAATATAGTTAATAATGTGATTTTAAATAAATGAAATGAACTCCGTTCATATAAAGGAGACGAGCTCTGAAAGTATCCTGAAATTGAAATATTTTCAAATCATATGGTAATTGTATAATAAAATTAACTCACCACTCTGAGATGAACCGAGAACCTCCGATTTATGCTCGAGAGTATTTTCAATTACCGTACCAGGATTCAAATGACAATTTTACCTATCTTCTCTTATACATGACGCTTTGGCTCCATTAGATGAATTAACATTCCATGGAGAGATAGCTTTATTGAATTCGCAACTAAGCCTAAATCGGGAGTTGGGTCCGGTGAGAAAATATTTCTAAATAAGAAAGGTTTAAAAATTAAGTAACTAATGGCGTATACCGCCGAGTGTATTAAACAATTGTTTAATGAATGTTATGGCTTTGTGTAGCATATATTAATAACATTTTACACCATAAGGTTCTGAAGGTCCTTGGTGTGGACCACCAAAATGAGCAGAGCAATACAGCCTTGTTCCTATATAATTTGAATTGCAAACTCAAAACCCTTCCCATTCGCATTCACTTACAATGTAAAGCAATTGTAATTTAAATTGGCAATTTACACGTCGATGCTGCGCCGTTTATGAGCAGAATCTAATATACCTTATACAGTTCCATTCATTGATTTGCAATCAATAGGGACGGTTAATGAATCTACATCATCTTACGGAGTGCATTGGTGTCTCAACGCCCCATACCAAAGGTAATCAATCGCGTTTCAACTAACATTATTTCATACCTAATTACTTGTAGAATAATACTCTATTATTGCTTTTCCGTTTTATTACTAGTTCTGACGCAAAACACCTATTTCTTGACCATTTCCTCGCCATGTAAAAATTGTGCAGTATTTAGTGAAATGTAAGGCAATATTTTAAAGCGCTTATTACTGAAAATGTGATATTGCCCACGAAGTCTCAAGTATAGAAATAATTTTAAAATATTTTTTTTTTACCAAGATGTACCATCAACTTGGTACATTTGGGTTGTGAATATATTTATAATGAAACTCAATTAATCTTAGTTTATTTTGAGTAGGACAAGAAAATAGCTATGGTTTCCGCTTGACTTTGCCTAATAGTGTATGTTTCTGAGGTCCTATCCTACAAATATTATCGCCGTACTTATTTGTTTACAGCCTAATAAAAATATGGTGACAATTAACGTTGCGACTATTCCCTTCAAAATTTGTTGTTTTAGTAACTAATTGCGGACATAATGGAATAATATATACCCTTTTCCAAATTCATTTTATATAAAAAAAAAAAAAAAAAAAAAAAAAAAAAAAAAAAAAAAAAAAAAAAAAAAAAAAATCATTATATATATTCTCCCCATATACCATTCTCCAAACGTGCTGTCTTATGAAAATAGCGTTTGATTAGCTTCAACAATCCGATCTGTTGACAAATTTATTTAGCGTTTGTTCTGCAATTAAGTTCAAGCACAAGCAATTAAAAAGAATCTCAATCATGGATCTTTGTTGCATTCGTTATGCTGTATTTTTATCTTCCTCGCGACTAAGATATTAATAATAATAGATCTGCGCAAGAGAATTATTTTATTGCTTATTCTATCACTCATGATATTTTCCAGTATCATAAGAAGCATTAAAAGGTTCCTTTTTTCTAGAACAAAATCAGTTGGTGACGGTAGAGCAAAGATGGTGTTATGATAATTTTTTTTAAATATTCTTTACAGGTATTCAAGTTCGTTATTTTCAAAGGATTTTTATTATTGTTATCATAAATTAATGTAGGAAATGTAGGAGGGAAGAGCTCCGTGAGTTTCTTCCGAGACCTATACTGCCTTTGATAACTTAGATAAGGGCTAATTCAATTATGGCAATTAGATACAGTTGCCTAGCAACACAATAATTGCAATTACAACCCCTATCGAGAGGATGGGAATACGACGATAATGAGCTTATGGAGGGGTCGGGTCGTGCGGTGTCGTCCCATCATCTCCGTTCGACGATCAATACACGGCGGAGTTTCAATAGGGATGCTATTATACTCAGCTAATAGGATTCTAATGGCGAACAATTTAGATCGTTAGAGAAAATGTACAAATTGCCACGATATGGAGAAAGGCGTTGGAGATGGGGTTCAGGATTCTCTTTTGACCGTTCTTGGCAATGTCATCATTATTCTAACTATTACACATTTAACGCTAATAGTACAGGTCGGCCCGTGGTCTAGTAGCTAACTCCAAGGATTAGTCACTAAACCACGGGAGATGCGGGAGATCTTTCCTAATACAACTTTCAATATCTTTCCTAATTCCACCTTCAAGATCCTTCCTAATACAACCTTCTTATCCCTTAACTAATTATTGTTCCCTTACTCTATTATCGCAGAATCTGTGGAGTACTCTAATTTCCTCTGTAATATATTTAATTTGTTGTTGTTTTTGTTTTAATTATTATAATATGGATATAGGAGGTGTTATTAGGAAGGATATAGAAGGTGGTATTAGGAAGGATATTGAAGGTGGTATTAGGAAGGATATTAAAGGCTGTACAAATTTCCTCTGTAATATATTTAATTTGTTGTTGTTTTTGTTTTAATTATTATAATATGGATATAGGAGGTGTTATTAGGAAGGATATAGAAGGTGGTATTAGGAAGGACATTGAAAGTGGCATTAGGAAGGACGTAGAAGGTGCAATTAGGAAGGATATAGAAGGTGCTATGAGGAAGGATATAGAAGGTGGTATTAGGAAGGATATAGAAGGTCCTATTAGGAAGGATGTGGGAGGTGCTATTAGGAAGGATATAGGAGGTGGTATTAGGAAGGATATTGATGGCGGTATTAGGTATTATAAAAAAAAAAGAAAGAATACTTTTTGGTTTTGTTCCTTACACATATACTTTGATGAATGATTTGCATTTCATTAGAGTGAAAACCTCCACTGTAGTGATGTTGAGATAAAATAAAATTAACGAATAATAAAATATATGCATGTTTTTTCTTTGTTATTTAGTCCTGTAATAAAAACTTATTTAAGTGAAATAATGAAAAAATTGTCTTTTAAGGTAACCTTGAGTATTAAGATAAGATAATTACAAAATAAACAGAACATTCTATTAAAGAAAAAAAAAAAAAAAAAAAAAAAAACATGAACAAAAAAGACGATATCAATCAAAACATTGAAGAGTTGTTGCAAGATAACGAAGGTTTACTTGTATTATTTATTTATTTATTCATGGAGCTTCACATTACTTTTATTAACGAATGCTTACTATGTGTATTTTTATTTTAACAATAAAGCCAAGCAATTGAACAAATAGTTTGCTATGAATAAAATGTTTATAATATTCAAAGATGTTCTTCGCTTCCCATATCAGAAGTGGATTTTAATAAAATTGTCAAGTTTCTGACAAGGAGTGAAATACTCCCGGAAGTTTGTAAGGTAAAATTAGCTTATTCAAGAGGAACACACCTCGGAGCGACGAAGCAAGTTTAGGCTAAAGCTCAAGGTGTTTATGACAAGCCGTCAATGCGAGATTTAAATAAGGCGAGAACTCGAGTTAGTCAATCATAAGTCTTGAAGGAGGAAACATTATATCAATATTCAACAGGCAGTGTATTGGAATTTTAGTTTCAATTGGCCTAGAAATAGGAGCTGGTCCAATGGAAAGTTGGCACGACAGGCAAAAATACATTTTCTACCAGTAGACTCATTGAAAAGAGATCATTTCTAGTCATTAGAACTGCTGGAAATCAGCAGACTAACTATTTTCAACGCCACAAGTCCCTATCCAGACGAGAAAACATTTGAAAAATCCTGCAAATTATAGACATTCTAAAAAAATAATAACAAGTTCATTCTCAACTTTGGATGGTTTGAGTTCCGTATTAGGTTTGTAGCGGAGCTAACTTTAAAATTATATTTTTCCGAGAAAGAGTAGCCCTCTGCGTTTTCATGGAGCTTTCCTACGGGAAAAGTTAACAGTAAGGCCACTCGTCCACTGGAACCCAAAAACTACGAACTGCGAAGCAACGAATTCGGACGAACGGCGTTTGTGCGAATGCCTCTCGTCCATTGCCTCAGTGTTCGTCCGAATTCGCAGTAGACTTGATGGCTCGTACTCACAGTCCATTTTCAACCATGACTATTCGCACCTTTTCGCAACTATAAATCCCAGCAGGATGGGATCGGTTCGCACTTCGGACCAGTTCGGACGAACGATACGGGCCCAATGGACGCGGTCCATGATGGAGCCTCGTGTTTGGATTGTTCGAGCGTATTCGTCCGAATTCATTTCGCAGGTTTTCGGTTCCAGTGGACGAGCGGCCTAAGAGTCCTAGCGTTGTCTGTTCTGCTACCTGGTCCTAGAAAAGCATTGAACCCGGCTGAACATCTCGGTGCACAGGGATTTCTCGCAAGCACTGAACATTTTACTAGATTTAAGGCAACTTGTGATAACCTTAAGTTACCTTACTCGGTATAAGTAGTACCAGCGAGATCCATGCTCCCGGATGCCAACTCTCCGCTCAGGAATAATCTAAGTGTCGTCATACCCTACTACTGAACTCTTTTTCTAATTTATGAACGCTTATTTATTTATGATCAATTATTTATTTTATTTATTTATTGACAGTCGACTTATAATTTTATTTATTGATTAAAGTTGAGTTTTATTATTTTATTTGGGTCTTGTTTAGAACAGGCCCGCCAGTGATTTTATATTGATATTTAGTAACTGTTACTATGTAATTTGATACCATCGATACAGAAATAAAAACACATGTTTAAATAATATTTAATTTAATATTGTTTGTGTATTTGCTGTTATAAAAGTATTAAACTATGAATATTTTTGATGTTTACGATTTATGCAAAGAAGAGCAACGAGCCAGGATTTTCTTTGTCGAAAGAGGAATTCTACCCAAGGAAAGATATTGTAAAAAAGGCCACATTATGATATTTTACGAAGAAAGGAAAAAAAAAAATTCGTTGATCAAAGGACCGGTGTTCACACTCAAAGAGTTGAGTCTATGTGGGCGAAGGCCAAAAGGAGAAACAAAAAGGAATGTGGGACACATCGCTCTATGATAGACTCCTATTTATGTGAGTACATGTTCCTTTAACCCATATTTTTTTATTTATCAATAAGTAACTGTTACTAGATAAAATCACTGGCGGGCCTGTTCTAAATAAGACCCTTTTATTTATTAAATAGGAATGAAGTTTCTTAATTTATTTTATTATTATATGAACAAGACTATTATTTATTTATTGTTAGGACCTTCTTACCAATATACAGACAATTAATATCCCCAACAGGTTAAAATAAATTATCTTCAACCTTTACATACGATTATTTCATTAGAGCATAGGTTTTTCATCCTAAGTGCTGCGTATAAAATAGATCCATACTAAACTTTTAAGGCTCTTCGCACCAAATTAAATAAATAAATTATTTATTTCGGTTGGACGTAATTCTCCCGAAGTAAATTAAAACCTCAGAAAACGGAGAAAACCTGCCTCCTAATTATAATAACACATAAATATAATGCATTCCCATTACTTATGAGCGGAAATTCACGCTATATCCAGTTCCTCCATTTTCCCCAATCTTCATACAGTAATCCCCAAGGAAGGATAGCGAGCTCACCTCCAGAACGACTCCTCCAAGTGCACTTGACTGCTCACCTATCGGCATATAGGACCGTTAACGGTTCCCCCAAGACGGTATACTCTCCTGCTTCAGTACGGTTACGGTCCAACATCGGGGGAAGGCCGTATAAAATCGGTCCACACGACATCGGGCCGTATTATCTCCGACTATCTAAATATCTATCCATGATACATATTATACATTTACATATTTTCTTACTACATAAGTTAAAAATGATTGTCAACAGCATCTTTTCCCCCTTGTACCTAAATAATACAACAGAACATTCAACGACATACCACTAGTTTCTGCTCGATAACAAAAGTTAAGTGACGTCAGGCGTGGTTAATACTTGGATGGCTGGCAGTCTGAAAATACAACGCGTCTTTCCCATTATAAAATGGTAGCAACATTTTGCTGTTTTTCGTTTCCCAGAATCAACTATGGCAGACTCACTTGAAAGCTCTACAGTAAATTACATATGAATCCGAACTAAGATAAAAAAATCGTTTGTAAACATTAGATAGAAAACATGATGATGTATTTATAAAAAATCGGTTCTTATATTTTTTCAGCATATCGGGTACGGTTGAATTATCGGAATAAATGGAAGGCATTGAAATATACAAGAATTATTCATATTTTGTTGTCAAGCAAATTTTGATAGGGCTATCTCTAGTAAATAAATCACGCTTATATTTGACTTCAGGGACACGATTCGTTTATTACCATAATACCATGAGATTTTATTGATCCAATGGAAAAAATATGATTTTTCTTTTCTTTTTTTTTTTCATTTTCAGCAACATACATATAATTAGTTCCTAAATATTTCTACTTTTTATTATTAACCCTTACGAGAGGGCAGCCCGCAAATGCAAATGCAAATTTAATGCATTTATCTGACTTCTTTTTACATGAAAATTTGTTTACTAGTTGAAATCTTTACTAATTCGTCTCGTTAGTTCATGCAGGACTTGCGGGAAAGGGGCTCCTTTGTATATCATGTATCTAAAAACTATACAACCTTCAAAAATATGAAAATATTCTCGCATTGTACACTCAAGCATTGTTCTTCATAATGAAGATACTTAAGCAACTCCCTGCTGAATACATATAAGCAATCCCGTTGCTGAGAAGAAGCCATTGGTTGTATTGAGGAAACGGAGGGCTGACATCAGCAAATAAGGCCGTGAGAAGATTCACCCCCCCCCCCCCCAAGCAGGAGTGTCGCACACCCACTTAGTGCTTGTTTACATTCACGACAGCAAGTGCTCCAATGATTTCCTCCTATTGGAGACCGCTGCTAGATCAAACATCATACTTCCGCTGAAAAGAAGGTAAAGGAGATTCAATCGGCATGGGCTGCGCTTCTATACTTGAAAGTGTAGTTGCATAATGAAATAGCATATGCAAAGCTATACGTATATACATGTATATATATATATATATATATATATATACTAGCTGAATACCCGTGCTTCGTCATGGCAGATAAGTAGTTATTTTATTGCGTTAAATGATGTATCATCAAAATTAACACTCCTACTTAATTTTGTGCAGTTTATTATAGCAAGGTTCCCGTCATACAATAAGTTAGTCATCAGTTTATAAGTAATCAAAGTATAATGTTTCTTGACATTGGGATGCTCCGCACCAGTATCAAAAAACAGATAACGTATAGATAACCCGTTATCTATAGGTTACCAGCGTGGGCATATATAAGGAGAACTGAGGGATGTGCAGCCCCCCCCCCGAAATTTTGATGTGATGGTAAAAATGTGTCGTAAAAACCTTAAAATGGTTTGATCCATTCCTTCTTCATTCCAAAGATCATTTCATTTTAGTTGTAATAGCATTTTATTTGCCTAAAACTTTTCCAAGTTGATAGTATTCCATACCCCAGTAATTCAAGGACTTACTTAAACTTAAAAATTATACTTAAAAATTCGAATATCAAAAAATCCTTTCTTAGCGAGCGTCTACGTTCTATAGGGAGTGTCCATGCAAAATTTCAAATTTTTCTGTCGAGCGGTTTGGGCTGGGCGATGATAGGTCAGTGAGTGAGTGGTATTTGACAAATATATAGTAGATATATAATATGTATATATATATATGTATATATATATATATATATATATATATATATGTGTGTGTATGCGACATTAAAATGTTTTTAAAAAGTCCGACTCGCAGGAACTGCGTCATCTTAGCGCGGTTACGTACATCTCGAAGAAATGGAAAAGATTAGCATCACAAATCACAGGAAACTGAGAGTAGCCAACTTACACAGAAGCGGATAATTCTTAATCTGTATAAGTCAATTTAATTATGTACTGAAAATGTACTTACTCTTCGACTACTGCTGAGAAGGCTCTATTCTAAACAACCAAAAATTCGTTGTCATTTTAAGTATCTTGTTTTACTAGCAAATTCGTTTTACTGTTATAATCAACTGTAAATATGTGCTTCATGGCGAATAAAATTCCATTCTGTCGTGGGTTAAATCTTTCTATAAAATAAGAAATAACGATAACATCAGTTGGAGGCTATGAGGAAGGTTATATAGACAGGAGAATTCAAAACAAACTACGTCATCATGGTTAGCCACTGCCATCTTGATTACCACAGCCACTCCAAAGTTATTATTACCAATACCTTTCACCGTTTCTTAGCTTATTTTACTACTCTACTAATTTTACTTATAAATGCAATTTAAAACAAATAAAAAGTGAGATAAACAAAGAGAAAACCCCTTTCAAAACAACAAAACAAACACTTTTGTAGTTTTATATCTCTGATTGACGTTGCCCCATCAAAAATTGCTTCAGAATCTTTTTTGTAGAGAATTTAGTAAGCATTTGAATGGTCACCTTCGACTTACCACGATTTTCCAACCGTTATCGAGATATTTACGAAAAATGTATGAAGATCCGAAAACTTTTCAGGTCTATTAAGAAAATAATTTTTTTCGCAAACTTCCTTAACTCTAAATATAACCAAAATGTTAACATCTTAGTTAGGATTAATTTCCAATATCTAGAAAATATTTCAATTGAATCCCGCGATTCTAAGTACCCACAAAAAAATAATGACTTACAAAATCATTGATTCCACTTTTCTCAAAAACGGCTAAAGATATCGCCTTCAAAATGGTTTCATTCGTTTTCTTCTGTTAAGAAACCTGTAAAACAAGTACCTGCAAGCATATGAACTCAAAAACGTAAGCGTTACGATTTTTTTTTGCGCGAAATTCAGCTGGTTAACGAACTTGACCTTTCAAATTAGACGACAGATTTTATTACCAAATATCGTCAAAGTCGGACCATTTTTGAGCTTGCTAGAGAGCGAACAGACAAGCATATATATATATATATATATATATATATATATACATATATATATATATATATATATATATATATATATATATATATATACAAATTTTAGCCACCTATAATTTCGTGATCTATAGGGTCTGAAACGTGAAAGTTTCTAATCGGCACTTCCGGATTGCGTCATGAGGTAGACCTACATTTATAAAAATATATATTATTATTATAAAAAACTCTCCGAGACCGCCGCACAGTGGTCAAAAATATTCAAAAAGCGCTCAAAACTTGATTTTTTGAAGTATTTTCTTCGAACATTTTGGTCTTAAATATCTGTTAAAGACCTCCTGAGAGTGTCATTACTTGAGTTTCAGGCCCCCACTGTTGATTGCAGGACGGTGGTTAATCATTGAAGTACAAGAAACGAAGCAAATTCCCAAATTCTCATGTACCAAAATCGTTCCTGCAACTCTACTTGTTCAGACCAATAAGATTGACGCATTTTTTTCTTGTTTTAATGGGATGTTCGAAGGGCAAAAAAAATATTTTTTTATTTTTAGAATCGTCGACGTGGACGGGGATACTTAAAAAGTCCGATTCGCAGGAACTGCGTCATCTTAGCGTGGTTCCGTTCTTATCTCTAGTGTTTATGAAGGCATAGAATAGAAACAGTTATTACTTTATTTAGATCAATAGCGAAACACCTATCCAAATGAAATCTCAAACAAACCAGTCTTGAAAGGTCTTCATTTACAATCTTACCTGTATGGGTTCAGCTATCCCATAAGTCGGGCAGAAAGGCCTCCGCTCAGAGGCATTTGGAAAGCCTTGGGATCTCTCTCTTTGAACGCTACATTTCTAACAATAAATTGATCTTCTTATTTTAGTTAATCTTTTTTATTGTCAAATACATTATCCGGCTATAAGCAATTTAAAAATAACAAGGAATAAAACAGACAAAAAGAACCGTTCGAATAAACGAAATCAATTTCTTCAAGTTTAAGCACTTATTTCTCCGATTGACATCGCCTAATTAAAACTTTCTTTAGAGCCTCATTTGTAGAGCATTTAGTAAGCTTTCTAATGGTAATCTTACGTTTCGCAAGATTTTCAACCTTTTTCGAAATATTAAGGAAAGTATACAAAGTTACCAAAACTTTTTATGTCTGTTAATAAAATATTTTATTCTAACCCTTCCTTAACTCCAAACGTAACAAAAATTTCAACATATTAGTTTCAATGAAAGTAGAACATGCAGAAAATGTTTCAACTGAATCCCATGATTCTAAGTACCCAAACCAAAAACGGTATTCAAAAACTATTTTTCCAATTTTCTCGAAAACGGTTAAAGCTATCGCCTTGAAAATGGTTTCATTCGTTTTCCTAGCCCAAGAAGCCTAAAAAACGAGTACTTACAAGCTTATGAACTCAAAAACGTAAGCGTTACGATTTTTTATGCGCGAATTTCGCCCCAAACGCCGTCTTCCAGTGGGCGGATTCTGCTGGTTAACGAACTTGACCTTTCAAATTGGAAGACGGATTTTTGTACCAAATTTCATCACAATCGGACCATTAGGGAAGCCAGAAATGAGTGAACTGAAATGAAAAATTGGCTGCATAAGTTTGCCTATTTCGGTGCAAGACGTGAACGAACGGTAAGACAGACGCGCGTTATCTCTATGTAAATATTCGATGCAAATCGAAAATGTTTTTTTTTTGCAGTACTCAAGTCATTGTTGACTGCAACAAATGTCTGAAGTGATCCGAGTGAAAAATCGTGTCCTACTTGAAATATTTAATTTCAGGTTTCTAAATCAACAATATCACATGTTATTGAGTTTTGAGCGCATTTGGGCTGTTTTTGACCACTGTGCGCCGCACAGTGGTGGCAAATGACATTTCGTGTTTCAAAAAAGGCTACAGCCTCTAAATCATAAGCGATTTCAATGAACTTTTTTTAAATGAAAGCTAATAAAATTTATAGCAATTTTATCTGATTTTTGTTCTTAGCGCGGTTCCTCCCTCCCCTATAGGGAGGAACCCCGCTTATAAGGTTGATACAATGAAACAATCCGGAAGTGCCGACTAGAAAATTTCGCGTATCAGAACCCCTAGAGACAGAAAATAACGGTGGTTAAAATTTGTATATATATATATATATATATATATATATATATATATATATATATATGTGTGTGTATGTGTGTATATATATATATATATGTATATATATATATATATATATATATATATATATATATATATATATATTTGTCTGTTCGCTCATTTCTGGCTTCCCTGATGGTCCGATTTTGATGAAATTTGGTACAAAAATCAGTCGTCCAATTTGAAAGGTCAAGTTCGTTAACCAGCAAAATCCGCCCACTGGAAGATGGCGTTTGGGGCGAAATTCGCGCAGAAAAAATCGTAACGCTTACGTTTTTGAGTTCATAAGCTTGTAAGTACTCTTTTTATAGGCTTCTTGGGCTAGGAAAACGAATGAAACCATTTTCAAGGCGATAGCTTTAACCGTTTTTGAGAAAATTGGAAAAATAGTTTTTGAATACCGTTTTTGGTTTGGGTACTTAGAATCACGGGATTCAGTTGAAACATTATCTGCATGTTCTACTTTCATTAAAACTAATATGTAGAAAGTTATGTTACGTTTGGAGTTAAGGAAGGGTTAGAATAAAATATTTTATGAACAGACATGAAAAGTTTTGGTAACTTTGTATACTTTCCTTAATATCTCTGAAAAGGTTGAGAATCTTGTGAAACAAAAGATTACCATTAGACTGCTTACTAAATGCTCTACAAAAAAGTTTCTAATGAAAGTTTTGATTAGGCGATGTCAATCGGAGAAATAAGTGCTTAAAACTTTAAAGTAATTGATTTCGCTTATTTGAACTGTTCTTTTTGTCTTTGATTTTGGTACTTAAAATTATGGGATTCAGTTGAAACATTTTCTGCATGTTTGAATTTCATCAACACTAATATGTTAAAATTTCGGTTACGTTTGGAGCTAAGGAAGGAGTAGAATAAAATATTTTATTAACAGACATGAAATGTTTTGGGAACTACGTATGCATTCCCTAATATCTCGAAGACGGTTAGGATTATTGGTAAACGGAGGGTTACCATGCGAAAGGTTACTAAATTTTCTACAAAAAATGTTTTGAAGACATTTGCGATGGGATGGTCATATTTGGAGAAATAAGTGCTTAAAACATAGGTAATTTCGCTCATTTGAACGAATCTTTTTGTGTGTTTCCTACAGTTTTTTTTTCACTGCTCGTTATTTTTGTGATTGCTTATAGTAGTCAAATGTATTAGTCAATAAAACAGGATACGTACATATAGAAACAATATTTTGTTTCAACGGTATCTTGGAATTCGAAGATGCCCTATGAATATCTAGATTACTGTACTGCTGTTGATTTCGTTCTTTAGAATTGTTTTTGGAATTCCCTATTTACAGAAGTTTTTATCTATTTCTTAATTTTTTTTTTAAATTCATTGAACGAAATCATATGAATTCGAAGGTGAGGAGCTAGGAGGCTTAGGGTGGGGGGCGTTTTCCCTGTCCCCAGGTACCCTCGTCTCCCTGTGTACCCTCGTCATCTTCAAGTCTTTGTCTAGAGTCATAAAGATAAGCCTCCAAACAACTTTAGGAATGTAGTATTTCTAATTTTTGCCAGTATCAGAACAGCCGCTCTTTACATACCACAGTGGTACAGACGTACCGGTCTATTCTAGTTGCACTCCACACGGTGGTAGTACTTAGTGTATGCCACAGCGGATCGCTCATTATAACCTTATTTTATACGTATTAAATAGGTACCTAAAAAAAGTTTATTTGTGTATAAGTGTTGCGTTATTGGGATTAGAATAAAATATTTTATTAACAGGCATGAAATACTTCGGAATCTTTGTATATTGTCCTTAATTTTTTTTTCTTTTATGGTGTATCGAAATCTGAGTCATTAGCACCATTTTTTCCTTATGAGCTTTATAATACTTAGATTTAGCTAGCAACAATATTTTACACCGCAATTAAAGTGATTTGCTCTTCTTATAAACATAATATTTATATTATAATATAAACATAATACATTAATTTGTCTGACAAAAAAAAAGTCCGACCCGCAGGAACTGCTTCATCTTAGCGCGGTTCCGTTCTTATCTCAAGTGCGATTAGTGAAGGAATATAGCACCTATCGGTAGGTATTAGCACCATTTTTCCCCCTTAATATCTTCAAAACAGTTAAGAAATCGTGGGAAGTACGATTTAACCATTCAAAAGCTTACTAAATTCTCTAAAAAAAGATTCTGAAGCAAATTTCGATGGGGCAATGTCAGTCGGAGAAGTAAGTGCTTAAAACTACGAAAGTGTTAGTTTTGTTATTTTAAACGGGTTTTTGTCACTGTTTACCTCACTTTTGTTTTTTAAGTTTATTTAACGGTGGAATAAGTATTTCATTAAAGCTGAGAAAATAAGAATCATATTGGTAATAGAGTTTTCCTAGAGTGAGCGTCGCGATGACGGGAGAGTCCCATCCGCTTAGAAAACTGCCAGTTTCCATGTGTGGTGCTTTAAGCTTCCTTCTCTTTGAGATTTTATTTTATATTTTTAACGAAAGATCAAAACCTACCGATAGCTGCTACTATTCCTTTACTAATCGCACTTCGGATAAGAACGGTACCGCGCTAAGATGATGCAGTTCCTGCGAGTCGGACTTTTTTCGTCTGTTTTTATTCCTTGTTATTTTTTAATTGCTTATAGTTGGATAATGTATTTTACAATAAAACAGATTAGGCAAAATAAGAAAAACAATTCATTGTTAGAAATATAGCTTGCCAAGAGAAAAAGATTCGATGGCGTCTTTTGAATATTTTCAATTGCCTTCATGCTGTTGGTTTTTTTATTTTATTTTTTAATTTAATTAATTTAATTTTATCTGTAGAATTATTACTATAGTAAAAGAACACAGGAATATGTGAAAATTTTTGATATTTTCCAATTCATTGAAACGTATGAAATGAAGTATCGGTAGAAGAGGTTTCTAGGGTCTTGCGGACTCGACCCCAGGTATAGCCATAAAACCCTTTGAACAAAGGCCGAGGATAATATTTTCTGTTTTTATTCAATGCTTTTCAAATGAGAATACGGATATGAACAGGAACCGGGGTCTCCCGTGGTCTAATGGCTAGCGCCTTGGATTCATAAGCGGGAGATGGTGGGTTCGATTCCCCAACCTCCGGCAGGAATTTTATCATCCCACGGCTCGCTGGTAAAATTCCTCGCTACACGCTGGATGTCGGCGCTAATGACCTAGATGTAGATGCGCCGTAAAAAAAAAAAAAAAAAAAAAAAAAAAGAACAGGAACCGCGCTAAGATGACGCAGTTCCTGCGAGTCGGACTTTTTATTTACCCTGTTTATTAAATTACGTGTAAATAATTCACGAGCGTTTACAATTGAACATAAAATAATATTTTATTTTTCATCTAACTTAATATCAGCACTGATATCGTTGAAATAAAACATTCGAATCCTAATTAGACTTGGAAAAAATCAAAATATATTTATAAATCATTTAAAAATCATATTATTTCAATTAATCTCAATGTTAAATTAAGATAAATTTACGTTTTGAAGATTTCAGTCAGATTTTTTCCAAGTCTAATCAGGATTTGAATGTTTAATATCAACGATATCAGTGTTGATATTAAGTTACATGAAAAATTAAATATCATTTTATGCTCAATTGTAATAGTTCGTAAATTATTTAGACTTAATTTAATAAACAGGAGATACAATAAACAAAAATCCGGCAAAGTTGTTCTAAATTTGATTAGCTTTCATGTTAACAAAATTGCGTTGAAATGGGCAAAGATTTGGAAACTGCAGCCTTTTTCCAAGTGGCCAGTGGGGCCAAAACACGAAATGTCTTTTGGCCCCACTGTGCGCCGGAATAGAGAGAACGCCGGACAACAGAGAGTCTCCTGTATTTTCGAATGTACTTTGAAGGACAATGATAGATACATGACTTCTAAGTTTTTCTAAATCCCCCCAAGGGATGTTCTGAACTGTTTAGGCCTCAGAAACATAATAATGTTAGCCATTCACAAATTATAAGCAACTCTTAAAACTTTACTGTCTGGAATATTAAAAACGGGAATTTTCACACTCGGTGTATTTCCTTTTAGTAAATTTCAGCGGTTCATGGTAAGGAGAAAGGTAAAATATAGTTAAGAAAGAGGGGGTTTGCAATTTATGAAGGGGAGATTACCCCCAGCAAATAGTCTAGCAATAAACTCCCCAAGGTTCGGCTTTAAATTCTCTTTCAATGAATTTCGTGTCTCCTAAAGGAACTAACTTGGTGGGAACTTTGATATTACTCCGGGATTTAGCACTTATTCAGAAGATAGCAAAACTAATCATCTCGTTCTTAAGGTATTATTCCTACCTAGGAACATTTATTTATTTTATGCTTTATTTATTAGTATGAATTATTACTTTTCCGCAATTTTGCTGCCTTATGTTTTATCAAGTATAATTCACAAGATACAATACGGTCGTTTTGTAAGTTATATGAAATGGGAGTCCAACATTTCAAAGATTGTCACAAATATAACATAATGTGAATATTCGATATTGAATATTAACTACGCGTCATTGCGATGCGTTTGTAGTGTTTCTGGAGAATCGCAAAAGCCGTAGACAAATGTACAGGTTAAAATAATAAATGGACGTTAAAATTTACAAATTTATGTTTCCAAGATGTAATTTGGAAACACGCATTATATTTGCCAGCATTACCAAGAAGTGTTCAGACTGGGGATGCTGATGGGTGAGGAGGCTGTGCAAGGGCTCGGGATATTATTACCACCAGGTATAGCGTAAACATTATGAGGGACAATAGCACAGTTTATTTCTAGTAATTCAAGGTCTTCCATCATAGTTGAAATGAACCGCAAATTAAAATAATATTATGAAATAGATAACAGTACGGTAACAGCTGAACTTTTATCGTCCTATCAACGCATGCTTCCTAGGCTTGCCTGCTCTAATCAACTAAAAATTCAAACCCCTCTAAAAAAACTTAAAAATTTGAATATAAAAAAAAATCCTTTCTTAGCGAATGTTTAAGTTCTAAAGGGAGTGGACAAATGCTAGGAAAGTGCCCAAATAGTACACTTCACGTTACAATAGTTCATAAGGTCATGTCTTTTCTTCAAGAAAAAGATCACAGATTTCTTGAAGAAATTTATAGTGCGGACGACGACAATTTACAAATGTCTTCCGAGTGAACTGCCTTTAAGGATAAATCAAAGTTACACGCAGTAACACATACATAATGTATTTGGTCAAAGATCCATTAATGAGCAATGAGATAGGAGAAAAAGATTCCCTTCAGTCAAGAAATATTATTAGAGAAAAGAAAACCATATAAACCAACATCATCGAAGAAACATACGGTGGATGAAAGTACATGGTTCAAGGCATTTGGGCGCTGAGGGAATGATGAAGTAAAAATATTAATAGATTGCTTGGCGAGCATCAACAACCATATTTACACCTGCTCATCAATCATTCGGAATGAATCGGAAGCATGTATGTAGACACGCCAAGAGAGACCGGAAGTTGGCAGAGGATTAAGTGGACAGACAGTGAGGCAGACGGAAGTAAACGGACAGACAGTCCGATCAGAAGTTGAGTGAACAGGAAGACCGGAAGCGAGCCGGAAATTGCCAGGAAGATTGGAAGTTTACCGAAAGTGAGAGATACACTTTTGTTTGACGTTTTCGAGCAGTTAGGTCAAGACAAAAGCACGTCCCATTTAAATATATATATATATATATATATATATATATATATATATATATATATATATATATATATACAGGGTGTTCAAAACACCCCCCTTTTCCCCACAATTTTTGAAATTTAAAAACGAAACTTGGTGGGTCTTAACGTGGTCGAATGTACTTTCATTGTACCTAATGCACGACCCCTCAACTTTCTCCAGTTCTTCTCCAGAGACCCTAACTCTGGAATCTCCAATGGAACGGGGTTATTTTTATGACGGATTATTGTAGATAATTGAATTTTATGTCGATTTTATATCTGTCATTTTTTCGCTAAAGCGCACCAATGAGTAACAAATTGCCAAAAACGGATAAAACCCTTGTTTTTCGTCACTTTTCTGCCAATAACGTAGAAAGTATACCCGTAATGAAAAACGTAGTTTATATAAACGTCGTAGAGGATTAATTTTACTTTCCAAAAAGAACCTTTGAATGCCTAAAATGTTCATAGGAATGGAGCAAAACACACTTTTGTTTTTGAAGTTTTCAGAAAAACTTATTATCAACGTGATCTACGCTTCAGTAAAACTTAATAAACATTTCCTAAACTATTTTTGCTCCTCCTAGTTTTGGATTTAAAAACGTTTGAAAAGAAAATCAAATTCAATTACTTTATAAAGGCATAAAAATAATAAATTTGACGCAATAGAACTCACCTAATCATTAGAAAAACTTACGTCTTTAAAACGTAAATTTATCATAATTCAACAAATCAAAATATATTATCCACTCATTTAAAAACCACATTATTGCAATAATTCTCTTTGTTGAATTATGATAAATTTACGTTTTAAAGACGTCAGTTTGATTTGTTCCAAGTCTAATCAGGGTTTGAATGTTTAATTTCAACGATATCAGTGCTGATATTAAGTTAGATGAAAAATACAATATTATTTTGCGTTTGATTGTAAAAGTTTCTGAATTATTTACACGTAATTTAATAAACAGTGGAAACAAAAAACAAAAATCTGGTCTGACAAGGCTGTTCTAAATTTTATTAGCTTTCATTATTAAAAAAATCATTGATATCGGTTAAGATTTGGAGGCTGTAGCCTTTTTGAAACACGAAAAGTAGTTTGGCCCCACTGTGCGGCGACAGGAATTTTCTTATCTCACGGCTCGTTGGGAAAATTCCTCGCTGCACCCTGGAAAACAAGAAAAAATTCGTCCAACACAAAAATAATTATTACGAAATTCTAATGATTAGGTGAGTTCTATTGCTTCAAATTTATTATTTTTATGCCTTTATGAAGTAATTGAATTTGATTTTCTTTTCAACACCAGGTTCTTAAATCCAAAACTAGGAGGAGCAAAAATAGTTTAGGAAATGTTTCTTAAGTTTTACTGAAGCGTAGATCACGTTGATAATAAGTTTTTCTGAAAACTTCAAAAACAAAAGTGTGTTTTGCTCCATTCCTATTAACATTTTAGGCATTTAAAGGTACTTTATGGAAAGTAAAATTAATCCTCTACAACGTTTAGATCAACTACTTTTTTCATTACGGGCATACTTTCTACGTTATTGGCAGAAAAGAACGAAAAACAAGGGTTTTATCCGTTTTTGGCAATTTGTTACTCATTGGTGCGCTTTAGCGAAAAAATGACAGATATAAAATCAACATAAAATTCAATTATCTACAATAATCCGTCATAAAAATAACCCCTTTCCATTGGAGATTCCAGAGTTAGGGTCTCTGGAGAAGAACTGGAGAAAGTTGAGGGGTCGTGCATTAGGTACAATGAAAGTACATTCAACCAAGTTAAGACCCACCAAGTTTCGTTTTTAAATTTCAAAAATTGTGGGAAAAAAGAGGGGTGTCAATCGTGTTTTGAACACCCTGTATATACAGGGTGTCCCAGTATATGTGTCCACCCCCTTTTCCTCCTAGAGTTGTTGAAATTTCGAAATGAAACTTGGTAGGTCTAAGTTATGTTGCATGAGGTTTCTTTTAAAGGTTTAGCTGACTTTGTAACATTCTCCAGTTTTTCTCCAGCGCATCTAACTCTTGATTTTCTAATGGCGGCAGGTATTTTTTATGACGAATTCTGATAGAAAATTTAATTTTAGACTAATTTATTCCGAAACATCTTTTGATCCGACGCTCCGTTTGCGCGTAAAACGCAAAAAACTGAAAAATATCGCCCTTTTGTAGACAAATTCCCATTTATCACTGAAACCAAGCCTTTTACGTAAAAACACCTTGATACAAGCGTTGTAGCCTATTAATTTTACTTTCAGATGATACCAAGATCAAAGTTGTAGGTTTAATATTTAACGGGATATTATGAATGAAAAATATACCTTAAAAGTTTTAAAAAGTAACAATTCAGAAAATCGATATGAATAGAAAAAAAAGTAGCTGACATAAACAATAAAAAAAAAAGTACTTATTTACTTTATGAAAAAAAGTATATAAAAATTATTATAAAACAGAACAGAATAAATTTATTTTTCCATATGAAATTATTATATCATAAAACTAAAAAAAAAAAATTGCCTTTGTTTTCATTCATAATACCCCGTTAAATATTTAATCTACAACTTTGATCTTGGTATCATCTGAAAGAAAAATTAATAGGCTACAACATTGAGGTGTTTTTACGTACAAGGCTTGGTTTCAGTGATAAATAGGAATTTGTCTACAAAAGGGCGATATGATCGTCGAATTGGCTATAAACGGCGCGTCGGATCAAAAGATGTCTCGGAATAAATTAGTCTTAAAATTAAATTTTCTATCAGAATTCGTCATGAAAAATACCTGCCGCCATTAGAAAATCAAGAGTTAGATGCGTTGGAGAAAAACTGGAGAATGTTACAAAGTCAACTAAACCTTTAAAAGAAACCTCATGCAACATAACTAAGAATACCAAGTTTCATTCCAACAACTCTAGGAGGAAAAGGGGGTGGACACATATACTGGGACACCCTGTATATGAGCCGCTTACTTTGAAAGTGGCCTAACTCCATTTATCTTCAAATCGAGATATTGAAAGTTTTGCGTTTCAATGAATTTAAAAATATACGTATAAGATACTAATGAGTCATACTGCTTAAGCGTATCTAAGGATGTTTAATTTAATGTTCCTGGTAAAACAGTGGCAATTATTACGTAAATAACGTGCGTTTTCTTATCAAGAATGGAGTTGGGCAACTTTCAAAATTAACAGCCAGATTCATTATAAAATTTGAAGGTGCACAAGTCCATTTAACATAATTTAAGATTTTTCAAATTGAAAAAACAATACGGTATTTGTTTTACATATCTTGAAAACACTTCGGAAACATAATTTATGCGATTCAAAACATTTTTTAATTACAGAATATAGAAAATTACGAACATAAATTTATTACAAAACAATTTACTATTCGTTTACATTTTGTGCGTGTGAAAGGGATTTGAAGAAATCATGATGTTCTGGTGGTATGTTTCGTAATAGGTCAATTATGTCCTTAAATTTTGCTGTTTTAACTTGTCTAATATTTTTATACAATGGTGTCAATACAATATTTTCGAACCTTCTTGGTCTACCCCGACTTGGTAATAAATTCAGGACTTTAAATTTTCATTTTCATTCATTGATGACTTATAGAATATTTTATATGGTTCATTTCTGACAAAATGCATCCAACATATTCTTAACCAGTTTACTGATTCTCCATCAGAATATTTTACCCTTTTAAAAATTGCGTCTTCTAATAATTTTGTTGATACAAAATCTTCCTATATCATTTCATTTACAATAAAATTATTACCCTTCCGACACTTTTTAATAATATTGTAATAATCTTGGGGAACAAATAGAAAGTTTTTTTTTTTTAATGCCATTTCTACCACATAATGCCATATCATTGCCCACATTTGCAGAGTTCAGTTTCGCTTACTTTAAAAGTATCCAAAACGAATTTTTTACAGACGGGGTTTTTCCGGTTTTAGAACGTAACAAATATCTAAAAGTAAAATTTTTGGGTGAACCTTTTCCGTATGTTGGACGTCTTCGTTCCACAATTTTGCGCTCAACAGCTTCGTGAAGTAATACATTTTGTTTGTTAAAACCTGCCAAACCCCAAAACTTCTCAAAAATATTCTTTCTTTCTTCTTCATTGTAATGTTTTGTGCAATCATTCCGACAACCACAATCTTTGTTTTCGAAATTTTTTCAGGAACAATATTTCCGGGTTGAGTGCAATATCTTTTTCCTGAATTCCTTTTAATCTTTCGCACTTTTTGGATGTATGATGTATCAATCTTTTCTCCACTGTTCTTCATCCTCTGAAGACAAATATTGTTCTATAATTCTGTTTCTTTTTAAATTATTAGTTACTATTTCTTCTTTACTATCTGAACTAAATGGTCTTATTCTGTTTTTCCTCATGGGCGAAATCATTTCTGAAATTTAATTTTAAATTTTAAGTTTTATATTAACTTGTAAATAATAATTAATTGAAATTACCTTCATCACTGCTTTGCGACATTATCAATAGTAAATATCTTGATGTATCTATAAATGGAGTTGGGCCACTTTCAAACTACACGGCTCAGTTATTTAATTAATTCTTAAAACTTACGTGTAAAAAATGTATCATATTTGCTCTGAATATAAGCAACCTGAAGTGCTTCACTGATAAATAACATGAAGTTTTACATGTAAACATGGTAACCGGCGAAAAATTGAAAAATGGAGTTAGGTCACTTTCAAAATAAACGGCTCATATACAGGGTGTCCCGTAAATGTCTAGTCATATTGTGAGGGGTGATAGAGGACCCTTAGGGGAACAAAAAATGTTCTATGACAATTTCCCGAATCCTCGCCCATAAGGGAGAAAACGTCGTTTTATTGTTTTTTCGAGACAAACGTAGTTTTTAGAAGAATAATCGTTGTAGCTCCGTCCCAGGTGGTACTACTAAAAAGGGTGTGAAACCAATCGAAAGCTGAGTAAATGTACTATAAGACTAGTTGAGAGTAAACGTAAAAATGAATGAATGTAAGTATGTATACCTTACCAAAAGAAGGCAATTCTAAATTTCCTGACATTTTATTGATATTTCTTTCCAGCGTTACTCCTCAATAAGCAGGATCTGAGATTTCCGGGTTTCAGAAAAACTTCCTCATTTAACCAGCTTTCCATTCGTGTATCACAACCCTGTGTTATTGAAGTATTTGAACGATTTAAGAACAAAAGTTTTAAAAAAAACATGGATCTGTGAAAATAAAATTATATTTTTTTCTTCAATTTATTCAAAAAGCTGAAGGGAAATATTTTTTTTTTATAAATGTTTACATAAATATTAAGTAAATATTTACTTAAAATAATAAAAAAAATTACTTCCACGGATATAAAAAAAAAATCTTAAAACAGTAAATAAATAAAATACACATTTATTTTGAATTTATTAATTCAGGTAACTAATACTGGGTCCAGGAGGCGGCCATTAAGGAACCCCAACCATACATTAACCTCAAAAATTACTATTTTTACCTATATCACGCATTTGAACACATTTTTACAGGACTATGTACATAATATTTATGAGGGATAGAATTTTTAATTACCACAACAAAAACGCATGGGCTCAGAATCCCAGTGAGTTTCACAAGCGTAGCCATCAGTATTAATTTAAGGTAAAGCATTTGTTTTCTAAATATAAGTACCTGTAAAAATGTGTTCAAATGCGTGATCTAGGTAAAAATAATAATTTTTGAGGTTAATGTATGGTTGGGGTTCCTTAATGGCCGCCTCCTGGACCCAGTATTAGTTACCTGAATTAACAAATTCAAAATAAATATGTATTTTATTTATTTACTGTTTTTGGAATTTTTTTTTATATTCGTGGAAGTAATTTTTTTTTTATTGTTTTAAGTAAATATTTACTTAATATTTATGTAAACATTTATAAAAATAAATATTTCCCTTCAGCTTTTTGAATAAAATGAAGAATTTTTAATTTTCTTTTCACAGATCCATGTTTTTTTTTTAAACTTTTGTACTTAAACCATTCAAATACTTCAATAACAAAGGGTTGTGACATGAATGGAAAGCTGGTTAAATGAGGAAGTTTTTCTGAAACCCGGAAATCTCAGATCCTGCCCATTGAGGAGTAACGCTGGAAAGAAATATCAATAAAATGTCAGGAAATTTAGAATTGCCTTCTTTTTGTAAGATATACATACTTACATTCATTCATTTTTACGTTTACTCCCAACTAGTCTTATAGTAAATTTACTCAGCTTTCGATTGGTTTCAAACCCTTTTTAGTAGTACCACCTGGGACGGAGCTACAACGATTATTCTTCTAAAAACCACGTTTGTCTCGAAAAAGCAATAAAACGACGTTTTCTCCCTTATGGGCGAGAATTCGGGAAATCGTCATAGAACATGTTTTGTTCCCCTAAGGGTCCTCTATCACCCCTCTCAATATGACTAGACATTTACGGGACACCCTGTATATATGTGTGAGTGCTACCTTCCTGGCTGCTTGATGTCTTCTTAATTTTGTTATGTACTGCAGTGCAATTCCGTTTCTAATTTCGAGCACATTAGCAAATCCAATCAACTCTAGGAACATGTAACTGTCAATCAAACATTGATTAGCAGATGTTTCCATTGTTTGCAGTCGCTTAATTAGTTTACGAATGGATATCGATCCATCACACGCTAGACTTCTCTCAGAGTACCATAATATCAATTTGATTAATGAATTGCTTGCATTTTGGATGGAATATTGCTGTCTAAATATTTGGCATAAGTGAAAAAAGAGAAACTCTTTCAACCAGTCCCAGAAAGGTTAAAGAAAGTGGAAGGAAGAAAATGAGAAAATAAACATTATTCTTATTAGTTTTATTTTTGACTTGCTCCTTTGCAATGTTCCAAGAGCTGTCGATGGTAAGTTGTCATGTGTTTTGACATCTGACCTCAACGCGTGTTTGTGGGGGTTTTTCAAGGAAGGTATACACGAAATGTAAACAATTAGGTTTGTCGTTTTCTTTTCATTTATTATTCTATCTCTACGGGTGAAGTAAGTAGATGTGAGAATTTCCTTTTAACTGAAAGAATATATCTCTTTGGAAAATCTTTCTTTCGTTAAGGACACATATTTGATGACTCTGTTTAAAATTTATAAGATGGTGACCACATTTTTCTAATATATTTATATAGGGCAGAAGGTCAAATTCGAACAAAAACACGGTGGTGTAGGGTGTAATTGTACATTATTTTAATAGCTCCTGAAGAGGCGACTTAGGAACGCGAAACATGTAGGGCGTAATAAATGAGTAGTGTAGAAAGTGAGTGTTTTTGTTCGAATTTGACTTCTGCCATATACTTTAAAACCATATAAACTCAGTGGAACAACAAAAAACATTAATTTGAAAAGAATATAAAATCGAAAGAAAGAAACTACGGGACAAAGGATAAGAAATCCTTTAAAAGGTTTGTCTCTGTTTTGAAAGATAAGACATTTCAGTAATTAGTAGAAGCTGAGCTGATAAACAGAAGGTTCCAAGCTGAGCAGACTAATCCTCGCTCCAGCAACTTCTGGCTAAGTCTTTTCCTTCAGCCCTTTAGTCAGAAACAAGACAATTATACATCCTATAATCATTCCTGATTGGCTCTTTCTTATCGCCTAATTGATATCTGGAATTAGGAAAAATGTCTGAAATTTATCAGGATTTCAAACGCGCAATAACACGCCAATTAAAAAAGCGGCTTGGCTCAAATGATTATTGATTTGAAAGGATTTATAAAAAAACTTTTTTAGTGAAAAAAACTCATATATTTTTAAGTTGTAGCTCCTCGTATAACGAAATAATGTTTAACCAAGTAAATTTTGTCGTGTTGTTTTAAGTTTAGTCATAGAAGGTCATGTTATGATTTGTCAACTATAGCAGGTCTGTCATGTTGTAAGATAAATGGTCAGTGACGAGTTACAATGTTAACATTTCGGTCCGTGTTCCGGTGGACGGATTCTGCTTAACAGACTTGCTCTTTAAATTTTCTGGTCGACGTCTTAAGCGGGTTTCCTCCCTATAGAGGGAGGTAGGTAACGTTCTAAAAACGCTCATTATAATAATTTATTTATTATTAACGCTATTATTATTATTTATGTATTATTAACGCTACACGGCGACAAAACAAGTTAATCATTATTTTTAAAAACAAAAACAAGAAAAAAAATCAATCGTAATGAATGGAGAACATGTAAAGTGTATCTGTACTGTTTATGTTAATATTCAGTTTTATATATAGTCAATGCGTTTTAGTAGTATATGGATGTATAAATCTCAATGGTGTTTATGACTAACTTTCTGATAGTAACTATGATTAAATATTCGATATTGTATAGTCGTCATGTATTGTCAAATAAGTTTTTGTTTTGCAAGTAATTGTAAATGTTGTATAAATATTGGCTCCCATCGGAGAGTAGGTCAGTCATGTTGTCCGGTAAGTTGTAGTTCTGTCTCAGTAGACATTCTGTCAATATGTGTATGATTGTGAAAGGAGTGTTACATACTTCCCATGTCGGACTGTGTGTCGGACGGAGATGTGTGTTGGCTGGGAATGACCTATTCTGAAGCGGCATAAGGTAACCTCTTCTCTTTTAGTTTTCCTTCTGCTTGATGGCCATTCTTCGACCGTTTGTTTAATTTCTTTCAGTTTGTTGTCCATAGTCATGTGCCTAGATCTCTGCCACTTTTCCATGATGGCCTTTTTGGCTTCAGCTTGCTTGTATTGGTATGTAATATTCTATTCACATTTCCATTTTATTAATATTTTCGCTATTTGAATTTGAATCTTGAATATGTCTATGGCCCATTTCTGAGATATTTGGTTTTAGAAGGTGGAAGTTGTGGAGCGTTAGCCAAGTTAACTTGAAAACAACTCGGAGTTTGGAGTCTAACTTGACAGCAGCCGGATGGGTGACCGGGTCAAGTTTGCTCCCCAACTAATCGGGCCCCATGACTAATTTCCCAACTTTATGATGAGAATCTTCTCGTGTTCATCGATCAAAATGTACATTTCTGCCGATCTCGTCGTAAATCATCGCAGTTAAATTCAATTACTTAACAACAAAATGGAATTCCAATAGAACATCGGCTCCGACCATAAAGGATGCACGTTTGCGCGATTTATCACACAAAAGTTGAAGAACGATAGCGATGAAAACGATTTTTACTCATTAATTTATTTTAGGAGCTCCGGAAAGACGGCAATTCGCTCTTTTTGAAACAACACACTCATACAAATTTATATGCTCTCAGTTATCCGTAAGTTACAGAAAAAAATAAAACAAAAGTATAAAGAGAACATAAAACTAAATTTAGCAGATTTATGTACAGAATTAAGTACTATGCATTATTTACAGCAGTGCTATTTACTCATTAGTCACTATCTGTAAGTTGAAGGTGAGGTTGGGGAAAGAGTAATGGAATCTTGAAGTAACTGGCAGGAGTTGCTACCCAAAATTGTTTAAAACATTAACTTTTATGTCCGACGTTTTAAACCTGTTCAGGTTTATCACCAGGCAGCTACATAAAATAAAAGTAAAATGAAGAATGTACCTTCTGAGATATTAGTGATATAGGAGAGGTTTCCTCCTTATTATTGGTTCTAGTTTTATTTTACATTGTAGATACCTGATGATGAATCTAAAAAGGTTAGAAACGTCGAAAATATAAGTTATTGTTTTAAACAATTTTGGGAAGCAACTCCTGCCAGTTTCTTCATAGTTACTATAATTACATAACACTAAAACTGCTAACAATAATTAAATATTTATTGGGTCATGGAGTAGTTCAAATATTTGTGGTCTTATATTAATGCCCAAGTAATATCAATTTATTTGAAGTGATAAAAAACACTAATTTAAACGTTATTAATTTAAATCAGATTATTATTCTACTATTGAAATACTATTTCTAAAGGCTTCTATCTAAATTTTCTCTGAAATCAAATAATTTGTGGTGTTTTATAAATGTTAAGATATCGTTAATGAAGGTGCTACCCTCTGTCAGTAGCTCCTGTAAGTTATAAGGTAATTTTAGGTGTTCTCGGATTTTACATTTCGTTAATAATTTCTTTGTCATTAAATATGAATGAATAGAGTTTTTCCATTTCGACTAACCTCTTCTCGTCTAATTCTGCGGTTCCATTCATAGATAATATTTTAGGTTTTTTTCGTATTTTACATTTCGTTAATAATTTCTTTGTCATTAAATATGAATGAATAGAGTTTTTCCATTTCGACTAACCTCTTCTCGTCTAATTCTGCGGTTCCATTCATAGATAATATTTTAGGTTTTTTTCGTATTTTACATTTCGTTAATAATTTCTTTGTCATTAAATATGAATGAGTAAAGTTTGTCCTTTTCGACTAACATCTTCTCGTCTAATTCTGCGGTTCCATTCATAGATAATATTTTAGGTTTTTTTCGTATTTTACATTTCGTTAATAATTTCTTTGTCATTAAATATGAATGAATAGAGTTTTTCCTTTTCGACTATCCTCTTCTCGTCTAATTCTGCGGTTCCATTCATAGATAATATTTTAGGTTTTTTTCGTATTTTACATTTCGTTAATAATTTCTTTGTCATTAAATATGAATGAATAGAGTTTTTCCTTTTCGACTATCCTCTTCTCGTCTAATTCTGCGGTTCCATTCATAGATAATATTTTAGGTTTTCTCGTATTTTACATTTCGTTAATAATTTCTTCGTCATTAAATATGAATGAGTAAAGTTTGTCCTTTTCGACTAACCTCTTCTCGTCTAATTCTGCGGTTCCATTCATAGATAATATTTTAGGTTGTTTTCGTTTTTTACATTTCGTTAATAATTTCTTTGTCATTAAATATGAATGAATAGAGTTTTTCCTTTTCGACTATCCTCTTCTCGTCTAATTCTGCGGTTCCATTCATAGATAATATTTTAGGTTTTCTCGTATTTTACATTTCGTTAATAATTTCTTCGTCATTAAATATGAATGATTAAAGTTTGTCCTTTTCGACTAACCTCTTCTCGTCTAATTCTGCGGTTCCATTCATAGATAATATTTTAGGTTTTTTTCGTATTTTACATTTCGTTAATAATTTCTTTGTCATTAAATATGAATGAATAGAGTTTTTCCTTTTCGACTATCCTCTTCTCGTCTAATTCTGCGGTTCCATTCATAGATAATATTTTAGGTTTTCTCGTATTTTACATTTCGTTAATAATTTCTTCGTCATTAAATATGAATGAGTAAAGTTTGTCCTTTTCGACTAACCTCTTCTCGTCTAATTCTGCGGTTCCATTCATAGATAATATTTTAGGTTTTCTCGTATTTTACATTTCGTTAATAATTTCTTCGTCATTAAATATGAATGATTAAAGTTTGTCCTTTTCGACTAACCTCTTCTCGTCTAATTCTGCGGTTCCATTCATAGATAATATTTTAGGTTTTCTCGTATTTTACATTTCGTTAATAATTTCTTCGTCATTAAATATGAATGAGTAAAGTTTGTCCTTTTCGACTAACCTCTTCTCGTCTAATTCTGCGGTTCCATTCATAGATAATATTTTAGGTTTTCTCGTATTTTACATTTCGTTAATAATTTCTTCGTCATTAAATATGAATGAGTAAAGTTTGTCCTTTTCGACTAACCTCTTCTCGTCTAATTCTGCGGTTCCATTCATAGAAAATGTTTTTGATTTCTCTCAGTTTGTTGTTTTTATGTTCGTCAAATATTCTCGCCATGTTTGTTGTATGGTATGAAAAAATTAATTTTTTCATGTCTTGTATTGTCATTTTTTCGATGTAAATATTCAGTTTTCTTGGAGCCAATTTTGCTTGAATGTCGGTAGTCTTGCTTTCTGTAATATTTGTATGTTTCCAGGCATCCAGAACAAACAATTAAGTCGTGCACGACGACTCTCACTTATGTGCGCAGAAATTCACGTACAGAAATAATTGTCTTTATTCCGTCACATAAGATTTTAAAAGGATATCTATGGTATATCTTGATGGCTTAAGGATTTCCTTTCTGTCGTCTTTTTTTTTTTTTTTTTTTTTTTTTTTTTTTTTTTTTTTTTTTTTTTTTTTTTTTTTTTTATAATGGAACTCTCGCACAATTAACAATAAACGTAATTATTATTTAACTGACCCTTTTCTTAATTATTTTCGTGCTAGGCGGAAGGTCAAATAATAAAAACTTCACCACACAGTTTTACCAACTTTATTACGTCCCTACATGTTTCACGCCCTTTTTGGTGCCTCTAGACGTGGCAGTACTAGTGGAAGGTTATCCTCCTCAGGTTGAGCGTGTAAGTTTTATATTTGTAACTCTTTCCTTTGAAGAGGCACCAAAAAGGATACGAAACATGTAGGGAAGTAATAAAGTTGGTGAAACTGTGTGGTGAAGTTTTTATTATTTGACCTTTCGCCTGGCACGAAACTACGAAGATATAAATATAATATTTCAGCGAAATCCGTTTGTATAGCTGGATCAAAGAATATAATTCGTCCCCTTCCAAATTCATTGTAATTAACAGCTAATACATTCCAGGTAAAGGGGTGATTGCTGCTTTGTAATTCACTTCCTCTTGTTTTATTTATAAAATAAACCATTTCCTCTTCCGGTTTATCCCAACAACATCCCCAGGGTGTATCAACTATCTGCTCTTCTGATGTAAATGAGTTCGTCTTATTCACCATTGGTCTTTGTAGTTATTCTCATTACATATTATTGTACCTTAATATTGTTTCCATCTACTAATTTTCTCATGTATTTTTAACTTGAATTTTTGTTATTATTTATATTTATTCCTGGAAAACTCAGCTTTTAAAAAAATCATCATAGTAATAAATATATTATAATTATCATATGTGCAAAAAAGTAAATATTATTTTACAAAAAAAAAAAAAAAGAATTATATAATATGGCAAGAAGTAGGAGGAATACATTTCAAAGATTGCCCCAAAGCCAACAAGTTTGTGAATAAAAAGGAATATATGTCTGGTATTGAATGGACATACCTTTATGTCAAACACACACACACACACGCGTTTATATAACACGTCATTTTCGGGGCCTAGTTGATACGATCGATTAAGTTTTAAAGAAATGTTTTAAAACTCTTTTCATGAGTTAAATCTAAAAAGCTAAATTCCTCCAGTGAGTGTTAAAAGAATTATATAATTATTTTATTAGTTTTTCCTGAATGTACGCAACTCCTTCGGAACAGAAATATTCATAAATTTAATAAGACATTAAAATTGCATGAGTAACAGTTTGTTGCATGTTAGTTTTCTCGTATCAGAGTTCGTGCAAGTCAATTTTTTTTTTATTAAACTTCAAACTCTAGACGGCTTAGTTTTCCGGAACCTGAGCATTTTAATAATAATAGCGATATTAAGTTGATGAATTGCAGTATTGCGTGGTAATATTTCCGTGCTTTCATGCAATCTCATAATATTTCTAAAATTTATTTCAATACAAAATTACTGTATTTTTCTTCGTATTATTTATCACCCTTTAGGCCCGGTGGCCTTGAGGAATAAAGCGTGAGTATTCCGTGCCTAAGGTAGTGGGTTCGATTCCCACTAGAGTTAGTGACTTTTCTTAGGAGGGGTTACCTATAGATAACCCGTGCTAACAGTTTGCCTAGTTATAGACTTTAAAATATAAATACATTTATTATACTGTATAAAGATAACATGCATACAACTAAACTCGGATAGTACGTGCATAACCAATGAGAAACGTGTCTTGAGAAAAAAAAAAAAAGAATCGATCGAGCCAGCTGTAGATTACAATTATGAAAGTGAAATATTATTTTGGTTTATTTTGTATATGTGTATTAAACTGGCAACCTCGCAGAGGAATTGGCTAAGTCAAGCAGCTCCTACGTGGGGAATTTGTTTTATTTATTTACACGAATATTTTTGCTTAATTTACATTTGATTATTGTGAGTAGTTCTGTGCTGTGGTGGTGTAAATTCTGTGGTTTTCATTGTGAAATCCCGAGTGTATATTTGTAAAAGAGACTTTAGGCCGGTAGTTTGTCAGCGTGTTGTTCTCTGCTTCGGAAGTTGGCACTGCTTCTGACTGACTTAGCACTTGGCCAACAGTGGAACTTGGCTCTTGGTCCCGCGTCTGTATCCCTACCTTTCCGAATATACACATGTGTTTATAGGTTCTTTCTTTTTACCGTCGGCTCCATAGACCTCACGAAACCACGCTGCCGTAATTCATGTTTAGAAATTAAACATCTTCATCAGCGGGGTCTCCCGTGGTCTAGTGGCTAGCGCCTTAGATTCATAAGCGGGAGATGGTGGGTTCGATCCGCACTGGCGACAGGAATTTTCTCATCCCACGGCTCTTTAGGAAAATTCCTCGCTACACCTTGGATGTCGGCGCTAATGGCCCAGATTTGTAGAAGCGCTGAAAAAAGAAAAATCTTTATCAGCAGAATCCGTCAATTGGAACACGTTAAGTGAAACTTATTTATATAAAAAAAACAACAACAAAAAAAAAACACTTTCTATATTAAATGAAACCTCTTTAAAGGCTACAGTATTAACTGTTTACAAGAAATAAGAACAAGAAAGACATGAGGAGTTTGGGGGTGTTAACGTATAATTTATTAAATATCTCGAAACCTGATGTTAAGTCTAGATAGTAAGATTTTTTTTTTATTTTTTTTATTTTTTTTTTTTTATATATTCCTTAGTCAGTGAAAACTGAAGTGTAGGTGTCGTCACATCGAGATTGAAATGAAGGGGTCAGGGCAAAATTTCTAACAAATATAACTGTAGCTGCTTTATGTTGGATCTTATTGTGGAGTATCGGTTGAAATAGTTTGGGGCAACAAGATTAAGTAGCATAAAGAGCTTGTAGTCATATTTTAGTAGCATTTGCATCATATACTGATAGTCCACATAATATCTAACGTATAGCAGCTACAATTAATTTTTTTTTTTAAAATGTTGCTTGGGACTATTTTGCCCCGACCCCTTCAAATAAAGAGCTATAAATTAAAACATATCAATACAAAATAAGATAATTCTAGAGAAAATAAAAATTTCTATGTTTGGCTCGTATAATTATTATTATTTATGTATGCTCCGCGTTTCAGATGAAAATCGTTTCAATCCACGGTTAAAGGTTTCACCGTGGTTAAAGGTTTCATTGTTGGGAGAAAAAATATAAATGGGTGAAAAATGGTTACATTTCATTTACCTAGCTAGTATAATTTTTTTCTTTACTATAATATACAAATGAATACAAATTAATTATATAAATATTATAAAAACAAACTACGTTACACAGTTCCTTCTAGTCTGAAATTAATTGATAATAATTTTAGTTTGGATAACACATATGGAAATATTAACTATGTTCAAATGTAAAATAGCATTTTGTTGATACTGCAAATTTGCCAGAAAGACAATAATGGAGAGTCGTTACTCGGTGGAAGGCGCTAGAGCAGGCAATAGAAGGATCGATTATGTAAATATCGAGTTTAATCTGGTCGAGTTGGGAATGTCAGGGCATGCATATTCAGGTGAAAGCTTCCTTCAGTCTACACTCGAATAGAGGTCAACTCCGTTCTGGGTCACTGGCAATAAGTTAGAATACATACATATACATATATATCAGGCCGGTTAAAAGTTCTTGCGGATATTTAATAATGAAAAAAAAAACAATAAATACGTACTATAAATTAAATATTTAAATAAATCATATAAAGGGTTTATCGCAAGTTAACGACAATACTCCAGGGGGTGACACATTTCAAAAATGGAAGGTGCGATCACCGGGGTTTCGGTCTTTTGTCAATAAAAACGATATTTTATAGTTAAAATTTATTTATTATATTGGTGTTAATAAATACATTTTAACTATAAAATGTAGTTTTCATTGAAAAAAGACCGAAACCCCGGTGATCAACACCTTCTAATTCTCAACTGTCGACTATATCTTCTCAATTACAAAAAATTTAGTTCGACGCCACCGACCATACATTTCTATCTCACTCCGTTCCAGCCATATGATGCCGTTCTAAAGATTTTTTTTATATATATATATATATATATATATATATATATATATATATATATATATATATATATATATATATATATATAAACAACATGATTTTTATAGTACAACTCCAATTTTCCTGCTTGTACACATTTTTATTCAATGTTTCATTACATTTTCGAAATCAGCCCTTAATTTGCTTTAAGGTTAATGCACATCCAATGTTCTCATTCAAACCACGATATCAATTTAAAAAGTAGAAATTAATAAAAGCTTCTGGTTAGCGAAAATCACTAACCTTAAAATAATCCTGCAGACTGCCGATTCTCTCAAAAGTTGTAAAGTTTACTCAGCTTTCCAACGGTATACTCAGAAATGAGATTTCTCTCAATTTGAAAATTTAATTGTAATTATGAAGTGAAATCACGAAAATAAAGAGATAATATTACTTTTATTTATTTTTTGATGGTTTGTTGTTTATGGTGGCACACACTGTGAACAACAAATATCCAAGTTTTCCGCTCACACTGTGGCCACGCATCCGGCAGTGGATTAATGCGTAAAAACTTGATGACTTACCTAATATATATGTAAGCGAGGACATGGGCTTATATATGGGGGGGGGGGGCTGCAGCTCCCCCCCCCCCGAAATTATTTTCTATATACGCTAGTGCTCGAGGAGAAGGGTGTCTCGCATTAAGGAAACGTCTCGTTAGATACGGGGTATAAGTTAAAGAATGACTACTGATTAGTAAGAAATCTTGCCCAAAAACGAACCTCCAATGGGGTTTGCCAACGTTTGAACACTTTAAGAGAAACCCTAGACAAAACGAAACTCTTTGCCCCCCGTAGAATTGAGTCACATCCCTTGGATGACCTAGGGTACTCCCCTCGAGACTCTGAATTCCTCAGAGACTCCACCAGCAAGGAGATACAGCGGCAATTCAATATACACTCCATGTAGCAGCTTCCGAATCAACAATGAGTCTATCTCGTTGCTCGTCTCGGCTCGTAAAAATAGGTCAAACGTGTTGTATTTTACAATTGTGGAAATTGCTAGAAAATATTCTGTTATACCAAATGGCTCTTATCTCTGCTTTTCTCCCTTTACGGATGAGTAAAACATGTTTACGTCGAATCAATGATTCTAGCAAACCTGTCTTCAAATGCTCGCAATGTCGCTATATAAAAGATATCTAAACAAATTTTCAATTTCTTGCCACCAATTTACAGAGAAGAGGAAAAAGTGGAAACTGGAGAGACATCTATCAGAATTATTGGGAGAAGACTCAAGAAGTTTAAACAACATTTTAGAATTTTTAAAAGAAATCAGCATGTACAGTTTCATTTAATTATATAGTCACCGCTAATGACTTTTGTAGAAGCGGTGTAAAACCATAAAATAAAATAAATAAATTTCTTGAAAATGCTTAATGGAAAAGGTAATTCAATATGTCGCTAATATATAAAATGTTGTGTATATATATGTGTATGCATATATATATATATATATATATATATATATATATATATATATATATATATATAGACAAGAGTGTCAACTAAAGAAAAGCGTACTATAGTCCGAGAGAGTTCATTCTTACATGGTAGAGTGCTGAACATTATGACTTTTTTTTTTACAATAATGATTTCAAACAAACATGTTTGCAGTACAATATGTTTGTTTTGAAACGCACTCTGTTAACGTTTTAAATAAATATATATGCAGTATTTCGCCAGCATCCTCTCCGGCTTCTTGAGACTCATGTTCTGTCCTTTGTTTTCTTCCAAAGGAATGGGCCACCCTGCCAGAAAATCTTGAACCTGCGGTCTGCTCGCCTAAATATGGATGGCGATCAGACCACACACGCAGGATAGTATTAACCGCTGAAAAGGCGCGATTAATACCCTGAAACATGTAGGATGTAAAGAAATAAAAGGAGTAAAAGAAAAAGAAAATGAAGTACTACTTTTCAAACATCCAAAAAGGTACTTTTACATACATCCAAAGAAGTGAAGATACAAAATTGGATCTGTAATACTGCTGACTGGAAGAGATATGCATATGGATACATGTTTGTGTAAACATAAAATGTATTGCAGTATCGATAATATTAGAGGTGCTGTTGTAATTAAAATGCTAGGATATAGAAATTTATTTAAGGGGTTCAAGACAAGTTAATTTCTATTTAGGCGTTTCAAAGAAAACTTTGGAAAAAATGTTAAAACGTTTAATTTCCCCTCTCCCAAATTGTTTTCAACTTCATCGAATAGGAGAGGTTTCGGTCCGACAAGAAAGTAGTACAAGAAATACTAAAATATTAGCCATAATCATCGCTTATGTGTCAAACATGTTACTTCTGATATGAATCTATGACTAATTCTTCTAATGACTAGAAGAAGAAATATAAAACGTCCGTCTCGCAGGAACTGTGTCATCTTAGCCCGGTTCCGTTCATATCCCTAATGTCATTTGGAAATCTGTGACTAGAAATAAACGTTTTAGTTTTGTTGATATTTCGTGATAATTGTAAACACCCACTGGAAAATTTGGAATAAAAGCGAAACTGAGTCGTCAATGGACAGGAAACCGATAGTAGCGAACTTACACAGAAGTTGGAATTACAAAAGTTCAATATTATCAAAACCGTCATTTTAAAAAAAGTCCGATTCGCAGGAACTGCGTCATCTTAGCGCGGTTCTGTTCTTATCTCTAGTGTTTATGAAGGCATAGAATAGAAAAAGTTATTACTTTGTTTAGATCAATAGCGAAACAGCTATCCAAATGAAATCTCAAACAAACCAGTCTTGAAAGGTCTTTGTTGATTTACAATCATACCTGTATGGGTCAGCTCTCCCATAAGTCGGGCAGAAAGGCCTCCGCTCAGAGGCATTTGGAAAGCCTTGGGATCTCTCTCTTTAAACGCTACATTTCTAACAATAAATTGATCTTCTTATTTTACTTAATCTGTTTTATTGTCAAATACATTATCTGACTATAAGCAATTTAAAAATAACAAGGAATAAAACAGACAAAAAGAAAAGTTCGAATAAGCGAAATCAATTACTTAAAAGTTTTAAGCACTTATTTCTCCGATTGACATCGCTTATTCAAAACTTTCTTTAAAACCATTCTTGTAGACCATTTAGTAAGCTTTCGAATGGTAACCTTTCGCTTCCCAAGATTTTCAACCGTTTTCGAGATATTAAGAAATTATACGAAGTTCCCAAAACTTTTTATTATTTCTGACAACAGAAAATTGGTCTCATTTTACCTATCCTGTTTTACACACACATACATTTTCCTTACAAATACAACATAAGAAATTACAAAAATAAAAAGCAATAAAAAACCAAGGGAAAGAGACAAAAAGAACGACAAAAACCCGTTCATAAGAACAAAACAGACATATTTGAAGTTTTAAGCACTTATTTCTCCGATTGACATAACCTAATCAAAAATAGTTTTAGAATCATTTTTGTAGAGAATTTAGTAAGCTTTCAAATAGTTTCAATCCACTTACCACGATTTCCCAACCGTGTTCGAGATATTAATGAAAGTATACGAAGTTTCCAAAACTTTTCATGTCTGTTCATAAAATATTTTATTCTAACCCTTCCTTAACTCCAAACGTAACATAACTTTCAACATACTAGTTTTAATGAAAGTAGAACATGCAGATAATGTTTCAACTGAATCCCGTTATTCTAAGTACCCAAACCAAAAACGGTATTCAAAAACTATTTTTCCAATTTTCTCAACAACGGTTAAAGCTATCGCCTTGAAAATGGTTTCATTCGTTTTCCTAGCCCAAGAAGCCTATAAAACGAGTACTTACAAGCTTATGAACTCAAAAACGTAAGCGTTACGATTTTTTCTGCGCGAATTTCGCCCCAAACGCCATCTTCCAGTGGGCGGATTTTGCTGGTTAACGAACTTGACCTTTCAAATTGGACGACAGATTTTTGTACCAAATTTCATCAAAATCGGACCATTCGTCTTCTATTTAGAGAGCGAACAGACAAATATATATATATATATATAAATATATACATATATATATATATACAAATTTGAACCACCGTTATTTTCGGTTTCTAGGGGTTCTGAAACGCAAAATTTTCTAGTCGGCACTTCCGGATCGTTTCATTGTATCAACCTTATAAGCGGGGTTCCTCCCTATGGGGGAGGGAGGAACCGCGCTAAAAAAATGGTGGACGCCCCAACATCTCCAGCTTTATGGCAGTAACGGTTTTAGCGTGGTTCCTCCCTCCCCCATAGGGAGGAACCCCGCTTATAGGGTTGATACAATGAAACAATCCGGAAGTGCCGACTAGAAAATTTCGCGTTTCAGAACCCCTAGAGACCGATAATAACGGTGGTTCAAATTTGTATATATATATATGTATATATTTATTTACATATATATGTATATATATTTGTCTGTTCGCTCTCTAGATAGAAGACGAATAGTCCGATTTTGATGAAATTTGGTACAAAAATCCTTCGTCCAATTTGAAAGGTCAAGTTCGTTAACCAGCAAAATCCGCCTACTGGAAGATGGCGTTTGGGGCGAAATTCGCGCAAAAAAAATCGTAACGCTTACGTTTTTGAGTTCATAAGCTTCTAAGTACTCGTTTTATATGATTCCTGGGCTAGGAAAACGAATGAAACCATTTTCAAGGCGATAGCTTTAACCGTTTTCGAGAAAATTGGAAAAATATTTTTTGAATACCGTTTTTGGTTTGGGTACTTAGAATCATGGGATTCAGTTGAAACATTTTCTGCATGTTCTACTTTCATCAAAACTAATATGTTGAAAGTTTCGTTACGTTTGGAGTTAAGGAAGGGTTAGAATAAAATATTTTATTAACAGACAAAAAAAGTTTTGGTAACTTTGTATAATTTCGTTAGTATCTCGAAAACCGTTGACAATCTTGTGAAGCGGAAGATTACCATTCGGAAGCTTACTAAATGCTCTACAAAAAAGGTTCTGAAGAAAGTTTTAATTAGGCGATGTCAATCGGAGAAAAAGTGCTTAAAGCTTTAAATTAATTGATTTCGTTTATTCCAATGGTTCTTTTTGTCTATTTTATTTCTTGTTATTTCTTAATTGCTTATAGTTGGATAATGTATTTGACAATAAAACTTGTTAAGTAAAATAACAAAAACAATTTATTGTTAGAAATATAGATTTCCAAGATTCCAAGACCTTGTCACTAGCGGGTCTGTTTCTAGTGTAGCGGACCCTTCCAGGTAAGATTGTAAATCATGACCTTTCAAGGCTTTACTACTCACAGGAATGGCGTTAGTGACCTTAAGGGTTGACACGCCATTATAATAATTAATTTTAAAAAAAATACTGGTGGAACCAAAATAATAACTGCTTCTATTTTAATCTTTCCAAATTAGACTAGGGATATGAACGGAACCGCGCTAAGATGATGCAGTCCTGCGAGAGGGACTTTTTCTGTTTGGGTCCTTAGAAAGAGGAGCCTTAGAAGTCCTTAACAGGTCCACTTTCACCTGAACAATGGTTATTATGGAGAATACAACTAAAGTAACCTTTGCAATCGTCTTTTCTCAGAAATGGTTAATCTATGATCTACAATTGTTGTCTGGAATATTTTTATCATAAAACTAACCGTTTCGCTGACAAATCCGAAAACCCTTTTCTTGCGATCTTTGACCTTGAATAATATTGTTTGCATTTATAAGATCGATGGGGGCTTTTCCCAATTCAGGCTGGGTTATAATATTTAATAAAATTACTTTTTTATTGTCATTCCAGTGATTCAGAGACTTACTTACGGATCAGTTCTTCTCGTCTTCATTGTCACTATGAAGGCTTGTAATTAAAACTGAAAGGTTTGCGTTAAAACCCATTATTTTATAAAAATGCAGTTTTATTATCTCTACCTTGGCGATCTCAACTATCAAGGATGTCTTCTCATGGATGAACAAACGTTTTGATGGTTATTGTAGGAAATGTCTGTCTTAGAAATATCCTTCTTTGAGTACGAGATACACTATCTTTGTGTGACATTTCGTGACACACATATCCTAAAAATGTACAGTAAAAAAATACGTTCTCTGTAGCTATGGACACTTGCGCCTTTTTCGGACAGCCCTGAAGAAAAGGCAAGAAGAAAAGACCAGCATATTTTAGCGTTTTTCTGAGAGCGCCTTCAATACCTAAAGGTCGGGGATGGCTCCAGCAGAGACCCAAAGGAGTACAAAAACAGCAATTGGTTTTGTTTTGGTTGTTGGCTAATTACTCTGCCCCGGGTGAAAGGAAGTCCAAGGCTTGAGTTAATTGTGTTTTCTCTGGAGTCACACAGGGTTGAGCCTTTGGCCCTCCACTTCCTCACTCTTTCTGTGGGGCTACTGCCACTCAAAGAAAACTTCTTACTAAGGTGATCTGTATCGATCTGTTTGGCTCTTGTCTAATATCGATCATATGAGGTACATATAGTTCAAGAAATTCCTTCTATATATTTATATATAATTGTCAATACTAAATTCATTGATTTCTTCTGTATGGCATTATTAACAACTCAAGATGTTTTTAGGGGCAAATAACTTTTTATTACTGGTCTGAATCAAATGCCATTCGTAATGGCCCGATTTAAGATGAGTATAATTAGAAGATGGGAAGTGAAACTTCGAAATTATTTTATCTGTCAATTTAATGCAACGTTTCGGGCTTCATTTTCCTTCTTCAGGCAGACAACTGTAATTTTCCTATGTTAAGTATTATAACAAATTATTGCATTTAATCATGAGGAAATATTAATATCAAGTAAAACCTTAAAGCAATTATCGATAAATCCTCTAATGTAGGGTCATCCTGTATGTCAAATAATGCCAACCATCATGCATCAATTCCAAGGAGTATTTACTATCACAGTAAATAATCATAATGTATACTATTATTAAAGTTGGTATTTAAACATGTTTAATATAAATCACTTAAATATCATTATATTAGATACCTTAGATAAAAAAATGTCTACAGGTGAAAGGTTATGAATTTTTTATTGAACAATGAGGTGTGCTAATTATTTTTTAGATTATAAATTATATATAAGGTAGCATCAGATTAATTTTAGTAATCATTTAGCATTTTATAAAGTATTTAAGCAACAATTTTTTATATACAACATAAATATCAGTAAATTACTGAAATACTTAGATATATGAACTTACTTCTTGGTACCTAGATAATAATGCATAGAAAATCTACTATATATTTGTCAAATACCACTCACTCACTCATAAAATAGTGTTGTTGGCTAGGACATTATTAATTTAATTATTATTGTTAATTAATGTTTGATTATATATAATAATTACCTTAAACATGATTAATTGAGTATAAATGGTATGTACTGCGTTTGGTGAAATATGGAATGGTTTATTGTTATATTAGTATTTAGAAATTGATTTCATTAAATACATGTTGGCCAATTCTTATAATGACTGATTTAGTTTATTTCTGCAACTCATATTTCTGTATAGTTGTACTGCGACGGGTTTCTTAGCAATAAAACAATACTTTCGTCCGTTGGGCCATATTAGTAATTTTTGTCTGGAGTATACCATCCCTCTTGAGATAAAACAATTTTACTTGTTCACAAACTCTTTTAATCGTTTGTCAATTGAGTGATATATACGAATTTTCGTGCCTCGTGTTTTATCTAGGCGCACGGTAGTGCGCCAGGCCAAGTTCCGGCCTAAGCATACTGTGTGTATATTACAGGAGGTCTTAGAGCCGATTTTTACTCTCTCATAACTTTCAACCAGGTAAAGATAAAGTTATGAAATTTTACAGAGGTATTATACTACTGGATGTAGTAAAACTGAAAATTTTCATAATTCTACATCGAATAGTTTCTGAGATATAAGCGATCGAAAATCGGGATTTATCGGACTCACTCACTCATCAAAATTATTAGGCACTTCCCATGGTGCTAGAGACTTGAAATTTTGCAGGATGATAGATATTAAGGTGTTATTAAAGGAAAAAATCGAAAAATCCTGAAAAGTTGTGTTTGACGCTGCTTCCGGGGCGGGGGCGTACCAGTTTTGTACTTCCTTCGTAAACCCATCATTTCGTCCGAAAACCATGATGTGGGGTATCAAATGAATCGTCTCGGTATGAAGACCCTATATTTGATGTTTTAAGAAACATTTAGGCGCATATAGGCTTGGTAAAAATCGTACACCAGCTGTCTGTCTGTATGTTTGTTCCTTATATAAATCCGAACCGTTTGATCGATTTTGACCAAACTTGGGACACAGGTGGGTCTTGATACGGGGAGAATCATAGGCTAGTTCAATATCGTCTATCAGCTGTTTGCCTAACTGTTTATTCCTTATACAAATCCACACGATTTGACAGATTTGGACCAAACATGGTACACAGGTAGGTCTTTATCCGGGTAGTGTCAAAGGCTAGGCCACAATCCTCTATCAGCTGTCTGTCTCCATGTTTGTTCCTTACACAAATTCACACCGTTTGACCGATTTTGACCAAACTTGGGACACAGGTGGTCTTGATAAGGGGGATACACTAGGATAGGAAAAAAGGTCTTTCAGCTGTCTGTCTGGATGTTCGCTACTTACACAAATTCACACCGTTTGGCCTATTTTGACCAAACTTGGCACGCAGGTAGGTCTTGATACGGGAGAGTCATATTACCTATGACGTTTTGTACTTTTTGTTCCATCGGAAAGCCATCATTCCTTCTAAAACCCATCATGTGGGGTATCAAATGAATCGTCTTGGTAAGGAGAACCTATATTTGATATTTTAAGAAACATTTCGATGCATCTTAACAACAACACGTGTGACTTCTTTCTTAAATGTTGTAAATAAAGTCGTAAGGGTTAAATGCATAATATACTTGAAAGCAGATACTAAGTTTTTCAAAGTCATCTAAATTACAAAGTTTAGGATCACAAACCCAAAATGTATCGTCTTTGTTCTTTTCTTTTTCTTGAAGGCCTTCTACACTTTCCTTGTGGTGATCTTTATCCTCGGGATGAGGTTCCTGTGTTTTAAAGTGTAATAGTTTAGTTAGGCGAGCAATCTATTTGACCTCTAGAGTAGTGTCATCTGGAAAAGCTTCTAACATTTCTAATCTAGTGATTACATGTATGTAGGTTGATTATTGGTATCAAATATCAAGCATTAAGGAGAACTTTATGCAGAATCCAAAGACCCTAGTTTTATATGAACTAAAAAAGCCAGTAGGTATGTGGCAACTAAATTTTATTTAATACTTAAAAAAAATTAATGAGATCCCCAAAAAAAACATAAATGTAAATAGAGGCCAAGTTCCTCCCCCACAAAGAAACACTCCCTTCCCCAAAAAGCGAGAAATATCTCCTCCTAAAACCCCCCAAAAACGCCTTACCATCCTACACTCCAAAAAAAGTAGTATGAGTTGGTGTATTAGGTGTACCATATTTTCAACCGAACATATTTGCCAATACAAGAGATGATACATGAAAGAAATGTCCAAGTTCATTACTTAGAAGACCTCGTAATTACTTACTAAGAAGAGTAAAGACACTTCAACTGACCTTTAAAAACAACAATAAAAATACTTATATCCAGTTACTAAAATATTACTTTCCTCAACCAGGTATATTCTTAAACTTGGCAATGTTTTTTTTGTGCCGAAATTATATTTAGAGAGAAAACTAAACATTGCCAAGTTTAAGAATATACCTGGTTGAGGAATGTGATATTTTAGTAACTGGATATAAGTATTTTTATTGTTGTTTTTAAAGGTCAGTTGAAGTGTCTTTACTCTTCTTAGTAAGTAATTACGAGGTCTTCTAAGTAATGAACTTGGACATTTCTTTCTTGTATCATCTCTTGTATTGGCAAATATTTTTGGTTGAAAATATGGTACACCTAATGCACCAACTCATACTACTTTTTTTGGAGTGTAGGATGGTAAGGCGTTTTTTGGGGGTTTTAGGAGGAGATATTTCTCGCTTTTTGTGTAAGGGAGTGTTTCTTTGTGGGGGAGGAACTTGGCCTCTATTTCACATTTATGTTTTTTTTGGGATCTTGTTAACAGATACACACACATGTATATATAACAAGTTCGAACTTTGAATTTCAAATTTAACTTTTTCCCATTGACTTTGGATTTGAAATTTTTTCTGAGTACGTCCTATCAAAATTGGCAAAATTCTGATTTTCCCCCTCTTTTCTAAAAATGTCACTTAGGATAATATGTCCAATAGGATAATTGTTATTAATCAATCATATGTTTCTAAAATATATTGATTACTTATTCTATTAATAAATTTTAAAAAAATAAATGGATTTGCGTTTTACAGAGTAAGAATAAAAATAGAAATAAAAGAGATATTTTGTTTTCTTACGGACCACTTTAGGTTTCCAAGTAACCCAGTTGTGGAGGATTAACTACGTTCAACTCACTCTTCAAGACAAAGCAATTAAAAGTTTCGTAAACTTTCTTGAAGGAAAAGGAAGAAAAATTTCATAAAACCCATTGTTTTTAATAATTTTAAGTACAATTTTGAACTTTGGGGGATATTCTGGACTAAACAGGTTTAGCATATGTTTGAACGTGTGTTTATTGAAATCACGTAACTAAGAGGAAGTCCGGCATTGCAGAGGTTCGACTTTTTAAAACTACTGTTTTTTTTTTATTTATTTTTTTTAAATGTGTTTTATTTATGCCGATTTTTTGGCGTTGATTTATTCGTCAAAATGTGCTCTTAACGGCCGTTTTTTTCTGCCTTGTTAAGAAACTCCAGAGAAGTCATGATCAACCAATGAGTATCATGTGTTTAAAATAAAATCGCTGCATTAGATTATTATTTTTTTTTAAAGCCCTTAATTATCCAATATTTATTTCGGTTTTTATTTATTTAATTTATAGAGTTCCGCAACATAGGTGAAAAACTCTTTCCACGTCATACAAAAGAAAATAAGGAGAAAACTAAGAACTGTGAAAATAAATAAAAAGTATAAGAAAAAATAAATGAAATACAAGTTGAATGAATAAATAATAAAAAATAAAATTAAATAATAAAAAGAGAGATAACGTGGAGAATTTAAAAAAAAAACCGCTAAAATAAAAAAATAAAAATAATAGGTTTCTATTTAATTTCTAATAAAAAAACAATTAATTTATAAGTTATTATTGTATTATTTTTCTTATTAGTAATTTTTTTTAAACAGATTACACCTGATGTGGAGTTGATAGATAAATAAAAAAAAAAGGTTATTTTAAGCAAATTCATCAGGAATGCAACGTACACTACCCAACCTTTCGTGAATTGTGTAGACCCTGCGTGACGAACTTTTTATTAGCGTAGACCGATACGAATACAAATATGGTTTCTCTATCTATTATTTACTTGTACCATTTCTCGACCTGACGAGCACGTCAGTAACAAGCCCACTCTTCTACTGACGACCATTGACGTCAAACTCCCAAGGACTCGTCGACAGCTGTCCTGGGCAGAAGCTCTCTTTGAAAAGGCGACCATTCACGATCACCGTTCTAGTGTTCCACCGGTGATCACAAAGGATCGTCAGCCTCGTCTGTTCAATCTGTATACAGGGAGGACATCCAACAGCCAAGTGCACGTTGAATGCTCCTCTCTGTTTATGGGGCTATTGTTGATGTAACTATTTCCACGTTAGCCACAGCAGAGGAACAAATCTTTGGTTTGACTTCGTGATTTAACAGCTTCCTGGCATATAAGATATGCAGTATTTTTTTCCTAAGAATGTTATATCTATGAGATACTGCCCTAAAAATCATTGCGTCTAAATTATGTCGTTAATGCAGTGTTGTAGAAATTTGAATTAATATGTAAATCAAATGGTATTTGAATTATGATTACAATTTTTTTATTGTAATTGAAAAGGCTGAAAATATCAATTACAGTTGCTAATGACCCTAGCAGTCGAATCACCCCCCCCCCCAAAAAAAAAGAAAAAAAAATCAATATAAATTACAGTAATCGAGAAAACTCAAGTATTTGAATTGTAATTGAATTACAATTATAAGTCAATTACAATTCTTGATAAAATTGATATTTTAATTACTGACTATCATTATTGGTGATAAGTACACTTATAATTGAATTAAAATTGTAATTCTGTTACAATTCTTGGTAATTGATATTTGAATTACAGAATTAGTGCTTCAATTATATTACAGGATTTCAATGTAATTATAATTCACGTATTAATTGAATTATTACTTTTGATGTAATTCTAATTCATGAACTACAAATACAATGTAATCTTAATTCGTAAGTCTTAATTGAATTACAATATGTCCAACACTGCGATAATGTGCTTGCTGGTTTTATATGCTCCTTAACGTAGGAAAACGAATTTAATCATTTTTAAAGCGATATCTGTAACCGTTTACGACAAAACATTGACACAACTAGTTTTCCAAACTAATTTTCAGTTTGGGCATTCAGAAACGATTGATTCAGATGAAACCAGTTCCACATTATGTATTATTATGGAGGTAAGGAAGTATTGGTAAAAAAAAAAAATGTTGTTATGAGACATGAAAAGTTTTCGGACCTTGGTATATTTTCTAAAATATCTCGAAAACGGTTGGGAAATTGTGGTAATTGAAAAGTAACCTTTCGAACTCCTACGAAATTTCCTTCAGAAAAAAATTTGATGACATTTTCGATGGGGAGATATCAATCGGAGAAATAAATGGTTAAGCAAACATGGAATAGTTGGTATTCGGCTAAAAAAAACCTCAATACGATTTTTGTAAAAAAATCTATATTCAGGACGTTTCGGCTACTCTTTGGTAGCCTTCGTCAGCTAAAATGACAAGAAACAAAGAAAAAAACAGAAATTAATAACAGAAAAAAAAGTTTATCAGTAAGATAAGTAACAGGTCTATAAATACAATTCAACTTATTATAAAAGAACAATTTGTTGTTAAATTATTAGAACAATTATGGTTTTAATAAACAGGTAAAGTGGACATTAGTGCATATCTAGAAATTAGTTCTAGAAAATCAATAGAAACATAAAAAAATATTATTATTGAAGTGTATACACGTAAATAGGTGCTAATAATAATATTTTTTATTTATTTTATTTTATTTTTATTTTTTATTTTTTTTTTTTTTGCTAATAATAATAACAAGCTGCTAAAGGTCAAGTTCGTTAACCAGTAGAATCCGCCCACCGGAACATGGTTTTTGGAGTGAATGTCGCGCGAAAAAAATCGTCCCGCTTATTTCATATGCTTGCAAGTATTCGTTTTATAGGCCTCTTGGCCTAGGAAAACGAATGAAACCATTTTTAAGGCGATAGCTTTAACCGTTTTCGAGAAAATTGGAAAAATATTTGTTGAATAACGTTTTTGGTTTGGGTACTTAAAATCATGGGATTCAGTTGAAACATTTTCTGCATGTTTGAATTTCATCCAAACTAATATGTTGATATTTTGGTTATGTTTGGAGATAAGGAAGGGTTAGAATAGAATATTTTATTAACAGACATGAAAAGTTTTGGGAACTTCGTATACTTTCATTAATATCCCGAAAACGGTTGAGAATCTTGGTAAGCAGAAGGATGTCATGCGAAAGCTTACTAAATGCTCTACAAAAAAGGTTCTGAAGAAAGTTTTGATTTTGCGATTCAATCGGAGAAATAAGTGCATAAAACTTAGAAGTTTGATAAACGATAATTGATTTCGTCTATTTGAACGGTTCTTTTTGTCTGTTTTTATTTCTTGTTATTTTTTTTTATTGCTTTTATTAGGGGGATATATTTCTCAATAAATCAGGGGAATAAATACAAATTCTCTGCTGTAGGAGAATACAAACTGAAAATGTAAATATTTTCCGTGTAGAATCAGACATCTGCCTGGGTCGAGGTACTAGGCAGGCTTCAGGTAGGCGTTTATTGCACTTCCTAAAGCAAGATGCATCCTAGGACAGCTGACAGTTACTTTACCTGTAGGAAGTCACGCAGCCAAATGCTATAGTAGAAATATAATTATATTTTGTGGTTGTATGTGCCGTAGTTCATGAAAAAATAACACTACTTTCTCATTTTCATGTACAATTTTATTTTGTTTAATTGCATTTAACAGTAAAATGAGTAGTTTAGTATTTTTGATTGCATTTAACACTAAAATGGATATGTTAGTAAAGCAAGTTAAGTAAATTAGAAACATATTCGTAGTAAAGTCTTCGTAGGGCGAAAGAGTAATTTCCGCTTAGAATAGTTTCGTGAGCCTTGCCGACAATCTCGCTTTTCTTTGGAATATGTGTTTACATTAAGAATGGAACCACGCTATGATGATACAGTTCCTGCGAGTCGGACTTTTTCTTTTAAATTGCATTTAACTATGACAGGGTGTCTACTGCACGAAAAAGTCACGAAAGTCATGAAAATGTCATGAAATTGAAAATAGGACACGAATATCACGAAGCAGTCATGAATTTTGAAACCAAATCACGAAATTTCAGTTTTTACCGGAGTGTAACGTAAACCCGGTACTTCGGCGCATTCGTAATTGTCGCCGCTTTGTATGCATTTACAAACCAATTATTCATTTTTTAAATATATGGAGACTTAAATATTGAAATTCTATACATAGGGGCAATTTTAAGGCAATAGTTAAGGCTTTTTCATTTTGATGGAAATTATTTTCCTTTTAGTGGTCATGAAATGTGCTTTTCAAATCATTAAAATGTCACGAAAGCGTCTCGAAATTGGCCTACACAAAAGTATAAAATTTGCATTGTAGTAAAAGAATAAAAGAAATTGAGGAAAAAAAATGATACAAGTGTTTTCCTAGAGCGAACCTTGAGAGGGCCGATGAGTCATTTTGCCAGGTAAGGTTTGTTAACCTACCTTTTTAAATGGTTGTTTTTTTTTTTTTTTTTTTTTTTTTTGTTTTGTTTTGTTTTTTCCATTACATTTAACAGTAAAATGAGTATTTCCGTAAAAAATGGTAAGAAAATGAGAAAAATTGTTACAATGTTTCCAAGGACGAACGTTGAGAAAGAGAATTGAGTAATTCCCTGTTAGAATATAATCAGTTTCCTGTTGTGGTGCTCTTATATTACTTTTCTTTGAGATTTTATTTTTTTGACGAATGAACAAAACCTACCAATAACTGCTTCTATATCATTTTTGTTTTTGTTTTCCTTTAGCATCTAGGCTATAAACGCCGGGCTATCTATAGGCTTATAGGCTGCCATCCGGGGATAGCTATTATATAGAAACCATGAAATGAAGCTCTTGAGATTCATGACTATATATATGTGTATGTGTATATATATATATATATATATATATATATATATATATATATATATATATATATATATATATATATATATATATTGGTTGATATTTTGTAGGTTTAGCAATTCCAGTGAAAGGTATAAATGAATTGTTAAAGACCATAGCCCTACCAACACATCACCCGAAACTCTCCCTCCCTCGAAATGAAGCTACGCTATGCACGGACTCCATCTCATAACTAGTTCTCCTGACGAGTTTCGTCCCCACCCCCTCTCCCACTCCACTTTGTATATTAAATTCCAGTGTTTACAACTGGAGAAGGCTGTCACTGGAATTCGCGCCTTAGCCATCCCACTTATTAATGTTGTTCTCGTCTTTCAAACCCACTCGTCTCCTGGATGGCCTCACCTGGAATCCAGGGATCGCGTCATCCAATTCTCATGGACGAATAAGGCAGAAAAATATCAAGAGTTCTATATTAAAACCACAACAATTTATACGAAAAGTACAGATAATTAATTAAGAAATCAATTAGATGTTAAAACCTACTGTTGTGGTACTCAAAATATATACGTCCTTCGATTATATTGAGGCTTATGTAGAGTGAATAATATTTTCTTGTCGACACTTTGCGTCAAGAGGTGAACTGCAAAGGCCGGTTTCCTCTCTATACTAGAGAAAACACACTAAAAACAACCGCGACCGCGAAAATCTCTACTTTGACACGAGGGTTATGGTTTATGCTTGATTTCGCCCTATGGTGTACAAAATTGGCCGAGCTACTCCAATAATTTTTATGTACTATTAGAAATATTCGTTATATTTAAAAATATTGTGTTACAATGTGCAATGTGCCGTGAAACAGAGATGTCCCCATTTTGAGAATTTAGATCAGGAGATGTATCCGGAATCAGTCAACATTTGCCCGATTTCTACCTTTTAGAGTATTGTCTACTGTCTTTTTATTTTCAGTTTCCATTCTGCCTGTGAGCTAGATACTATTTCTTCTTTTTTTTAATCCTTTACGTATATTCTTCCCTAAAACAACTTTCTAAAATTGATATAGTTTTTCGAACTTTAGAAGAAGCAGTCGTATTTTAAATATTTACATAATTTAGACCAAATGGATAAATTAATTAACAGTTCCTTTAAGGAAATTGACATTTTGCCGGTCACTTACCACTCTCCAGCTGAAAAAATGTTATATTGGTCATCTGCAGAAGATAACAATATTTCTTTTCAACTAGCGATGATGTCAAGATAAAGATTCAAACAACTACCTCTTTCACTAAGGACATGGTTCGATTACCACTAGGGGTGGTGGTTTCTCTTTAAAAACAATAAAGTATTAACCCTATTCTGGTTAAAAAAGGGTGGTAACCTGTAGTTAACCATTCTTAAAACTCTGTGTTATACATGAGTGGGCGTTAGAATGTGAATAAATGAAAAACATTATATGTGGTGTATTGCTGTTCTGACCACTCGACAGGCCATTGTTCCCAAATTGGAAAAGTCCGTCACGCAGGAGCTGCATAACTAAGCACTTTCCTCAGATTTTTTGTAGTGTAGACTACATTACTGAATAATTTGCTATAAATAACCTATATAAATAAAATAAAAACGTAAATAGTTCTGCTCATTTGCATTTCTTATGAGAACTGTTCAATTATTAATTTTGTAAATAATTTGCTTCCAGAGTTATGTTAATATATGATACTGTACTACTTAATAAATACACAAAATCTTCATTTTCCGTCTTTTGATCTGACGCAGGAACAGGATACAGTCCCCATAGTGGGAGATAGCGCTCCTCGCGGCGCCTTTGGGAACCTACGTCTGGCCGGCTAATTCCAATGAAACAGAGTTTAAAGTAAGCCCTCCTTTTCCAATCGACCGATTTACTTAATTTTTACAACAATTCTTTCTTATGAGATACCCATGACGTATACCGCGTTTCGCTACAATACAGCAGAAATTACGACCGGTATGAGTATATTAGTACTTTAGGTCCGGAGTACACCCCCCCCCAAATAACCCGATTTAGTTTATTTTTAAAACCCATTTTTCTCTGTTGATTACCACCACGAATACCGAGTTTCGTTGAAATGTAACAAAAATTAAGGCTGGTAGTGGGAAATTGGTAATGTGGGTCCGGAGTAAACCCCCCCTCCTAATAAACCGAATTAGTTTATTTTCACAACGTATGTCTCTCTTTAGATCAACATAACGAATACAGAGTTTCGTTGAAATATAACAAAAACTACGGCTGGCATGGTCAAATTAGTGTCTTGGGTCCGGGGTAACCCCCCCCCCCCTCCCGGTGGACCGATTTTGGTGGTTAACGAACGCGTTCAATCGTTTGCTAATTGCTATATACCACGTTTCGTGAAGAAAAAACAAAAACTCTGGCCGCTATCGTGTTAACAGAAACACACACACACACATATATATATACATATATATACATATATATATATATATATATATATATATATATATATACATACATATATATATATATATATATATACATACATATATATACATATATAAATTTTAACGGGGGTCATTTTCGGTGCCTACTAGGTAGGATCGATGGAGATTTGAAGAAATTTTTCAAAAATTCCGTCATGAGTGCTACCTCAATAGCTACTTTCATTCGGAGGAAAGTGCTAAAATCATATAAAATTACAATTAATTTTTTTTTAAATGTCATTGAAATTTTTTACTATAAAAATAAGAAGAAAAAAAATTAAAAGTTCAACTGGAACTGAGTTAAGTCTGTAAATGGTTAAAAGTATAGAAAAACCTAACATTTTTGCCTTGAGCTCATCTTCCGTCGTTAAAATCTCCATAATTCCTCAGTCTAAATATTTTAAATTATGCATACAAGATTCTTTAGTCTATATTATGCTGCATCTCCTAGCAACATCCTTTCGCAGAATTTTTCCGACGTTCCGACATTATATGTTATCTTGTTAACATGGCACAGCTCTTTCGAGTAGAACTTAAATAAAAGTAAAGAAACAAACATTTTTGCCCTGAGCTTCTCGCTTGCAGTCATGATCTTCATACTTCACCCAAACTCTTTGTTTATAATTATGCATACAAGATAATTCAGTCCACTTTATCCTGCAATTCCTTACAACATAATTTTCATGAATTTAGTCCAAGATATCTTGCATCTTCTTGCAACATCGTTTATTTGAATAATTCCGACATAATAAAACTTAACAAGCGACTCCCTCAGGATATTAGTATTTATGTATTCAGGAAGTCGGGACGTCTCAATTGCTCCAGTCATGACCTGAAATGAAATATTTATCCTAAACGAGAAATATGAACTCTAATTATCAGGAAATTATTCGTTTAGTGGGGGGGGGGAGAGGTGAGTGTTAAATGAGATGAAAATTTACTCTTATTTATAGTTATTTTTTTGGTGCCCGGACATCTAGGGCTATCTACTTACTGGTTCCCAACCAGGGTGTAAAAAAAAATCCTGATTTTCTTTTTAATTTTTTTTTATTGGGATTTTTTTATTTAAATCGGATTTTGTTTTACTAAAATCGGATTTAAAAAAGAAATAAATCATATCTAAATGTATGTAGTCTATATAAAGAGCTGGTTAATATCTAGTTGTTCATTAGATAAACCTGTAACTAAAATATTTGTTTGTTTGGTATGCAATGAAGTAATGGAATAACCATTCTAAAATGTTTTGTCCTAAGTGGATAACATAGGGAGCATAATAGAATTGACAGATCTTATATACAATGGTTGAAGTTGTACTATATTCTGAGACCGGAATTTCTGTAAATTTAAATTTAATATCTTTAACCGACGAAAATTTTGAATTCGATGGGGCAATGTCGAACGGAGAAATAAGTGCTTGAAACATCGAAAGTATTAATTTTGTTTTGTTTTTGCTAAACTCACTATTTAATTGGTTGTTTTGTTTTAAATTCCGTTTATCAGTAAAATTAATATTTTAAAATAAGAAGGCAAGAAAATGAGGAACTTATAGGTAACAGTATTTCCCTAGAATGAACTTTGAAAAGGCGGGGATACATTTCCCCTCAGGATACTGTCAGTTTCCTGTTGTGGCGCCTTAAACTTCCATATCATAGAGGTTATATTTTTTATTTTTAACAAAAGAACAAACTCTACCAATAACTGATTCTATTCCTTTACTAACGGCAGTAGGAACATGAACGTAACCACGCTAAGATGACGCAGTCCGGCGAGTATTTTTTTTTTTTATTTATTTATTTATTTTTATTTTTTTTTTTACCTACCCGGCAAAAGTCACAAGTAAAATCAATGCCTGCATGAACATATGGTCTGATACCGCTATCATACCGAAAAGATAAAAACGGGTTAGATCAAAACATCCTCGTTGTGAATGAGAGGAGGGGAGGGGAGGGGCTCGGAGAGGGGATGTGGGTCGATACCACACCCCTGGCAGACAGCAATACTCCATTCGCCACCCCAAAACAAACTAAAAGGTACCTACAAGGTCAGGCATCTTTATGATCATATCACCATACCGGCAAGGTAAAGCGACATCAATTGTCCAGTGTACCTGACCTTCGACATCAACGCACTCGTGCGGCATGCGACTGTCACTAGCAACCAAAATGGCGGGCTATAGTCTTACCTCCCAAAACTCCTGAGGAGACAGCTCTTCGTCTTTTTTGGAAACCAGATGTCTTAATTCAATATTCACATTCAACGGGCGAAAGAGTCGCGTCCGACCTACAAACCGAGAAGGTTCTGTTTGTTTCGGGAAATCCTCGCCAGACTGCGACACTCATCTTCAAGATCGTAAATACATACTTTGCCGTTTACTGTTTACCGGAAATATATTTTAAACCATTAAGCACACAGCTATATGTACAATATTTATCCACTTCAACTCATAAATAAATCAGTAATAATAATAATTGTAAAAAGTTTATAAATATATTTACTTTATCGGTATCTTTTATAAGACAATATCCTCTCTGTGAGGACAAAAATGAGCGTTTACTCGTTCATACGAAAAGAATCAATAAAATTTATGATAAACTAATCATATCATTTAACGGTACGATAAATAATACAGCACACACACAAAAAAAAAAGTGGTCTTTTCCAAAGACACCATACATATATTCTTATGTATTTCGACACGCTGAATCAGAATCCGGAGTCTGTTTCGCCCCATCACGTTAGGTTTAAGAGCATTTGAAGGTAAACTTTCGTATGAAATCGTTTAAGAAGCAATAAATAGAGCTTCAATGGTTTTGATGGTCGCTCAATTCGAATCCGGTGTCTGTTTCACCCCATCAGCACAAAAACCAAGATCATTTCAAGGAAATAGATGCTATTTTGCAAAAAAAAATAATTTTGACTGCAGATTCATTTCTTGCAAAATAAACATATTTGTCCTTGAAATTACCTTGATTTTGCGCCGATGTGCTGAAACGGATCTCAGATTCGAATTCTGCGACTCTTAAAACCATGGAAGCTCTAGTTATTTCTTCTTTAACGACTTCATAAGAAATTTGAACTTCAAATGCTCTTAAACCTGACTTGATCGGGTCAAACGGACTCTGGATTCGGATTCAGCTTGTCGAAATACATAAGAATATATGTATCGCGTCTTTGGAAAATACCACTTTTTGTTTTTCATATGCCTGTGTAATTTAAAAAGTAGATATTGGAGACAAAAACTTCTAAAAATCTACTTCTATCGAAAATAGCGCCTGGCTGTATACAAGTTGCCACCCTTTCCAATATACATACATATATACATATATATATATATATATATATATATATATATATATATATATTATATTATATATATAAAAGAAGAGATTGTGAATATCTCTTCGTAGAAAACATTTTTGAACTTTCTTTCGTGTTCACCATTTATTTCAGTTTCCTTAGTCCTTTCGTTATGGATTTGTTTCCTATTTGTAAATGCCAAAATTGTATCGTTCTTTTCCTGGAGTTTACAAGTTATAATAAATAAAACTTCAAAGACAAATCCTTTTATATTGTATTAACATCATATCGCACTGGTATTTCTAAAGTGACAAAAAAAAAAAAAAAAAAAAAATGGCTAGCGCCTTGGATTCATAAGCGGGAGATGGTGGGTTTGATTCCCAACCTCTGGCAGGAATTTTATCATCCCACGGCTCGCTGGTAAAATTCCTCGCTGCACCCTGGAAGTCGGCGCTAATGACCTAGATGTAGATGCGCCGTAAAAAAAAAAAAAAAAAAAAAAAAAAAAAAAAAAAAAAAAAAAAAAAAAAAAAATAGCATTAAGGGAGGAATGCTTAATGTACACAAGTGCCCTCTGGTGTACAAGCTCTGAAGCTAGGTACATACAGTTTTGATGGTTGATAAAGAGATATTTACCATGTCTTTCATAGTCATAACTGAAAAACGCCGATTTTTGAGTTTTGTCAATTTAGAATTACTAGCCCAATATACGAATTGCACGTAATTCCTGCTGCTTAATTCTTAATCTGAATACGACGTATCAGTTAGATAATATGTTTACAAGGGATCCTATTAGTGAAAAAGAAAAACCCATTTAAGTCAGCTGGTTACGAAACAAAACTTTAAGATATTGATTTTTTTTTAGGCTCTGGCATAGAACAAAGAGACATAACTTGTTTATTTTAAAGCTAAAAAGCTCTCAATATTTTGAATGAATTGAAGAGTTTTGTGGTTTCATGAGCAGAAGGGCAAGGAGTCCGGCGGCGATAGAGTGATTGACCTGTGACCCATTCATTAACTTCCAGATATCATGATAGTTACTGTCTGGAGCCCAGGGACAGATGTTCTCCTGCCCCTGGAACAGTTCCTATCGCCTCGGCTATCATCAAAGGTATGTGGTGATCCATAACTCTGGGACTTTATTTCCGAAATCTATCCTACATACCAGCAGAAAATCACGAAAGCTTGTCGTGTGTGACATCATATAGGACGCGATATCTTCGTGAGCAATACAGTAAACTGGGCCTATTCGCGCATTAGTGGAAACTGCTATAACGAACCGAAGATCGGTCAATGCCGCAATTTAAGTTAATGAACAATTTGCTGATTATTTTGACAGAAGATGACTAGACAATGTAAAATTAAATTTATTCAAGTTACTCCCATTTTTATATCAAATTAAGTAATTAAATTATACTATTGTAATAATTTACTTACTTACTGGTGACCGCTATAGTCCGTGAATGACCATGGTCTCTGCTAGCAGCATCTCCCATTCTCCCCGGTCGGCAGCGAATCTCCTCCAACGACTAATCCCCAGGTCCTTCAGGTCTATATCAACATCACCCAGCCAGCGAAGACTGGGCTTCCCTCGCCTCCGTCCTCCTCCAGGCTTGCCGTACAGGTGTTTCCGGGGGAGTCGTGCAGGTCCCATCCTTTCCACATGGCCAAGCCATCGCAGCCGCCCAATCTTTATGTGTGCCACTATGTCCGGCTCTACATACAGGTCCCGCAGCTCTTGGTTGCTCCTGATCCTCCACTGCTCACCGATCTTCACAGGCCCATAAATCCGCCGCAGAACCTTTCGCTCCCAAACTCTCAGCATATGCACAGACTCTGAGGTTAGGGTCCATGCCTCGCTGCCATAGATGACTGTGGGTCTTAGAATACTTCTATATACCAATACCTTCGCGTTTCTGAACAACCTTTTATACTTGTGTACTCTCTGAAGTCCAAACAAACATCTGTTTCCAACAGCAATCCCCACCCCAAATATAAATTAGCTGTTATTTATGTTTATAATAATTACAATACTGAAATAATTATATATTAAATGGATTTACTTTTATTTAAATAAATATAAATTATTTGAGAGAAATTAAAGAGATACTTGCTTGCGATAATCAGTTCTGCAGCTATCTTATTCCATGCTTCTGCCTTCTTTACCACATTTTTATAATGTTCATGGGAAGTATCAAACAAATACTCATATTTTCACACTATTTCAATGAATAATTCAGTTTCATATCTTATTTTACCAAACAGATCGCGCGACAAATCTGTATCGCCCGGAGAAGCCATAAAGTCTCGATCGCTGCGACAGATCGCTTCCTGTGTGTCCGATCCTTAGGGATTACCTTAACGACAGCTTTGAACTTTTTGGATGTTTTCTTGACTATCTGTCGAAATTCCAAGAAATGTAACAACTGTGCATTAAATTTCGTTAGTGTTTGGTGAAATTTCATAAGCACTACATCACAGTGCTATGATCGATGACGTAGCTCCTGCAAGTTCGGTTTTTTTTAAAGAATTTTTCTCCCCTGTATCCCCAACCTCAGACCAAGTACATGGTAAGGGATTCCTGAGAAAAAATACTATCACCAGTTTCATAAGATTTATTTCCAGCTTCCCTAATTCACATATGTTCAGCTCCTCGAATCCAACCTGAAGCGGCTACTTCCTTCCTTCCTGAAACAGAACTTCCTAGGCCCCACTTTAAACGGGCTTATATCCCGCAATTTCTCCCTCGTACCTGTATAATACCCATACCTTCAACTACATTCATTCTCGTATCCACCCTTCCGATCTGTACGTCTCCGCTATATAGAGCCTCGCGTTTTCTTTGTTTTTTTTTTTTTTTTTTTTTATAAGCCTGCAACGGGTTCCTGTGACAGTAATAAAATATGCTTTGCATGACAAAACTTCAATCTTTATTAGACCTATAAAAAGGTATGTTTCACGAAGTTTCTTTTTTAGCCAATTCCAACAAAATGTCACTTTTCTGGTGGAATCTTGAAAAAAGCTTTGAAGCATTGCTGCAACGTTTATCGCTCCTATCTACTAGGCCCCCAATAGAACCCTCGTTATGTATATATATATTTAATATATTGGTACATATATTAATATAGGAAACTCTTATGAGTTCATGAGGTTATCTGTATATTAAGGATTCTTACAAATAACCCTGAATTAGTGATTTTCTATATTTCCTTACTAAAGTATTTTTTTTTTTTTTTTTTTTTTTTTTTTACGGCGCATCTACATCTTGGCCATTAGCGCCGGAACTAAAGTATATTAAATCATATTTTAAAAAATATATTAATGTGGTTAAGGTGGTGGAAAAATACGTAAAGATATGGACAACCGAGAGTAGGGTCACTTGGGATTGTCGCGTTTCTTGCAGTCATACAGTTTGAGTTAGCTGAACATTGCACTCTTAGCAGATTGGCTTTTCTTTACATTTATTAAATAAAAAAGCGTTATGAAGGAATGGCCAAACATAAGCCTATTCGTGACCACTTTTCTTTCTCTTGAAGGGTGCTTTCCTTGTACATAAGGCCATACCTTCCCCCCAAAGTTAATCATTCATATATTTGTTTGCGGCAGGTTCTCCGAAGAACCAACCTACTTCTTCACGTTCTACAGCGAATTCGGAGATAGATCCTTCCAGCCATGGCTTGAAGCTGGATTCCTAGCTGTGGCCCTGCTTTTCTCCGTCGTCAGCAACTCTCTGTTGCTGATCGGGCTGCTGGGAGCACGACAGAAGACCGTCAGCAACATCTTCCTTCTGAGTCTTGCAACGGCTGATTACCTATTTGCTCTCGGTACTCCGGCTGTATTGTCAGCAAGACTTCGTCCAGACTGGGCCTTGGGCGATGCAGTCTGCAGGCTTCTGCCTTATTCGCAGGTATGAATTGAATAGCTCGGGTTTTAGATAAAAAGATTCGCAGCAGTACTGGCCAGGAAGTTAAGAAAACACCGCTGAAGGTGGGTGTCAAAGAGAAAGCAAGTAATATTCAAATATGCGTTGCTTTAAAATCTGTGTTGCTTCTTACAATTAGCCAAAACCAACCCGTTCATGAAATTTTGAATCTCTGTCAGCCAACTATTTGTACCTCATACGGTCATTTTTTTTTTTTTTTGTAAAAATCTATTGCTTCAGTGCTCGCTATTGAATGTGGAAATATATCGCAATAGTGTTTCTAAAGTGACAAAACTCAAAATAAAACTCAACTGAAAATGAGTCACTCTTGGCTATGTAGGGAACTTAGGATTAAGACAGGAAGGGTGACACAAGTGCCCACAGGTGTACAAGCTCTGAGGGCATCTCTCTTCGTTTCATACAGTTTTGATGTTTGATGAAGATGCATTTACCAAGTCTTTCACAGTCATAACTATGACGGTTTGAATAAAACCGATTTTTGAGTTGTGTCACTTTAGAAATACTAGTGCGATATGTATAAGCCAAATTTGGGCTCTAAGTAGAACAATATTCATGCGTTAAAGGCCTAATTAAAAGATTAGTTCCATTAATTAAACATTAAATATGCATAATAAAATTGTTATATTGTTTACGACTAAAAGCTAATAATAATATGTAGAGTATCATCAAAAAATCAAAGCTTAATATATTTTGTACACCTTGTTCGCGTTCTCTAAATAGTTTGATTGTCATGAAATTTGACACATAACTGTTGTAATTCTTATTGGGCAAAATGTGTACTAAACAAAATCGTAGAACTTGGGAAATTGCGTTTATTGGCGTTCTTAAAAATGTTCCTAGATATTTCATATACAGGAATACTGTAAAAGAACTTTTATTTCTTTGAACGTTTTTGAGAAAACCTGTAAAAACTGAAACTTTGTTTTTTGGTGCTCCAACGGTTCGTAGAAACTTTTCTTCTTAAGTAGTGAGAACGTATTAAAAAATATATTGTACATCCACGGACTTGAGCAGTTTTACACTTATTGTAAATTTTGATAAATATCTAGAAAAAGGATGTTAAATCGTGACAAGAGGAAGGGCTATCATTCGAAAGCATAATACATTTTGCACATAAAAAATTCAAGAGTAACATTTCACATGGCCTCCTCAGCAAGAGAAAACTGTGGATATAATTAAGGGAAAATATTGAGAAATTGTATCCTAAACGTTCGAAATTGCCGTTACTAATGCTTAGTGTGACTTTGGTTTATGTCCCTCTAAATAATAGAGCCTGAATAGATGATTTATGAAAAATGAAGGATACAGGTAGTAAAAAATGTTTCTCTTTACAACATGGGCGTATATAAGGGGGGGGGCTGAGGGGGATTCAGCCCCCCCAAATTTTCATTTGATGGTAAAAATGTGTCATAAAAACCTTAAATATAAATTAAATAAGATCGCTTAGTTAATAAAAAATAGTTTATTTTAGGTGAAATAGCGTTTTAGTTGCCTAAAACTATTTTAAATTCTAAATTTTTCATATTCCATGCCCCGAAAATGGTCTCAGCCCCCCCCCGAAATTTTTCCAGCCCCTCCCGAAATTATTTCCCATATACGCCCATGTTATACAATTCAGAGTAGTACAAGAAAACCGATTACCATTACAATACATATTCCCCAAATGTTTTAATTAGTTTTTTTACAAAAACGTTAATTAATCAAAACTTTCATTCTAGCCGGCTCATTGAAGTCAAGCTTAGAAGACTCAGTTCTTACTAAAATAATAAACATTTATTATAATAAAATAATAATAACTAAAATGAACTATTTATTGTAATTAATGCTAAGACAGCATTATTTTTCCAGTTGGTTTGTGGATTCACAGTTCTGTGGAGTCTTACCTTGCTAAGCATGGAGAGATACCGCTGCCTGAGCCTGGAGCCAAGACTCCAGCTGTCCAGATCTTCAGCAATGTTGGTAGTATTGGGTATGTGGTTGGTAGGACTGCTTCTCTTCTCCCCTGTGTTACTATGGTTCCACCTTGAAGAGGAGATCGGTGTGTGTACTATAGTCTTCCCGCGGGCTCCTCCATTGAAGGTATCCCTCGTATTTACTGTGCTCGTCACCATCTTGTCATCAGTTCTACCAATGGCCATCCTTGTTTTCAACTATCAAAGGTAATACTTTTTTTAATCGAATTAGGACAGTTCGTACTTATTAACGCGTTTTCGCCTTCTTTACTAATAGAGAATATGCCTAATGAAAAAACATCAACATTATCCACTTAGAGTGAGGATCAACTTTGAGTGATTTCCCTCTAAAATAAAATAATTTTTAACATGAAAATAACATTACAGGAATAAATAAAATCTCACCATTCATTCCTTGATATAAATTGTACATTCATTGGACATACCAATCCATTCCTTCCAAATTGTGAATGTAATTTCTTGCCAAAATCATTTTCAGCCATATGTCATTTTAGCACTTTCCTCCGAAGGAAAGTAGCTATTGAGGTTGGACTCATGACGGAATTTTTGAAAAATTTCTTCAAATCTTTATCGATCCTACCTAGTAGACACCGAAAATGACCCCCGTTAAAATTATATATATATATATATATATATATATATATATATATATATATATATATATGCATATTTATATATATATATATATATATATATATATATATATATATATATATATATATATATATATATATATGTATGTGTCTGTTAACACGATAGCGGCCAGAGTTTTTGTTTATTCGTCACGAAACTTGGTATATTGCATTCAATTAGCAAACGATTGAACGAGTTCGTTAACCACCAAAATCGGTCCACCGGAAGGGGGGGGGGTTTACCCCGAACCCAAAACACTAATTTGACCATTTCAGCCGTAATATTTGTTATATTTCAACGAAACTTGGTATTCATAGTGGTAATATAGAGAGAAAAGTGAGATATAAAAATTAACTAAATCGGTTCATAAGGAGGGGGGGGGGGTTTACTCCGGACCGACAATACCAATTCGCCACTACCAGCCGTGATTTTAGGTATATTTCGACGAAACTCGGTATTCATAGTGGTAACCTACAGGTAAATATGTGTTGTAAAAATAAACTAAATCGGTTCATTAGGAGGGGGGGTTTACTCCGGACCCAAATTACTAATATACTCATACTGGTCGTAATTTCTGCTGTATTGTAACGAAACGCGGTATTCGTCGTGGGTAACTCATGAGAAAGAAGTGTTGTAAAAATGAGCTGAATCGGTCAATCGGAAAGGGGGGTTTACTTTGTAATATATTTCAATAGAAAAGCCAGTCAGACATAGGTTCACAAAGGCGCCGCAAGGAGCGCTTTCTACCACTTGAGGGACTGTATCCGGTTCCTGCGTTAGATCAAAATACGATAATATGAGGTTTTTTGTATTTATTACGTAGTGTAGTAGGTACCATGTGTAAACATAACTCTGGAAGCAAATTAATAATTTATCAGTTACTCATTACAAAATTAAAGAGAACTATTCATGTTTTTATTTTATTTATGTAGGATATTTTAAGCAAATTGTTCTGGAAAGTCTACACTACCCAAATTCTGAGGAAAGTGCTTAGTTATGCAGCTCCTGCGTGACGGACTTTTTATATCGAAAATGGTGTGTTTAATAACCTATGTATACGTCAAGAAAAAAACTGGTCGTTAAAATTTGTATGTTTATGTACTAAACATACAACTTTTAACGTATATATATATATATATATATATATATATATATATATATGAGTAGGTGAGATGCAAAACTTACCAAAACATATTTTGCAGATAGCTCAAAAAACTCAAAACTACGTCTTGTAGAGTGGCCAGATTAAAATGTTTTTTTTTTTTTTGTTTTTGTTTTTTTCCTTTGAAAGGTATATCTTTATGTTTACAGATATATGTTATATTTCGACATATGGAGAAATAGCATTGAAATATCTTTTATAATCTAATGCCATCTGAATTTTTATAAAAATGGAACGAACGAGTTTTGCACCTCACCTTCTCATTTATATGATCTTCTTAGGGAAGAAATTAGCACAGATTTTTGAAGGATGTAGAGCACGGACAGAATATACGTGCATATTATTTACTTACATGTAAATTCAAATAGTAGTACCAGAACATTTCCGGAAAGCTTGGTCATTTCGACGTGATAATTAAGTTTTCTTCTCTATATAAGAAATAAAACGCCCTAAAAATGGGCCCTTTTAAGAATAAATATGCTCATCATGTACCCTAATTAAAACTTCTCCTGCGATACAAATTGATTTTTTCTATGCTCAAGTTTACATGTTTCATGCCGAAAGCTGTTTCTTAAATTTTAAGTTTATTTTGTACATTGTCCAACATTTTATTTTAATGTAGGTAATATTAACGTCCCTTTGTTATTGATATTTTTTGGCAGGTTTTTATGTTGTGAGTCAATCTCTTATGATGAAAGTAGAGGTCAAGCTTGTCCTTTTTTGGTAAAAGTCACTACAGGAAAATATAACCCAAAACATGGGACCTGTACGTTCCTTAACATTCATGACTATCGGTTCCTCCTATTCACTCCTAATGAATAAACTAATAAAAATCTTAATTTACGTTTAGTTGCTTTTTCAGGATATTTATGAAAATGATGGAGAGCCGTGAGCGGTGGTCGTCACCAACGTCCCAAACGTCTTCCTTGACGCGTCAGGAGCAGCAGAGACTCGACAAGCACATCCGCGTCATGCGTGCCTCCCTCCTCAACGTGGCTGTGGTTCTGCTCATGTGGCTACCAATCACGGTAGTTCTCTGCTTGATTTACATCGACGGCGATAGGCCCATGGAGGATACGGGCTTCTTCCTCCGCTCTCACCACTTCCTAGCAGCTCTCGCTCTCGCCCTGCTCAACACGGCAGTCAATCCGATACTGTCGGGGGCTCTGAAGCTAGGCTGCTGTGCTGTAGGTTCCAATAGTACGCCTTCCTTGTCGAGGCTCCTCAGGATGGGTTCGTCCATCAATTAAAGTAGGACTCAAGATTACATCCGATCTCAATGCTTTTTGTTGAACCAATCCTATCAATAATGCAGTCACGAAACTCACAAGCAAGGATGGGAATTACAACAAGATCTCCATCAGGACTTGATCCGGCTCCACCACTTCACTCGCTCACTTTATGAACCGTCTCGGGCATGGGTGTATATAAGGGGGGCTGACCACCCCCCCCCCCCCCGAAATTATGTTTTGGTGAAAACATTTCATCTAAAAAAAGTCTATAACAACGAAAAATGTCTTCTGGACTTACCCTGGTCTCTTAGGCGTCTAGAAGACCTTAACCATCACCATTTTACACTAAAATATTTAAAATTTTCCCTACACCCCAAATGCCTAGGTGCTACTAGCCCCCCCCCCGAAATGTTTTTCTTTATACGCTAGTAGTCTCTTGCATGTGATCTCGAGATATCAGGAAGTACCCACCGAGTTTTTATAATTCATTCTCTCGAGGCTGCTTGAATTGTACTCGTCGAAAGATGAATATTTAATGAATTTCACAAACTAAAATGATAACAATTGTTATATATTGCTATATTCTAGTATAGATCAAACTAAATGTCAAATAAATGAATTATTTCTTATCTCATCAGTATATGAACCATTTCCTTAAAAACAAAGTATCGTTACTTCCTCCATCTAGGCCATTAGCGCCGACATGCAGGGAGCAGCGAGGAATTATTTCTTATCTCATCAGTATATGAACCATTTCCTTAAAAACAAAGTATCGTCACTTCCTCCATCTAGGCCATTAGCGCCGACATGCAGGGAGCAGCGAGGAATTATTTCTTATCTCATCAGTATATGAACCATTTCCTTAAAAACAAAGTATCGTCACTTCCTCCATCTAGGCCATTAGCCCCGACATGCAGGGAGCAGCGAGGAATTATTTCTTATCTCATCAGTATATGAACCATTTCCTTAAAAACAAAGTATCGTCACTTCCTCCATCTAGGCCATTAGCGCCGACATGCAGGGAGCAGCGAGGAATTATTTCTTATCTCATCAGTATATGAACCATTTCCTTAAAAACAAAGTATCGTCACTTCCTCCATCTAGGCCATTAGCGCCGACATGCAGGGAGCAGCGAGGAATTATTTCTTATCTCATCAGTATATGAACCATTTCCTTAAAAACAAAGTATCGTCACTTCCTCCATCTAGGCCATTAGCGCCGACATGCAGGGTGCAGCGAGGAATTATTTCTTATCACATCAGTATATGAACCATTTCCTTAAAAACAGAGTATCGTCACTTCTTCCATCTAGGCCATTAGCGCCGACATGCAGGGTGCAGCGAGGAATTATTTCTTATCACATCAGTATATGAACCATTTCCTTAAAAACAGAGTATCGTCACTTCTTCCATCTAGGCCATTAGCGCCGACATGCAGGGAGCAGCGAGGAATTTTCCCAACGAGCCGTGAAATGAGAAAAATGCCTGCCGTCGCGACCGCACGATTCCCACCGACGCATGCAATTGCGGTATCAGCGAAAAAAAAATTGTTGGAGAATCCAAGTGAAATGCTTTACATTCTTGATTTATATATATATATATATATATATATATATATATATATATATATATATATATATATATATATATATATATATATATATATATATATAAGGCACTCAAGATTTTAAAAACACTTCAGATATTGAAAATCGTTGAATTTGGACGGTTTCATGAATTTTTCAAACAAATGTAAAATCTATTGAGTAACTTTGGTATATAATATGTATATATTTCTACTTTGGTATACATATAACTTTTATCGGGGATCGTTTTCGGTATATAGTAGTTAGGAATCATGAGAGCAGCCTGAACAGCTACCATTTGTTCGGCCACTGACTTGAAGGAAAAATATATTTTTATATTGCTTTCTTCATAAAAGGAAGGCATATTTCGCCAGATACATTATTCTAGAGTTATAATAGAGAGACAATATTCGAGATAGGAGCACATTAAGATGACACACTCCTTATTTGCAGGTTGAGATATAGTGAATTTACAGCCTTTTTATGGTGCTCGACTTGAGATAGGGGATGACAAATGTTGCAAAAGTATCCGAAATCTTCTCGTATCACGATATATGTACACTTGAAGGAATATATTTCATCCATACTCCTAAAATCGAGTATAGTCAAAGAGACTAGATTGTGATAGTGGAAATTCAGCTTCCAGATGTATTAACCGTTTACTGATCATTGTTCCTATTTGGAAACATTGATTCCAACATTTTTTAATCGCCTTTTCATTTAACCAAACATTACGCCAATTTAATTTCAATTAAATACAGCAATGAATTAAACAAAAATATTTTTTCTTATCAGGAAATGCGATCTCAAATCACACCCAACATTTATGAAATTTCTGTTCTTTTTTTTTTTTTGTTTTATTTATTTTTTAATATGTTATCCTTTATGCTTCTTTTCGCCCTAAGACGTAAACTAGTGGTAAAATTAGACCTATAATTTTTATTTACTATTAGAAATATGTATTTAACGATATCACAGTTATAGAACGTTTATTTCCTAAATTGTAATGTATTGTGAACTAAGATGTTGAAATTTGGTGCACTTCAAGCACTAGGGGCAGCGGCTTATATTTAAAAAAAAGAAAAGTCCGACTCGCAGGAACTGCATCATCTTAGCGCGGTTCCGTTCTTATCTCTAGACTCATTTAAAATGATTAAAATAGAAGCTGTTATTATTTTGGGTCCACATTTCTAGAAAGCATGAAGATTAGATAGTTAGCCGTCGAGGTGATAAGTAAAGATGGAATGGTTGGGATTCGGCTAAAGAAACCTCAATACGATTTTTGTTAAAAAATCTATATTTAGGACGTTTCAGCTACTCATTGGTAGCCTTCGTCAGCATTGAAAGTGCCGGGAGGCAGAGGAGGACCAAAGTTGACAGTTCCATCTTTACTTTCAAGAAAGGTCTTATTTACGATCTTACCTGGATAGGCGAACCCGCCCTAGGAAGGACCCCGCTAGACAGTTGAAAAGCTATATCTTGGAAATCCATATCCCTAAGATTAAATTGTTTTTCTTATTTTTCTTAACCTGATTTATTATCAAATACATTATCCAACTATAAGCAGTTAAAAAATAACAAGGAATAAAAACAGACAAAAGTCCGTCTCGCAGGAACTGCATCATCTTGGCGCGGTTCCGTTCATATCCCTAGTCTAATTTGGAAAGATTAAAATAGAAGCAGTTATTATCTTGGTTCCACCAGTCATTTTTTTAAATTAATTATTATAATGGCGTGTCAACCCTTAAAGTCACTAACGCCATTCCTGTGTGTAGTAAAGTCTTGAAAGGACATGATTTACAATCTTACCTGGAAGGGTCTGCTTACACTAGAAACGGTCCCGCTAGTGACAAGGTCTTGGAATCTTGGAAATCCATATCTCTAACATTAAATTGTTTTTCTTATTTTTCTTAACCTGTTTTATTTTCAAATACATTATCCAACTATAAGCAATTAAAAAATAACAAGGAATAAAAAACAGACAAAAAGAACAGTTCGAATAAGCGAAATCAATTACTTTAAAGTTTTAAGCTCTTATTTCTCCGATTGACATCGCCTAATCAAAACTTTCAATGGTTCGAATGGTAACCTTCCGCTTCCCAAGATTGTCAATGGTTTTCGAGATATTAAGGAAAGGAAACAAAGTTACTAAAACTTTTTATGTCTGTTAATAAAATATTTTATTCTAACCCTTCCTTAACTCCAAACGTAACCAAAATTTCAACATATTAGTTTTGATGAAAGTAGAACATGCAGAAAATGTTTCAACTGAATCCCATGATTCAAAGTACCCAAACCAAAAACGGTATTAAAAAACTATTTTTCCAATTTTCTCAGAAACGGTTAAAGCTATCGCCTTTAAAATGGTTTCATTCGTTTTCCTTGGCCAAGAAGCCTATAAAACGAGTACTTACAAGCTTATGAACTCAAAAACGTAAGCGTTACGATTTTTTTTTGCGCGAATATCGCCCCAAACGCCATCTTCCAGTAGGCGGATTTTGCTGGTTAACGAACTTGACCTTTCAAATTAAACGAAAGATTTTTGTACCAAATTTCATCAAAATCGGACCATTCGTCTGGGAGCTACAGAGCGAACAGACAAAGATATATATATATATATATATATATATATATATATATATATATATATATATATAAATATATACATATATATATATATAAATATATACACATATATATATATATATAAATATATATATATATATATATATATATATATATATAAAAATTTGAACCACCGTTATTTTCGGTCTCTAGGGGTTCTGAAACGCGAAATTTTCTAGTCGGCACTTCCGGATTGTTTCATTGTATCAACCTCATAAGCGGGGTTCCTCCCTATGGGGGAGGGAGGAACCGCGCTAAAAAGAACAGTTCGAATAAGCGAAATCAATAACTTTAAAGTTTTAAGCACTTATTTCTCCGATTGACATCGTCTAATCAAAACTTTCATCAGAACCTTTTTTGTAGAACATTTAGTAAGCTTTCTAATGGTATTCTTCCGTTTACCAAGATTCTCAACCATTTTCGAGATATTAAGGAAGGTATACAAAGTTACCAAAACGTTTTATGTCTGTTAATAAAATATTTTATTCTAGCCCTTCCTTCACTCTAAACGTAACACAAATTTCAACATATTAGTTTTGATGAAAGTAGAACATGCAGAAAATGTTTCAACTGAATCCCATGATTCTAAGTACCCGAACCAAAAACGGTACTCAAAAACAATTTTTCCAATTTTCTCGAAAACGGTTAAAGCAGTGAAAATGGTTTCATTCATTTTCCTAGCCTAAGAAGCATATAAAACGAGTACTTACACGCTTATGAACTCAAAAACGTAAGCGTTACGATTTGTTTGCGCGAATTTCGCCCCAAACGCCATCTTCCAGTGGACGGATTTTGCTGGTTAACGAACTTGACCTTTCAAATTGGACGACGGATTTTTGTACCAAATTTCATCAAAATCGGACCATTCGTCTTCTACCTAGAGAGCGAACAGACAAATATATATATATATATATATATATATATATATATATATATATAAATATATATATATACATACATAAATTTGAACCACCATCATTTTCGGTCTCTAGGGGTTCTGAAACGCAAAATTTTCTAGTCGGCACTTCTGGATTGCATCATGAGATCAACCTTATAAGCGGGGTTCCTCCCTATAGAACCGCGCTAAAAAAAAAAAAAAAAAAAAAAAAAAACGGAATTCCGCCAGGTTGGCGCCCTATCCTGGCCAGAAAATTGTAGCAACCTGTAGATAACTTGTCCCAAAAACCGTTGTAATGTATAAGTGGATGTTAAAATTTAAATAAATAAAAAAACATGATATGTGACTTATTACTTTCTGACCCTTCAAAAAAATAGTCCGACTCGCAGGAACTGCATCATCTTAGCGCGGTTCCTGTTTTTTTTTTTTTTTTTTTTTTTTTTTTTTTACGCCGCATCTACATCTAGGTCATTAGCGCCGACATCCAGGGTGCAGCGAGTAATTTTACCAGCGAGCCGTGGAATGATAAAATTCCTGCCGGAGGTTGGGAATCGAACCCACCATCTCCCGCTTATGAATCCAAAGCGCTAGCCATTAGTCCACGGGAGACCCCGGTTCCTGTTCATATCCCTATTGTCATTTGAAAAGCTTAGAATAGAAACAGATCGTATTTTCCTCGGCCTTTGTTCAAAGGGTTTTATGGGTTTACCTGGTCGGGTCCGCCAGAGGCTAGAAACCTCTTCTACCGATACTTCATTTCATACGTTTCAATGAATTGGAAAATGTCAAAATTTTTCACATGTTCCTGTGTTCTCTTACTATAGTAATAAAGCTACAAATAAAATCAATTAAGAAATAAAATGAAAAAAGTCCGTTTCGCAGGAACTGCGTCATCCTAGCGCGGTTACGTACATCTCGATGAAATGGAATAGATTAACATTACAAATCACAGGAAACTGACAGTAGCCAACTTACACAGAAACGGATAATTCTTAATCTGTATAAGTCAATACAATTATGTACTGAAAACGTACTTACTCTTTGACTACTGCTAAGAAGGCTCTATTCTAAACAACCAAAAATTCGTTGTCATTTTAAGTATCTGTATGTATCAACTGTAAATATGTGCTTCATGGCGAATAAAATTTCATTCTGTCGTGGGTTAAATCTTTCTATAAAATAAGAAATAACGATAACTTCAGTTAGAGGCTGTGAGGAAGGTTATATAGACAGGAAAATTCAAAACAAACTACGTCATCATGATTAGCCACAGCCATCTTGATTACCACAGCCACTCCAAACTTATTATTACCAATACCTTTCACCGTTTCTTAGCTTATTTTACTATATATATATATATATATATATATATATATATATATATATATATATTCTTTTTTATCCTAGGAGGCATGGGGTCATTAAAGCAGTCTTCCTTTATTACACCACTTTATTTATTGGGCCCGACATGTTTCGTGCATCTTTTCTTCGCACCTCTTCAGGGACACTTCTACAACAAAATATAATTGTTTTGAACTTCCACACAAACCTTTTTTCTACTATATTAAAACTATCAATACGATCTTTGAACTGTTCCACAAAATGCATTAAAACATTATCATGCTCATGAAATGTTACCTCTACCCTAAATATTGCAATAATTATAGCTAAATTACATATTTTTTATAAAAGGTGTTGAGTCCTACCTTGCAAGGAAGTCCTCCCGTAATGTCTACTGTAATGAATGAGTAATGTCTACTCGTCAAATATATTTGACGAGTAGACATTACTAGGACAACAACAAAGGACAGATAAAGACAGGGCCATTTTGGCAATCCACTTACAGGGTTAGTATTAAGCCGGACTCCAGAGGGAGTACTTGGTAACGGGAGGACTTCCTTGCAAGGTAGGACTCAACACCTTTTATAAAAAAAAAAAAAATATGTAATTTAGCTATAATTATTGCAATATTTAGGGTAGAGGTAACATTTAATGAGCATGATAATGTTTTAATGCATTTTGTGGAACAGTTCAAAGATCGTATTGATAGTTTTAATATAGTAGAAAAAAGGTTTGTGTGGATGTTCAAAAAAATTATATTTTGTTGTAGAAGTGCCCCTGAAGAGGTGCGAAGAAAAGATGCACGAAACATGTCGGGCCCAATAAATAAAGTGGTGTAATAAAGGAAGACTGCTTTAATGACCCCATGCCTCCTAGGATAAAAAAGAATTTTGATATTTTGGGTCATCTATAAGAATAAATAATATATATATATATATATATATATATATATATATATATATATATATATATATATACATAAATATATATACAAAGTTGAACCACCGTTATTTTCGGTCTCTAGGGGTTCTGAAACGCGAAATTTTCTAGTCGGCACTTCCGGATTGTTTCATTGTATCAACCTTATAAGCGGGGTTCCTCCCTATGGGGGAGGGAGCAACCGCGCTAAAAAAAAAAAAAAAAAAAAAAAAAAAAATTATAATTGTTCTGTCTTTCATATTAATTAATTTATTTATTGTATCATGGAGTTCGCACAACTAGGGTTAGCACGTAGGTACTAATCCAAGAGCATGGACGTACGACAGTCCTGTGACATGTTTAGATGGTAGGGCGCTGACGACCATCAGGTTTTTAGACCTAAATACTTTTAAAAACAAGCATACAAACTCTTTCGTTTTCTGGATCTGGCAAAATAACATTTAAATTTTAATTTCCGGCGGAAACACAAGCCACTAGCTCATTTCTAGGAAATATAGTCGCAATGGATCGCTTCACGGGGCCGCAGCGCGCTTATTGTGTCAAACAAATTTATTTAAAAAAACTGTTCGCTAATTACTGGGCAACGCTTATTTGGCGTTTAATGCGATTCAAGTCAGTATCAGAGTGCTCCTTTAAGAAAGAAATGGGTGAAGAAGTTCGACGAGACGGCGATCTGAATCAATCTTTTTAACACGATATATTGATCTTTTAAATCGATCTCCAATGGTCGATATTTTTTTAAGAAATCTATCTCCAAGGGCCGATCTTTTTAAAGAATCGAATCTATCTAGAATACCGCGAAATAAAATGTTTTTTTATTTCAAATACTTTATCTCATCTCTTGTTACTCAATCTCATTTCTGAAGAATTCCCATTTATTTAACTGAAGAAGAAGTTTACATAACAGTGTCCTATGTCCAATAACAAACTTTTAATACAACAATAATACTATACTCGTACAACGATCTTCCGTTTCTCCAACTAGAAGGTATTGTAATAAAATTAAGGTTTCAAACTTTGCTCTTAATTTGTATAACAATTTTTCTCAATTATAATTATTTTATTCCATTTTTTCTCATTTGATAAATATATATATGTAATAATACCCATATATTTCAAAATTATGTAACAGTAGTAGTTTCATTATATATTATTTTTGATGAAAAATATTGTTTAATTTTTCTATTTTTTAGGTAACAGAGATATTTTTTATATTATCAAATAATCAAATCGATTCGAATCGAAATTAAATACGAATTTCGTGGGTAATTGTAAGAAATCTTGAAATCTATCCATATAGAAGATCGATCCATGACGAAGATAGACCTTCTGGGCCTACAAGATCCATCTTTTAAATCGATCTGGACCCGCCTATCTTTTTTGTGAAACGATCTTTTCATTTCATTTCGACACGAATCGATTCATATTAGGGAATCGCCCATCACTAATGTGAAGCAAACCAGCTGTCCACGAACTTCTCGGAGCGAAAAGGACGTGCGGAAAGTTTACGCCTCTGTTCGACGTGATCCAGATTTATTGACGCGCGAACGTTCGGCTCAATTAGAACTATCCCGGACATCATTACACCGTATTTTGAAATTACATCCATATAAGAACCACATAGTGCAGAAACTAAAACCTAATGATTTAAATTCGCGCATGTCGTATGCCCAAACAATATGAGGTCGATTCAGCAATTCTGACAACCTCTCATTTTTCGAAATTAGGAATTATTACGAAGTACGAAATTTAAATAACGACACGAAATCAATGAGAGAAACTTGAGCTTTGATGTTGCCGCTTCGCTCTTTGATGATCGCCGAAACTCGGCTTGTTCGCTCACTTGATTCCACAGGAGCAAGCGACAAGGCCTATCTCACTCGATTGGGTTTTTCGCGAGGCGGATAAATCTTACAGCGGGGCGGCTGTTGCCTACATATGTATGGGCTACAATTTCAGGAAAAGGAATCATTGGACCTTACTTCTTACCAAGATTCGCGCGGCCGTTCGGTTACTGTTAATTCTGCTGAGTATGTGAAAATGTTACGGGTGCTCTTGGCACCGATTCTTCTGGAATTTGATCGTAAAACATGGTTTGAGCAAGAGGGAGCCATTTGTCACGTATCCAAGAAGTTCCTGCCGGTAGACAAAGAAATATTTCCGGAAAGCTGATTTCCAGACCAGGACGATATCCCATGGTCACACAGGAGTCCAGATCTATCCCCAGCGGAGTTATATTTATTTTTTATTTTATTAATTATGAGTTCCGTGACTGTAACGATAAACTCATGTGGATAGCAGAATCAAGGTCCGTTAATGTCGCAGTCTGATTGTAATAAAAAAATTTAAAAAAAATTAATAAAGAAAATAAGACAAGAGGAAATTATAAGGCAACAAAATTATTCATATAGAATAAAAACTAATGGAAAAAAATAATAAAAAAAAAAAAAAGGGACAAAAATCATTTCGATTGAAGGAGACATATAGTTATATCTTGGAATAAAAGAGCGTTGATTTGAGATGGGTAAGAAGTATGTGGATGTATGGACTACCCTCTGTCAGTAAATCATGTAAGTCATAAGGAATCGTCAAGTTGCTGCGTTGTCTGCAGTCGGTCAGTATATGTTTGTCAGTTAGAGTTCTGTTGCATTGTCGACAAAGGGGTCTTTCTGGTTTGTCTAGTAAGTACGAATGGGTGAGTCGGGTGTGTCCTATCCGAAGCCTGGATAAAATTACTTCGTCTCTACGAGAGAATTGTTTTTTTACCCAGGCTTTGGTCGTATTTTTAATTTCTCTTAATTTGCAATTACTTTTAAACCAATTTTTCTCCCATTCGAACAGTGTGTTAGTTCATAAGGTTTTAGTCAAGTCTGATGACGTCACAGTGTTTATATCTGGTTTGTAGCCAGTTTTGCCTGTACGTCCACTGCTGTACTCATATCGATGTCCTCGTGTCCGGGTAGCCAAAACAATGTAATATGTTTGTTTTCGTTTTGAAGAATGTTTATTTGAGTAAATATCTGGTCTTTGATATCTGTGTATGTCGTGTAGATGAGGAGATCATCAGCATACAGGCAATACGACACTCCTTGAGTTATACATCTAGTGACGGAATTTAATGCGATATTAAAGAGAGTCGTACTCAGCACACCTCCTTGAGGCACTCCATTCTCCTGTAAAAACTCATCTGAAAGAGCAGTACCTATTCTCACTCTGAATCATCTTCAGGAAAGATAGCTGTTCAAGTAAAGCATGACATGGCCTTGTATACCCCATTCTAGTAGCTGAGACAGTATTAGTTGTCTCCATACTCTGTCATAGGCTTTTTCCAGGTCCAATGACACCGCCATTATGGAGCTTTTGTTTTGAAAGGCATCTAAAATGTCATTTTCAAGCCATGTGGTGCATGGTAGAATGCATTGGCTTAAACCCACATTGAAATACTGAGAGAAGGTTATTCTTTTCTAAGAACCATATAATTCTTTTATTTACTATCTTCTCCAGTATTTTCCCACAACAGTTTGTCATACTTATGGGTCTAAAACTTGAGGGTAAATTGTAATCTTTTCCTTGCTTTAATACTGGTATACAAAAAGAGTGACAAGGCCTATGTTGGGTAGATTTTTATACAAATCGTAAGTTAGTCCGTCAGGTCCAGCTGCTGTAATATGTGCAGTCGACAGTGCATGTTTTAGTTCGTCTAAAGTAAACGGATCATTCAAAGGGTGGTCATGATGGTTTGTAATGGGAAGGATATTCATTTCTACGTTATTTTTGTATTGCAAAAATTTGTCCGTGTAGTTCTCGTTGCTGGATATTGTGGCAAAATGTCTGCCTATTAAATTACTGATTTCTGTCTGGTCAGTTATAGTAGTGTTTAAGTATTTGATTCCTGTTATGGGGGTTATATTAATGGGGTTATTTAAAGAGTAGTGTCTACATCCATAAACTAAATATACTAGGTCAACTAAAAGAAAAAATCAGCTAACAGATGTATGCGATCTCTGAAACAGATAAAAAAAATCAAAAAAAAAAAAACAAAAACAAGATAGCGTCCTCAGTTTTTTTTGTTTTGCCTGAAAACTTGATATATAACATTGCTATAGCAAAGGATTGAACCAGTTCTTTCATCAGCAAAATTGGTCTAGCTGGAGGGGAGTTTACCCGCACCCAAATTATTATTTTGCCCATACCAGCTGCAATTTGTGTTATATTGCAACAATTGTAGGTGTATGAATGCATTTGTGATGTATGCGTATACGTCATGAGTAACTAAAGAAAATTATGTGTTGAAATAATAAACTAAATCAACTCATTAGGGAGGGAGGTTACTCTGGAACCAAATTATTAATTTATCAGCAGTTATTTGTTCTTCCTTGCAACAAAACTTAGTAGAGAAGATTCCCCGCTATTGAGAAACAAGTAATGTGGAAAAAAAAAATTGATTGATTAGAACTTGTGGTTTACTCTGTGTTATGTTCAAATTTAACCAAGCTGTCAATCTTCGTGCCTTGGTTGTCATGAACTCCACCAGTGGCTCCACAAGTGCTTCCGAACAGCTGTATACGGTATTCTGCAAACACAAATGTGAAGTCTTTGTGTGTTTATTAAGCGGTGCAGTACCTCACATACACAACTCCCTAGAAGAAAAATTATTAATAAAATAATAATTGAGTCAGCTGATAATAATGATAATTATCAAAGGTCAAAACTATTCACGTTTATTTTGTAATTAATCAAATTAATTAGGAATTTTGGGTCTTCTGAGGAATGTGTTTAGCTATGCAGCTCCTGAGGAACAGATCTTTTTGTTTGTAAACATAAAATATTTCTTAATTAATAAGGATTAAGAAAAAAAAAAAAGATCAACTATGAAAAACATTCTTTTAATCTATAAAAGCACAAATAACAGACATTAAACATTCTAACCAAATTTATAAAAAAATAGTTATAACACATATATTTACAAAAGTTGTAAGTGACTAGCATGAAAATATAAGCGTGAAAATAAATGTACTGTACAAAATCATAAGTTTTTTCTTAATAAATAGAATCAATTGAACATGAATTTTGAATTAAATTTCAGGTCTTTTCACAAATTTAGCAGGACATCCTTACATAAAATGATCAATTTAAAAGTTGTAGAAGAATAATGCCAGCAGGAAATCAGTACGCAAGGAAATAAGTAGAGCCAAGTAAACTAAATAAAAATATTTATCCTCCATTAAACAATACACAAATAAGATATGTATATAGAAAACATTCAACAGAAGAATTAATGTGAGAAAATATTTTTTTGGATATTAGAGTTTAATAAGGTAAGAAGATAAAAATAACACAGGATATTGGGGGGGGGGGGGATTCTTTCTTTTTCGGCGAAATATCAAAGGATTTTTTGCTAAAAGTATTTGCTTCAGTGCTCTGATCACTTGAGGACTATTTCTATTGAATATGGGAAAAAATGACCGAAAAAGTTTCAATTTCACAGTTATTTTCAATTGCAACAACTGTAAAATTTTATAACCAGGGGGGAAATTTTTTGGGTTCGGTCTTGAGTGTTAATAAAACTAAAATTTAAAATGAAAACAAATTTATATTGCCGATGTAATGACTTTCAAGCCTTCATCAGGCCTATGAGGAGGGAAGTCCCAACATTTTTTTAGAGTGGACAGAATGAAATTTTGATGGTTGTTGATAGAATCAAGTTGTTTCTTGAGGCCGAATGAATCCTGGTCATATTAGTTGTTGTGACTTAGGGATTATGAGGAGTTAGGAACCATTTGCTGAGCTTAGGGGAAAGGCAGTTGATATTGGATATGGTGGAACGTAGAAGATTGTAAGTTTTGCAGATTTTTGGGAGTCCATAACATCTGGGGGCTTGGTAATTACAGAAAATAAGGCTGTAGTATGACTGACGAGCCAATGAATATGAGTTTTGAATGTGGGGGGGGGTGAGGATGAAATTTGGCGAAATGTTGACGGAATCCAGTTGTGTTTTTGAGAAATACGGCAACTTTAACCTGGATCAGTGCTTCCCCTCCTCATAGCTTGAAATTTAAGCCAAAATGTTGGCAATAAAAACTCATTTTTATTTTAACATGTAGATTTTTATCTTTATTTCTAGGTATCAAACAAAACACTTCACAATGATCTTAACATTCCATTTGTCCTTGACTTTGCTAAAATCCGTTTCCAAACATTCCGCTCTAAATTGTCACACTATCCTAATCCTGAAGGTCTATCCTAAAAATGTAGGTAACACAACGCTTCACCTTGTCTCTGTGGTTCGCCTTTAGTTCTCTCACAGTTTCAAGTTATAGTGAATAGGACCATAATCTAAGAAAAATTCAATGTCCGATTTCAAGGGCGAATCCTGGGTCTGAACTCCCCTCTTAGCATTTTTTACCCATAAATCACTCGTATAAATTAAAATTAAAACATTGACTTTTAATTGCATATTTTTTTTATCAGGTTTATTAATTAGCATTCCATAAAGTAAACATTCGCCTTTGCTATCTTGAAGCACTTTCAGAACTTTGATTTTCCAACATCCAGATTTGCCCTTTCTCTTCCAAGGTCCTGATATATACTCTTTATAACATAAGTGCCTTCACTGCCTGGCCCAAAATAGGTTTTATGAATGTAAAAAAAACAAAAAAAAAAAAAAAAAAAAAAAAAAAAAAAAACATTGTTTTATGGAGGATGTATAATTAGACAAGAATAAGAAAAATTCTATACAAAAAGAAGGTAATAAATAAAGAATTGATTCCTTGGATGTTTTTTTAACTTCGTGAGAATTCCAGTTCACAGTAAAACTACAAAAATAGATTAATAGAGAAGTACGATTCTATATCACTTTGAAGTACCTAAAGCTACTATATTTACATAGGTAAATTACCAATATAAAAGAGATTTAAGCTAGTTCATGTAAAAATAAAAATAAAAAGTGTAAACCATTTTTTTCTTTTTTCATCAAAATATCATATGTTGACAGTGATTGCTTGTCAACACAGCCTTTTTGTTTTTAAAGGAAATGAAAAGCCATCATTTCTTCTTATTTAGAAAAAAAAAACATGCTAACTTAGTACTAAATTTAAGCGTTTTAAGTCTTTAACCTTTGCTTTACAATAACATTGTCACTGCGACTAGTAGCGAGTATTCATGTTAAGGCTTGAACATGTATACTAAAATGTATACATAAGTACATGTATTCACAACTAATTGTGCACAGAAATAAAAAAAAAAAAAAATGAATTAAGATTATCTGTTTAAAGCTATCTTAAAAATTCATGAATATTACACAAGAAATAAATATAATATCAACTCAAAAAAAATATTTTACCCCATTATTTAATTCAAGGGTAATTTTTAAACTTATTATTTTGATTATTAGATCAAATTTTGTCTTTGAGGGATTATGTCCACCTTGGGATTTTCAACATATAATTTTTTTTGGCTTGATACATTTTTTTAAGAATAATATTGACGAATATTCTTGAAACTGCTTCTCCCAAATTGGTGAGAGAGAGACACAAACTTGAAGCCATTCCCCCCTCCACTCGACGTCATACATAAGTGAATAGGAATTCCCCAACAAGTCATATTGCTATTGAAAATAGAGAGACTTAAACTTGAAGCCATTCCCCCTCCGCTCGATGTCATAGATAAGTGAATAAGAATTCCCCAACAAGTCATATTGCTGTCGAAAAGAGAGAGACACAATCTTGAAGCCATTCCCCCCTCCACTCGACGTCATTTGTAAATGAATAAGGATTCCCAAACAAGTCATATTGCTGTCGAAGAGAGAGAGACTTAAACTTGAAGCGATTCCCCTTCCAATTGACTTCTTAGCTAAGTAATAAGGATTCCCCGAACAAGTCATATTGCTGTTGAAGAGGGAGAGACATAAACTTGAAGCCATTCCCCTTCCAATTGACTTCTTAGCTAAGTAATATGGATTCCCAAACAAGTCATATTGCTGTCGAATAGGGAGAGACATAAACTTGAAGCTATTCCCCTTCCAATTGACTTCTTAGCTAAGTAATAAGGATTCCCCTACAAGTCATTATTGCTATTGAAGAGGGAGAGACTAAAACTTGAAGCCATTCCCCCTCCACTCGACTTCAGATGTAAGTAATAAGGATTCCATTACATTTAAATTCTCTTCAAACATATTGCCTCAAGTTTGAGTCTCTATCACTTCTTGATTGGAAAGCATTGGGTTTGTTAAACATGTTTTAAATAAATTTGACTATACAGATCTCAACAAATACATAAACTCAGAAGCTAACTATTTTGATTTTTTTTTTCTTTTGACAACTCCAATTATATTTGCATTTTAGTTAATATGGTATGAAACAAAGCATGGAAAAATTTGTCTTTTGTTTTCACAAGTAATTGTGCCTAATTTACAATAAGAAAATATCTATTGTGCAATAATAAATATTACATTTCTTCATATCAAACATCACCTCTTTCATCTGGCTTAAACTATCAGTCACATACACAGTCCTCGATGCTCATGACAGCTTAATAAGAAACCTATTGCCTATTACCTAAACACTTTGGCATTAATCAATATTTTATATATTAAATTAAAGTTTTGAAACTGAATCCTAAAATTTAAAAATTATTAAAATTCTATGAGAAATTCAGATGTTTATTCTTCAAAATGCTCAGTTTCATGCAAGTAAAATTGACATTAAACCACTTCTTAAGAAATAAACTAGTCCATCTAAAAATAAATATATGAAGGCAAGAAAAACAATTCTTCCTTGACCAATAAAATCAATTGAACAGACTAATTGTACATTTCCTATTTTTAATTTGAAAGACAATGTGTATCTTGCTTCTTATATGTTTAAATGTGCGATTTATACAATAATGAAGGTGCTAAAAATTCTGCTAAAATGAGTGAGCAATGTGTTTAATATTTTTCAGTGAATGTTAAAGTATTTTATCACTCTGTTAGAACCCTGCAACATTGATTTTTTTTTAATAAGCATACGCATCTTTAAAAAAATAGTATTAATTTTTTAGTCAAAAACAAAAGTAATTAAATTATTTAATTTTCTAGCTATCAAATTTTAAACAATTGTGAGTTAGTATAATTTTGTCCAAGCCAATAAAATTTGAAATCATTAAATCAAAGCAATCATTTTATCAAAGCCCAGACTGGAATGGTTTTAAGACTTTGTGAAAAGGAATCAGCCATTAACAGAAAACATTACACAAAACATCAAAAGGTGTAGAGCAGAAGTTGATAAGGAAAAAGTCAAAGAATATTTTATTAATCTAAAAAATATTATAGAAAATATTCCTCCTGAGAAAATCGATAATTATGACTGAACTCACCTCAACTATAGTTTAAGTTTAGATTTTTATACAAATTAAAGGCGATCCAAAGTCACACCACACATAGGGGTGAGTTAGAAAACCTTTTAGCAATAAAAAAATGAAAATGAAGATATTCAAAAAACAAAATACACTATTTGATAGAGAATGGTTAAAGGTACTTACAATAATTTTTACCGATTTTTATAAAAAGTCTGTCTTTTGCTATTACGAGAAAACCTTGAAAATCCGTCCAATCTCAAAGTTAGAATATCAGAGTTTAATAAAAATGAAATGCATTTAAATTGATAACAAAATGGAAAATTCTTAGGCCTTGAAGTATATGAAGACAGAGTTACTACTGGTAAATTGGCTAAGTATACTCAGATAACTGAAGAATGTTTATTGAACAGTTTAACTTAATCGATGGCAGCTTTCTTCAGAAAAGATCAAGACTGTTAGAAAATTATCGAATGTACCTGAAATAAATGATGTGCTTTACATTTGACTGATGACCTTAGGCAGGTATTACACAAGCAAATTTCTTTGACCAAGTATTTTATAAAACTTTGGTAAAAGAGCTTCCACTAAAAATATGACATGACTTCTAAACATTACTAATACTACACTATTCTGTACAAGTTTAGTGTGACTGTTCCAATGAGTGTAGAAGGTCTACAGCCGCATTAATAGTGAAGTAGCCAGTAGCTTTAGTAAAGAAAAAAAGAAATGAAACTTTAGTGGGTTAAAACATGGATTACTCAGTGTAATTTGAAGATAGTAAAGTCCAAATTTGTTTCTACAACTGGTAGAGGAGTAAGCAATATGTTTCAAAATTATTTTGAGGATGGGTGACTATATGATTACATTTTTTATCCTAAAATTTTATACATTTATGTAACGTAGTTATCATTAAAGAATGTTTTCTGGTTATTCTTTGATTGCTATCCAATATGGAGATCTACTCAAGCCTCTAGCACAGTTTTTTGGACGAGTACAACTATTGTCCTCTTTTGCGTTTTGTTACATTGTTTCTGTATTTTCAGAGTGCTAACACTTTGGACAGAAAAATATAACTTTCATACTCTGTAATCAGTAAATAAGTTGCTATCAAAGACCCCAGTTGATCATTGGCAACCAGCAACTAACAAATCTCCACTCATCCCAAAAAAACTTTTGCAAAGCTTGGATGAAGAGTTTAACTTAGGAAAAAAGAACATTAATAAAATAAAAACGCCTCCATTGGCGGAATTCACTTGCAATGCTGTGATAGGAAGCCGGGTAGCAAATACAAAATACAAAATGGCAGATTCTGGGTTCAAATCCTTACTTGGAAAGTCCATTTTTCAGAAAACTAAAGATTCAAAAATTTTTATAAAATATGTCTTTTATCAATATTGAGCCATGGCACCTTATCAATTCGCAACAAGTTTCTTTTATCAAAGTACTTAGACAGAGAAATTTGATAATACTGTAACGGCCACAGGTACATCTGGATTCTAGCAAAGTCATACTCCTTGAAACTTTCTGCTGAAGATCGCAGGCAATAAAAAACCAAAACTAAATCTTTAAATCATCTGACTATTTTTATTAACGTATTTCTAACTTTTTTTGTTAAACGTTTTTGTGTTTTGATATGGTCATAATTAAAATTTTGAAATATCAATGCAGAATATTTGCACAAGTTTAACATGTTTGGAGATTTTACTTTTGTAGCTTAATGATCTAATCTCAAAAATGTTTGAAAAAATATAGAAATAAATTATCAGAAAGCATAAATTAAATATTCAGCAAAAAAATTTGTTTTCCCTTCTCCACAAGAGTAGTTAAAATTGTATGATCTGATTCTTTTTCGATTGTGTTGTTTTTTAATACAGTAAGTCATTAAAAAAGATTATTATATGACTATTAGTTTTTATTAAAATACCAAAATGTATTTTCCTACAATTAATTATTCCTGTGAAACAATAGAATATTTTTTAGAAGTCAGACTATTCTAAAGAAATGGCTTTAAAAGTCGTTGTTCTAAGAATAAATAATTTTCTCACATAAAAATAGTCCAAATATGCAATCAAATTCACAGACGATTTGAGAAATTAAAATAAAACAAAGAAATTGCAGAAACTGGCATTTACATATTAACGAATACAAATAACTAAAAAAATACTTGGAAGACACTATAAGGCCAAAAATCTAAAGATCCATTATCTGAAAATATTGAAAAGCATGATATAAATTAAAAAAATGTGCTAATAATAAAAATTGACAAGATCACAATTAAAAAAGAAAAAAAAAGAAAAAGAAAAGTGAAACACTAACAATATACATGTTTGATTTTTTTTTGTTTACTCTAATGAAATGCCTCTGATCCACGATGAAAGGTCACCAGTATCTGTGCAGGACATGGTTATAGGCTCTTCCTCTGGTTCAAGGAGGCTTTGTGCACATGTTCTGCCTGAGAGGTAAGCTCCATGAACAGTCGAGTAAAAACTGTTATGTGTATGCTCTCCGGCAAAAAGAAGGGTTCCCTGGAAATATGTAACAGATTAAATTATATAGTATAAATTAAAAATAAACTTTCCATTAATCAATTATGTGTGTCTATTATTTATGTAAATCAGGTAACTTTAATCCACCATACATAAACTAAATACTTTCAGAATGAATAAATAAAAGGCCTTTCAACCAGTAAAGATTTTTATTAGCACATTGCACTTTCAGAGCTCACACTCTATCACCAGTCTTCAGTTAACAATAGAATAACAAACAAATCAAAACTAAAAATTAAAAAAGCAATACAAAATAACATGACCTTACTGAAAAGTTTGATGTGAACATTAGCTCAGTGGAAAAGAAGAAAGAAGAAAGAATTTTTACCCACAAATATATATTTAAAGTAAAAATACCAAGAAAACAAAAATAATACTGAGTAATAAAATATTTAAAAAAGCAGGATATCATGAGAAACTGTCATACAGAGAAATGAATAATTCCATTAAAATAAAAATACCCTTTTCCCCGACCTCTTATTAAATAAGGGTAATGGACCAATAATAGAGATAAAAAATATGCCCAAAAATCACTATCTAGCACTTCCTAAGTAACTTAAAATGATTAGTAAATAATTTTGTGTTAGATAAAAAGTTGATTTTATTACAAATAGTAAAAAAAATGTAAATGAAAATTAGTCAAATTTCTGCCCGATAGTAATAAACAGAAATGGTATACAGATTCAAAATGAAAAATATTCCTAGAATCTAAAACAAAAACAATTAATTTCTGTAGACTAACATTAGAATTTTATGCGAGTATGTATGTAAATATTTAAAGAACTATAAAAAAATATCGGTATGAAAAGGAAATAAAAAATTAACGAGTCTGAAGATATAGTTTTTGTTTGTGTAGGTGCTTGAGCAAATTCTATTAAATTTGCTATCAGTCAGCTGTTTAATTTGGGTTCTGATAAGATAAAATTTATTATTCTTCAGAGCTACTTAGCATGAAGAAGAAAGAGAATGAAAGGATTAGAACAAAAAAAATCAACTTTGATAGATGAAGGTAATAAATCATTATTTGTTTTCATTGCGAGTGAAAAAGATGCCCCAAGCTACAGATCCCCACTAGGAGATATACAAATTTTACTTTTGCAAATTGAAAAAGCATTATAATTAAAACTTTTATAAGCTTAATTTGAAAAGAAAAATCGTTGAGTTTAAATTAATCTTAGCAATTTGAATAAAAAAATAGCACAAGCTATCTAAGTCTTAAGTAAAATTAATGCACGAAGACATTTCAATGCATAAAGAATTAAATTGTTGATATTCTTTTTCTAAGAAAGAACAAAAAATTTTGTTGCAAACATTAGTTCATCTTGTACTAATGGCCTCGGCAGCCGATGCAGAACACACACACATATATATATATATCTAGCTCACTGGAAAAGTAGAAACAATTTTTTTTTATCAACAAATATATATTTAAGTAAAAATGCCAAGAAAACAAAAATAATACTGAGTAATAAAAAATTATAAAAAATGGAATATCAAGATCAATTGTCATACAGAGAAATGAATAATTCCATTAAAATAAAAAATAATGAAAATACCTTTTTCCGTGACCTCTTATTATATAAGGGTAATGCTAAATTTTCTATGTCACATTGACTAGCACCAACAGCCATGGCAGTATATGAACCTCTTGTATGTGGTTCGCTATGCCAGTGAGTACTGTAAATAAAAATTATAGAAGCAAATAAGTCTAAATATTGTAATAATTTTATTGGCAAACCTAATTTTAGTTGTCTTATGAATATTATAAAATAGTTGAATGAATAAAAACTCTAAGTATCATATAGTGTGATTAATGGGCAATTGCAAAAAAATCATATTTTTATTGTTTCTATTAGCTATGTCTATGTTAAGTTCTAACGTTGCTTTATGATATGTTGCATGTTTTGTCATTTTTGCAAAGTCTTTTCAGTTACTTGTTGTATTTCGCATGTTATATGTTTTACGGATGATCGACAATCGAATGTTGCATGGCCAGATAGCCATTAGGCCGGCCATACACGTTCCGGTATACCGGAGAGGTATACCTGCGCAGGTGTACCTCTACGGTATACCGGAACAGGCGAGAGCCCACACACGCTCCGGTAAACCGGACAGGTGAAGGATTGCTACAGTCTAGAAATGGCGGATAGACAGGATTATGTCATTGCCTTGGTGGGGTTTTTAGTGGCTATAAACAGCAAAAAAAGACGAAAACCCAGGGCATGGTGTAAAAACTGGCTTCAAAAGAGAAGGAAGTATACTCATACAGTATTACTGAAAGAACTGTGTTCCGATCCTTCGGATTATCGTAACTATTTACGGATGAGAGAAGAAGTTTACAAAACATTGCTCTCACTTGTAGCACCCCTAATTCAAAAGCAAAATACAGTGATGAGAACTTCTATCTCACCCCATGAAAGACTTACAGCCACTTTAAGGTTCTTAGCAACGGGTCGATCTTATGAATGCATCAAGTATTTACAATAATATCACCTCAAGCTCTAGGCAAAATAATTCCTGAGACATGTGAGGCTATCTACACTGTGCTGAAAAGAGGGTATCTTCAGGAATTTATTTTTGTATGTAAAAACACTTACATCTTATGACAATTATTTTATTAATATAAAAAATCATCATTTTATAACTATAAAAAAAAATCAAAATATCAGATAAATGTCTTTCTTAAGCCTTTCATTGCTGGAGAATGAACGGACTCATAGGGCCCAATATGCTTGATGATTACCTCCTTTCGTCTCCCTCAGCATCCTCTTGTTATATGTTTGAAATTATCAATGCCAATTTTTTTTATATATATATATATATATCGGTAATTTTATACTGAAATAAAATAAATTTTTTATAATGGAAAAGAAAATCACTCTGATAATAAATTACAATATAATAAGTTTATTTAGTCAGACCGTACAAAACAAGATTAAACTAGAGACTGAATGAAATAAACAACAATATGGTTGGAGACACAAGTCTGTGAGGACTTAATAGGCTATGAGGCTCCAACAATTATCCTCAACAATGTTGATTGTTGGATTTTACATGTGTGTTTTTTTTTTAATTAATTAGAAGTAATATTTGCACAATGGATAATTTCAATTAATATAAGAACAAGATTTGATGAATTAAAAAATTATATACTAAAAGACTCTGGTAAAACTAATCCAAATAAATAAATTGAGAAATACTAATATAGAAATTTGAGATATAAAGCCTTCATTACTTTATCATTTACTAAAAATTAAGAGTTATTAACTCGTTTAGAGCAATGAAAGGGTTAATCAAGTAAATTATATATAGATTTTTATGTTTACATATGGGTGCTCCCATTCAGTCTTGTATCAAATGATACCACTAAAATCACTAAAATAGTTTCCCAATGGGTTGGCAGGTTCGTCATGGGTTCTGAGTAGAGAATGTCTGGCTTGATTTGAATTGAGATCGTACAGATTAGGAGAGGGACTTGGAGTCCTACTTGAGCTGGAACTTGTAACATCATTGTTGTAAGATGTAGGTGTGTTTAGCATGCCCATTTCTGCTTCGAAGAGAAGATCGTTGATACGTTTTTCAACGATCAGACGCTGGCGTTTTTCTAAAGCTCGAATCCTACATGCAATAGATTTTCCCAGTAGGTCGTAGCGGTCATCTTGAGGCGGCGGCTTCTTAAAGTGATCTCTTACTGAAACCAAAACGTCAGTAGTTAGGTCATCATTTTTTCGTTTTTTTCCTATATTCGGGCGCGGAAGTGCTTCAAGTTTTTCTTTATGCATAAGGCTTCCAGGATTGGGAGGTATTGTTGACGATTCTTCACTGGGGGGAGTCTGTTGGACGGTATCAGCTCTCCCCTGCAAAGGAACAAAAATTATAAGATATTGACGTCAATAGAAATAAATATAAATACATGAATTTGGTTTTATGGAAACGCTCTAAATATGCACGAGAACAGAATATTATAAAGTTTCTTTTGTTTCAGTTTCTCGCTTCTATTGAGAAATGGAGTGACATTTCTAAAACATTTGAAGATCGGTGGAATTTTCCTCACTGTTTTGGTGCCATAAACGGCAAGCATATAGACATAGTTCCTCCAGCAAATTCCGGATCCTTTTATTTGAATTACAAGGGCAGACACAGTATGGTACTTCTTGCAATAGTGGATGCTAGCTATCGATTCCTCCCGGTGGACTTTGGAACAAATGGACGCAATTCTGATGGCGGCATTCTTCTAAATACTAAATTTTATGAAAAATTGGAAAACAATGAGCTTTCCTTACCGGAGCCAAGTAATGTCACGGAAAATTTCCAAAAGGTGCCTTATGTTTTTGTAGCCGATGACGCCTTTCCTCTCACAACTAACATTATGAAGCCTTTTCGTCAAGCGCAACTAGATTCAGCTGATAAAGAGATTTACAACTACTGCGTTTCAAGAGCAAGACATGTTGTTGAAAATAGCTTTGGAATACTTGCAGCTAGATTCCGGGTCATTCACACTCAAATAAATTTGGTCCCAGAAAACATAATAAAGGTAGTGAAGGCAACTTGCGCATTGCATAATTTTTTGATTGCACAACAAGCAAATTCTTACGCCCCTCCCAGCAGTATATATCAAGAAACTTGTGATGGGACTATTGCTAATCCAGGTTTAGATTCCTCTGAATCAAACATGATCCCATTGCAGCGTCTTAACCAAGGGAACATAGTTAATGCTGCTAAACAGTTAAGAAATGCCTACACTTCCTACTTTGTGAATGCAGGTAAAGTTTCATGGCAAGACACACGGGTGTATAGAAACAAAAAGTAGACTGAATTCTTGAGTAGTTTATTCACTCGTATAGTGTTTAAAATTATCATTTGATTATATATAACCTGGAAGTGTATTGTGAAATGTGCTATTAAATGTTTTAGAATTCTATAAAACTGTATTGTAATTTATATGTACTTACTTCATCGATCTCGCTTCCATCTTCATCGTCCAAGTTTGAAGATGAAGTACTGGCCACATCGTTGTCTCCCAGGAAGTCGAAGAGGTCGAAGTACCATAACTGTGGGGAGTAGACATCCTCCGTACCCGCTCCAGATTTCATTGAAAAATCCCGTTTTTTCTTCTCCTTGCGCACGTTGCTTCTGAGGTTGTTAATTTTTTTTTACCACCATACTCTTATTCGCATCGGGCTCAATTTCTTTTAATTTGATTATAAGTCTGTCATAAGCGGCCTTCCTCACGTCACGGTTGTGATATTCTTTGCTCTTTACAAGCCATAAACATGGTTCTGACCGATAAATTTCGATGAATTCCTCCAGAATTTGGTTTCGTTTTCGGACAGACATGATAAAAGAAACACTGGTTGCGAGTACAGAGAATATGGAGTAAATAAATCACCACACGAAGCTTTCTGATCAGAGTATTTGCCACAACTAATCTCACGCCTGCGCAGGTATACCGGATGACTCCCACACACGCTCCGGTCTACTCGCCTGCGCAGGTAAAAAGAATTGAATTTTGATTCTTCTCCGGTATACCTGTACAGGTCTCTACGCCTGCACAGGTATACCGGAAGGGCTGGCACACACGCTCCGGTTTACCTGTGCAGGTAATGACTCCCACACATAGTTGGGCGTAGTCTTAATCATAATTACGATTAAGATTATAATTATAGGCTCTCGAGACATAATTAAAATTACGATTATAATCACAGACCCTGGAGATATGATTACGATTATAATCGTAATCACAGCAGTAATTACGATTACACTTGTAATCACAACTGAAGGTATAATTACACTTGTAATTGCAACATTTTTCTGTAATTACAACTGTAATAACAATTTTTTTCTGTTTTTATTTTTTCAGATTCTGTGATTATACTCGTAATTGTAATCATATCTCAAGAGCCTATAATTATAATCCCCACACACACTCCGGTCCTCTCGCCCGCGCAAGTAAAAATAATTTAATTTTGATTCCTCTCCGGTATACCTGTACAGGTCTCTACGCCTGCACAGGTATACCGCAGGTTACCTGTGCAGGTAAACCTCTCCGGTATACCGGAACGTGTATGGCCGGCCTTACATGGTGTTTTTGTTTAGAATTTGTAACTTCTTAGAAATTTCTGTTAGTAGTGGATGGGAAGTACATCAGTATGAAGGTGCTTTAAGAGTCAGAAAATAACACAATGCCTCTGTTAAGAGTTTTGGGTACGTTCTCGAGACGGATGAGGATGCCATGGAGTTAGATTGTAAAGATGCTACGGATATCATTAATTTTATTCCTTCCTTATAATTAGACCAAGTATTACAGCTGTACCTCTTCATTTGATTTTGAGACATCATTACAGGGAAAGAGTTTTTCTCAATTTTCATAATTCTTTTTATAAATTAATTTTGAAACAGAGTACGATTATAGTCACATGCTCTCGAGATGTGATTACGATTACAATTATAATCGTAATTACAAGAGTGATTAGGATTACACTTGTAATAACATCTTTGGTTATAATTACACTCGTAATCACAACATTTTTCGTTAATTACATTCTAACTAATTTTTTGTAATTACAACTGTAATCATATTTTTTTCTGCAATTAAAGCTGCAATCATAACCATTCTGTGATTACGAAGTCATAAATACAGAAAACGTTGTGGTTACAGTCTTAATTACAGAAAAATGTTGTGACTACGAGTAACAACCAAAGATTTAATTACAAGTGTAATCGTAATTTCAATTATAATTGTAATCGTAGTCATATCTCGAGAGCATGTGATTATGGCTATCTGTTAATTAATTCTATTCATAATCATATCTGGAAAGCCTGTGTTTATAAACTAAGCTGCATGTCACTATTTAATTGTTTTAAATGTGGTGTAGTTCTCTGCATCTAATACTGAATAATCTCTGGGCCTGAGGCATACATTTCTGATTTGAGATGACAATATTCATTTGACGAGAAGGAGATAACCCCAGTGCTTTGTATTTAGGCAAAAGTGAAGTTGCAGGAATATCTCTACAAATATAAGCTTCCCCTTTTTTGGGGTTCAAACTAACATTAGGACTACATCCGTAAGATACTATTGGCAAACAAATTTTCAGGGCACAACTGCTGGCCCAAGCATTTTGTATAAAGATTTCAGGATAAATGTTTCTGCAAAAACTAAATGTTTTAACTGACAAGTAAAAATAAATAACAAGCAGTAATATAAATAATCCATTACGAACAACAATAACTCTCTAAGCATTGCATTCTCATAACTAAAACATCTCAAATTATCAATCCTCTTTTAATAAAGAGGAAACACGCAGTATCTTGTAATGTTTAGGCATGATGTGATTGGAAAGTTCAGAATAAAAACCAATAATATTTTGCCTTAAAAGAATTAACACTACCGAAATTTCAAGTATGTATTTGGTGGTCCTATAGAAAGTTATACTTAAACATTTTTTTGTAGGAAATTTATTAGGTTTTCATAATGTCACTTTCCACTTACTACAATTTTTCAAGATATTCAACACAATATATGAAACATACAAAACTGCTCATGTCAGTTAATGTATTTTGTTGTTAATACTCTTTGGAAACTGATCGTATCTGTTTATATTAATTATTTCTTATATAATATTTATTATATTAATTCATTTCTAAACATAATCAAATTTATACACCCTGAATTTCTTAATGTAGAAACTTCAAGCCCCTCTGCCTTTTTGAGCACACGAGGCCAATAGTTTAATTTTTTTACTCAAAAACAGTTCATGTTATTACTTTGAAAGTGGTTTCATTCAATTCAACGTTTTCAAATACCAGTGTTTTTGTGCCAAATTTCCATCAAAATCGAACCAGATAAATACATATATAAAAATGCAAATTACTAGTTTATGATGCCTCATTTAATTTGACATAAAAAAATATATCCTCATATATCATCTTATAAAACAAGGAAATCTTGAGGAAAAGCATAAGCTTAGAAGAAAACGTACGTTCTGGTTGTAAAATATTATGCAAAGGACAGACAGGCTTGAATTTTGAGCATTTGGACATTTTTACCCCAATTTGGCTGACAAACTTCGTCGAAGAAGAAGAACTAGTCATAGAGCAATTTACTACAGACTAGTTTCTAGCTATATTGAGTACAGTGCAAATAAATCGGCTATTACATTACATACAGTGTACATGTTTTTAGGTGAATGTGTCTCGATAATAATTTCTAAACTCTACTAAAAATATTTCGGTGATTTTTATTTTCGTGTTTCCAACATTCTCTGGATAACCCGGATTTTCGTTAACTCAGATCGGCCCTGGTCCCAGTTGATCCAGGTAAACGAGGTTTTTACTGTATTAAAATGTGAAAAAAATAGATTTACTCACCAAATACAAAGTTTGGGTGTAGGGATGAAGGGATCTTTTAAGAAAGTTCGTAACACTTCTGTGCAAGTTTCAGCAATCACTTCCTGAGCGAGAGTCTCGGCGTATTCTGCTTCTTTTCCAGAAATCCAACCAAGAAGGACAGTTTCGGAAACTTTTGCAAAAGAGTATATCTTCTTTTGCCATGTACTAGACAAATCTGAAAAAAATCAGAATTTCCGGATTATGTCATTGGATCGAGGTCATAAGCAGGTTTTCATAAACATGCTAAAAGAGAAATGGCAATGAGATGAACATCTACCAACCAGTCACAAACCAGTAAAATTTACTGGTAATTTGGGTCCGGAGTAAACCCCTCCTCCTAATGAACCGATTTAGTTTATTTTTACAACACATTTTTCTCTTTAGTTGACCAGAATGAATACCGAGTTTCGTTGAAATACAACACAAATTATGGCTGGTATTGGCAAATAGCTACTTTGGCTCCAGAGTAAACCCCTTCTTCAGATGGACCGATTTTGTTGGTTAACGAACTTGTTCAATCTTTTGATTGGGGAATACTACATACCAAGTTTTGTGGGAAAGAAACAAAAACTCTGGCCAGTATCGTGTTAACGGACACATATATAACTATATATATATATAAATTTTAACTGGGGTCATTTTCGGTGTCTACTAGGTAGGATCGATAAAGATTCGAAGAAATTTTTCTAAAATTCCGTCATGAGTGCAACCTCAATAGCTACTTTCCTTCGGAGGAAAGTGCTAAAACTTGATAAACTAGTACATTTAGCCACTCATTAATGCTAGTTCACAGTTAGTTGCTTAGTGAATATATACTTACTTGTTAAGAAAATGCATAAGAAATTTTATTACAAATAAATATTTTAGCAAGTTTTTATGTGCCTGGTAAAAAAATTACATGTTCATTTTTACTTTACAATAATATTCAATTATAAACTTTACTTTATTTATTTTTTTATTTCAAAGTTTGCAACATTTGGGGATTAACTCTTATATAGTAAATTCATCGTTATAAACATTAATTAATATTTATAATTCCTGTTTTAGATGGGAAAATAAAAACTAATTCAAAGGGTTTATCTTATGAATATTAAATGCAAAACATTGTCATATGCAGGGTTGACCTGTTTATACAATAATAATTAAAAACTTACAAAGAAATAAAAAATGTATTCTATAACAAAGCATTTTGGATAATAAAATACCATATGTTGCATTTAATAATTCTGATATTCTAATTATGGATAAAAAAAACAAATTCAAACAGCAAAATATGCAAATAAATGTTTTATTTGTACAAAATAGATTCTGATAAAATCTGCCTTGATAAAAACTGTTATTCAGGAAACTATTATTATTTAAAAATTATCACATTATATTTATTTATATTATTATTATTTACATAATCTATTTTTATGACTGATTCTAAAAATAAATACTACTTGGAAGAGAAAGTGCCATTAGAATACCCATAAAAGTTTTGTTTTTAACATGTACAAATTATACAAGTTGTCACACATGGATAATCCACAGGTTTTTCTCAGGAACACTAAGCCATTCCTGGTGTTATTTAACATTGGAGACAGGAAGCGGTATATTCACACGGTTTCTAACACAATGTTTCTAAAATACAGCATTGAAAATAGTAAAGAGGATAACTATTTACCTTCCTTTTGCACATCATTTTCCCAGAGTAACATGATTTCGGAGACTTCAGGAGGAAGGAATGGCCTTTCGTATGCTAAAAATATTTTGTTGACAGTTCCAAATGAAAGCCTTTCAATCGCCTCCTGCTTAAATAAGGGTAGAGGAGGGGAGAATAATTCACTTGCTTTGTCTTTCAGAACTCCAAGAGGAATAGTACATATCACATGATCCGCAACAAATGTCGCCCCATTTTCACAAATTACCTCAACAGTGCAGTCGTTCTCTATTTGTTCAAGTTTTTGTATTTCTTCATTATCATCTGGAGTACTAGGTTTATCATCACTTTCTGAACCAATAACTGTCCTTTCAGAATCATCAGAAGTTTCATCACTTAAATCACTATACCAGTTTTCACCATTCGCCCACTTAATGCAGGACACTACATGATTTTTCAAAATATTTTCAGTAGGTATGTCCCTGGCAGCAGGCTCTAGAATACTACTGTATCCAGAGGGGAGGCTGACATTCCCCCCTTGGAGTTCCGTATAGCTGCCTAATTCTAAGAGATCTATTTCAGACATTGAATCGCAACCACTAATACAAGTTTCACGTTTCAAAAGGCAATCAAAAATTAATCTTCTTATTTGTCTTTGTTCAGGGTCAATAATCTTTTCAAGATAAAGTTCGATTTCAAGTTGAATATGTTCACCCACACTTTCTATTCCCTCGGGTGGCAAATACTGACAAAGAAAATATTCTTCACATCGTCTCAAGAAGCACATATATGCTTCATAGATTTCCTTAAAAAGAGAACATTAAAGAAACATATGAAATTGAAGAAATAGCATATTAGGTTAAAAATAAGTAACAGCATATTGAAAATGTCAAACCTGAAGTACAGAAAAAGGAATTTGATTCCCATCTTCAGTCACAGCAACTACTTTATGTGGCTTTGGAAACTGAACTATATCCACTAAATTGTTCACTAAGGCCATTTCATACATAGGATTTCCAAGAATTCCATGAATCCAATTAGCCCCCAATTCAAATTTAAAATCATCTGAAAGGAGGAATTCCAAGAAATTACAAAGTTGATTTTCTTTGCTCTTAAATTAAATAAGCTCTTCTACAAATTACCTTTTTCTATGGAAACTATTCTACCACCTATTCGATTTCTAGCCTCCAGTAATTTAAAATCTGTCATTTTATTTTTTGCTAGTAGACTAGCAGCAGAGAGGCCAGCCATACCAGCACCAATAATTACGATTTTACATCTTATACTATTAGAACATTCTTCTGTTGCCATACCGAAAACTTTCCATACCCCAACCCAAACCCTATTGATAGCAGTTGCTTAGGCTTTTTATCAGTTGTAGATAACAGTTAAAAGGTTACATTAATTCTTCTTGCCTGAATCGATCTTTATACTTTTAAATTGATAGATCTGTGATTTCAATACTACATTATAAAGTTTAGTAAAGTAATGGATTTAATGTTTTATATTGATTAATGCTTCGTATAAAAGTGCATTCAGCACAGAAAAATAATATATCAAGCCCATTTCAAAAAATGCTGTTTCGATTTATTTTGAACGATTGTTACAATAACACGACTCATTATCACTCTGATACCGTGTCTATTTTGACATGTTAGTTGCTTGTGTTTTATTATTGATATATATCACGGAAAAGTCTCTGTTTACTAATGACAGCTTGCAGAACCTCATTTCGATTTTCATTTATTTTACGTACTTTTATAGGCTTTTCACTCCATACGCTTTATTCAATTTAAATGATAACTGTTAATGCCCAAGTTTCAATGCTTAATCCTTCTACAAAAACTGAAAGTTCCTAACTAGTTATAGAGATGTCTGATACAGAGCCGCTAGTCGAAAAAAAAATCAAATTTAGATCAATTTCTACTACTGCAGATCCAAACTATGCATTTAATAAAGTGGATGATATGTATTTACCCAGACCGAGGTCTAAATCAGAACAAAAATTTAAATCCCACAGAGAAGACAGCGAGTGTGAAGGTTTTTAATCTCATCGCATTATTTTCTGTTGACAAACAATAATATTCTCTGTGTTACAAAACTTATTATATGCATTGTTTTTTATTAGATGACAAACACCCATCTCTTTGCGAGTTTCTTGGAGCTGAAATTCGAAGAAGTTATGCCTTAGAACATGATGAAGAACATTATCATGCAAGGCGGGAAAAAGTGTACTCTTTTATGAAAATTCCCAGTGAGGTGGAAAAATTCATGGCTTATGGATTTCTACAAGTATGATTTTTATCTAATTTAATATCTCTTGATTAATTATCTGGCTTGAAGGTATCACTAGTTTTTTTGTTTTTTTCCCAGTGCGCAGATTCATTCATGTTTGTATACACATTTTTGCCTATTCGTTTGGTAATAGCACTATGGGGCCTAATTACTAGACCTTTCCGAAGAAGAAGTAGGTATGTTACATTTTTTACATGTTGCTTGGTTACACTTTTCATTAATTTAGTGCTACTGATAGAAACTTTGTTGTGAATGTTTGTATTAATTTTGAATATTTTGTTGATTTCTCTTAAGACTATTAGTAGTAGCAGTTAGTTAAGTTTCTCAAGAAGTGCTTTCAAAAATTAAAGCAGACTCCCCTGTGCTTTCCTATATCAGTCTGAAAAATATTCTTATTTTAAACAACTAGATCTGGTCATGTTTAAATCATAATCATCTTATTTTATTTAAAAAGTTTTTATTTAAATTAAGCTTGTGGGATCATATTATTATTGTAATTGTGATGTGCCTGTAATTGTTCAGTCCTTTGACGTTTCACAAGGAACAAATAACAATTAAATATGTACAACCTATCTTTAAATATACGACCACCTTATGTACAATTTTTTTTTTTTTTTTTTTTTTTTCAGAGCGAGGACCCAATCTTTGTTAAAACCGGCAGAAATATGTGATTTACTTAAAGGGCTTATAATTTTAGTTTGTAGTTGTTTCATGACCTACATTGACACTTCAATTATTTATCATCTCATTAAGAGCCAATCTATTATAAAACTGTACATATTTTATAATATGCTTGAGGTAAATGATGCACATTTTTCTTTCTATTATGGCCTATGTTGGCAAGAGTGTATAATTAATTTTTCTTCTTAAAAAGGTTGCTGATCGTCTTTTTTCTGCCTTTGGACAAGATGTCATCGACGCTTTATTCTGGACATCTACTGAACCCAGGGATCGGAAAAGAGAACATCTCGGAACATTGCCTCATTTGTGTTTTGCTTTAGGCTATGTCTGTATCCTTTCTCTTTGATTTGTTCAAGTAATCGAACTCACAAATCCTTAAGCATTAGTGATTTTTTTTTCTATTAATTTTTGGTAAATTCTAAAATTAGTAGACTCTTTCATCCTAGTGTTTCCCCTTTATTTTTTTTCTAAAGGGATTGTAAGGAGCCACTTCGCAAGAATATGAGGGAATGATAAAACATATTTTTTGCAAGAACTGTCATCTGCATGCTTCCTTATAATGATTATATCTTGTGAAAATTGGAAAGTTAGCTTGTAACCCAACATTTCCAAAACTTCAAGAGTTTTCTTCGACTGAGATGGTTCAATTGAAATTCATGCCTGAACCTTTTTATGTATACACACATATATATATATATATATATATATATATATATATATATATATATATATATATATAACAAACTAAATGTGACATTTTTGAGTCCCTAAATCAAAAAATCTAGTTTTTTCCCACTTTTTTCAAAAATAGTTAAAGACATCACCTTGAAAAAGTTTTCAATTCCCCACTTCTAAATACCTATGAGGCCTGTACTTAAGAACCTATGAACTCAAAACCATGAGCTGCAATTGTTTTTGCACAAATTTTTCCAAAACAAATTGTACAGGAGGTGGGGATTTCTGTTGGTTAACAAACTTTTGTTGTCAGGCAATATGTTCCACCTTTTATTTGGGAAATATGCCACTTTTACTCATCGTTATTTACTTCTCATAAGCCAAGGGAATCGTCATCATAACTGACGCAAAAACCTATCCCCAGGTTTGTGCATAGCAGCTTTCCACTTCCAAGCTCGTGGTGCATTTGTGTTTAATCTGACCATCACATATTTGGTCTGCCAACGGTGATACTGGGCGTTAAGTATTCTTTTTATGAATACAGAAATCACTTTTTAAAGAATATTTTTTCCAATTACTTATCTAACTTTTGTCTTCCGTCCTAACATTCATTATCTTCAAAGTGGGAAAATAAAATGTTATATTTATAATGTTTATAGTATGTAATAAATATGTTTTGTTTGGTACCAGTTACTAAGCTATCTCTTACATATTAAATAATTCTTAAGTTTTAACTCTTTAATACTTTCCTTAATATCTTAAGACAGTTTTACATTCAGTCCTTGTTTTGTGCCAAGCCACAACGTTGAATGTTGCTATCAACTCCAGCAACAAAGCCTTGCTCACCATTATGATGTCAAATAACGTAAGTTTAAAAACATTTTATAATGTATGTGATTATGAATTTCAATTGATATGCAAATTACTGAATAATATTTGTTTTTAATGGCTTATGAACTTGTAGGCTATTAGCTCCAGGCTTTTTACTGGACTCCTCTCTTCCTTTAATATAATACCAAAGGCACTTGGTTTTCTCAGTTGGTCACTTATCCAAATACCAACCCCCATCTGTTGCTTAACTTTGATGATCCTACAAGAACCAGTGTATTTTATGTGATTTGGCCTCAGGCAACAGAACAAATGTTCTAAGTTGAATTTTGGACGAATGAACACTGACATAAATTTTGAAACTTCGGGTTATTTATATATTTATTTTTTGGGGGGTGTATTGACTACTGTTGATGGTCATTAGTTCCATACAAAGTCAATGGTTCCTTTGGAAGAAATTATGATTTTAGCTCATTATTTGTTTTTAAGTTGACACTTATTACTTTTATCCTTGATTTTTTTTCTTAACGGATTTATTAAATAAATAGTAAAACCATTATCCGTTATTATTTTATTTAAAATTGCATAACATTTTTTAATAAAATAATATGCTGTTTAAATAAAATAGCTCAAAATATTTTTTAAAAAAGATGCCAAGAAATGAATTCAATAATTATATTGATTGAGAAGATATGGTCGACCCTTGAGATGTAGAAGGTTTTGATCGTTGGGGTTTCGGTCTATTTTTTTATTCAATAAAACTACATTTTATAGTTAAAATGTATTTTATTGTATAAAATACATTTTAACTTAAAATGTAGTTTTATTGAATAAAAAAATAGACCGAAACCCTGAGGATCGATCAACACATTCTAATAATTATTTTTAATTCATGTTGGATATGAAGAGAGTGAAGGTTAAACATAATTTCTTAATGTTTGGCAGAACTATTTTGGAGCTTGATCTTCTGTGCCCTATAGACCCACAACGAAGGAATAAAAAATAATTTTAAAATACAAATCATAGTAATACCAGCGAATTATAAATATTTGACTAAAACTAGATGAAGATATGACTGTTTTTGTTTCAGTTTGTTGAATTGAAGGGAAGCGTCTTCAAGAAATTCGATAAAAACAACTTATTTCAAGTGTCATGCAGTGATGTCCGGGAGAGGTTCCACCTTTTCATTCTTCTGTTCATTGTGGTTATCCAAACGATGAAGGAGTACGCCTGGAAGGAAGGTTTGGGAATCATTTCATTCTAGTGTCAGTCCAAGTTGAGCTTGCCTCTTGAGAGAGAGAGAGATCATGGATTGCCATTCCCTCATAAGCTCCGCCTTCTCTGTAGGCTCCTATATACAGATTCACATTCTTTTTTTATTTTTCTTGTGTCGGTGACACCAATAATGTCTGAAGCTCATTGGATAATAGAAATAGCATTGACTAGACCAATCTCAGTTTTTGTTTTCATGAATTGTATTAATTTCTTAATAATGCTTGTGTTCTGAGAGTGAAGGGAAAGAGCAGAACAGGATTGGCACCACTGTGCACTCCCTCCCATCTCAATCAAAGATCTCAACTGAAATGGACTCCACATTATTTATTTATTATTATTCAGTGACATATTATTATAATAATGTTATTTTTTACTTTTTTTAGAAACATTGTGGGTTTTAGTCCCAGACTGCTTACAAGTTATATTTAGTGAGGTTTTAGTGGATTGGATAAAACATGCATTCATTACTCGTTTTAATGAGTTACCAGTAGATGTGTATAAAGATTATACCCTTTCTCTGGCTTATGATATGGCTCAAACACGGCAAAAGAATGTAAGATTTTTTCACATTTTTCTTTATATATTTCAACTAACTTATTTGAAAATTTTTACCCTGTTTGACTTGTTGGTTAAAAACATAATGATTTATTAACAATTTGGTCTGAGTGCATAAATTAAAAATTTGTTCACTCTGACCAACTTAATAGTACTTCTACAGCATGTTCAGTTAGATGGAATAGTTCTAATCCCACATGCGCGAATCTCTGAGGGAAATATTCCCGTCAGGTTCGCCGTTTGCATTTCCATTAAAATGAACAACAAGCTACTTTAAACTCAATAAAAACTGATTATGTCTTGTTAAGGACCAGGAAAGGCTTTGAGAGGTCACGCAAGGGAGATAGATCAATATTTAGCCTAAGCTAAGGCTAAAAACAATTTAAGCTATAGCCTGTTCAAATAAATGGCTTAGTTGGAGGGATAAGGGTGTGGCCTACACTCCCTGTGCAAGAAATTGGCAGTGAAAATTCGCTCTGTTATATTTTTATTACTAGGAGGTTTAAAACGTTTTTGTTTTAGCTTTGGCTAAATATTGATAAATGTTAGACACTACTTCCTTTGGCTGACCTCTCAAAAATCCTTCCCTAGTCTTAAACAAGACAGCTTTTATAATGTTTCACGTATTCTTTAATTTGTTCCTTGAAAAAGAAAATTTGTAACTGTGAAGGTTGAACCCTTGTAAGTTGCCCCTGCTAGGATTTAAATTTATTAAACCAACATTTTATACACAGAGTGGTAAATGCTGTCAAGGACATAATTTTTAAATGTTTATTTTTTTTTTCTATAGCAAAATAAATTCGCCATTCATTTGTAATAATAATAAATACTTCAAAACATTATGGTTACTTATTCTGTTTATTTTATTTTCTAGGCATACTCTGACCATTCTGATTTAGTTGCTCGAAGAATGGGCTTTATTCCTCTACCATTGGGTGTAGTTATGATTCGAGTAATAACGTCATGTGTGAAGTTTCAGACTCTGAGCTCAATTATTCTGGGACTTGTAGCATACGTCACACTATTTAGTTTGTGCGTAAACAATAATTTAATTATTCTAATGAGCGCTTGTAAGCTTATTGATGCTCATCAGCAATCCCAGGTAAAATATATTCATTGTTATTCAAGTAGCTAAGACAAAGGAAGAGACAACTATTTTTATTATTATTTTCATGGTGTCCCTATCTTATAATGGTGGTAGCCATTTTGCTTGGAATATACTCTCCCATGCATTTCATTTATTTCTTGGTTCAGGACATTATATTTATTTATTATAATCTAATATATAAAATTCTTGTGTCACAGTGTTTATAACAAAACTCCTCCAAAACGGCTTGACCGATTTTTATGATTTTTTTTTTTTTTTTTTTTAATATTCAGTTGGTCGGAGAATAGGATGTTAACTATTTTTTATACTCCTAAGTAATAAGGGTGGCCCACACCAAAAAATATTTTTTTATTTTTTGGATAACTGATCAATTATCACAAGACCAGTTATCCCCACCAGGCGTCTATCGCAGTCACTTCTCACCCAGTAAACAGCACGGAATAAGAATGAGAACGAAGTCGGTCTACAGTCTTTCTCACATTATAAGCTTTCCCTCACTCCCTACACAGTTTTCGGCCATTATTGTTCCCACAGATGTGCCAATTGAATTCAAACGTGTTGACTTTCCAATTAGATTGGCATTTGTGATGAGTCACAAAGCTAAAAGGTGCCTGTTTATGGCTTAGATTGGACATACTGTGTTTTTCACACGGACGATTATACGTGGCATGTTCTCCCTAAAAATATCATACACTCCATCACACTAATATATTGATATTGTCCTTTTTTTATTGTCATAATTAGGGATAGCGATATTATATTAAATATATTAGTTAAGATAATAAAGTAAGTGAATAAAAAAAAATGGATGTTTGGTGTTTTGTTATTTTTATGGGCCGTTATCGTTCACAGTGCTCTATTCCTCTTTCAATCATAGACCACATCCCCGTACGCTTAAAATAAGTTAATGATTTTTTGTTAAGAAGTTTAAGAAATAATTAATATATAAAAATGACGTGTCTGTCTGTTTGTTCCTTATGCAATTCCACACCGTTTGACCAATTTTGACCAAACTTGGAATACTGGTAGGTCATGATACGGGAAGTCTCATAGGCTAAGTCAAAAACGTCTACCAGCTATCTGTCTGTATGTTTGTTCCTAATACAAATCCCCACCCTTCGTCCGATTTTGACCAAACTTGGCACACCAGTAGGTCGTGAGATGGGGAGTGTCATAGGATAGGTCAAAAACGTCTACCAGCTGTCTGTCTGTATGTTTGTCCCTTATACAAATCCACACCTTTTGACCAAAGGTGGCACACAGGTAGGTCTTGACACGGGGAGAGTCATAGGCTATGTTAAAATCGTCTATGACTCACACTTCAGAGATCACGTGTTCGAAACAATGAACCCAAATAGTTACAGTTCTACGTTATTAGATTTTAATACTAATTATTTGGTTTCTAATTTATTTTTGCTTTTATAGATGCAGAAAGTAGATGTAGCATAGCATGCCGGGTAACAGCTAGTAATTTATATGGCAAAACAACGTTTGACTTGATATAACTCCGTGGAGATGACATGCACCACATTGACACAATACTCAAACATTTAAAGAACAAATACAACAAAAAATTAGGAAAAAGCAAACCAAAATTTCTAGTCATGTATTAAAATCCTTATTTAATTTTAACCATTATTTAAGAAAATAATGGACTAAACTATAGTTTTACATCACTCACTATTGAAAAAGTACAAAAAAAACATGCAATGTTTTAGACTGTTTATCTAATAATTATTAGTTTCATGCACTGCGTCTTAGGTGAATTGCAAATTTTTTGGTGGATTATCTCGGGTCATCAGGAATGAATGAGATATTATTGTGTGTCTGATCCTAAGGCGAGTCAGGAGTTTTTTTTTTTTTTCCCCGATGAATGGATTGATGTATTCCAAGGCCCTACTTCTTTTTTATGTGGTGTTATTTGTTTTTAGCTACAGTATGCTATGTGCTCTGCCATTTTTCTAGAATTTCATATTTTACATAACCTACTAGGTCACTCTGAGGTATTCTGCAATATTCTGCCCTTTCGCCTATCACTTTTTTGGCTAGCTTGTCTACTGCTTCATTTTGTTCACTTTAGCACACAAAACAAGTTTTTATGCTTACAAACTGTAAAAAATGTATACCTGAAAGGTAATAAATTTACTGTTAGAAATAGTAAAAAACTGAAATTTCTTTACAAAATATGTTATCAATATTTTATCTTGAAAATATTTCGTAAATGTAAGTTTAAAAATTAATGAATTTAATTGTAGGAGCGTGAAAAAGAAAGTGAGAAAAATGAGCCATGTTTAAAAGACATTGCTACAAGCCCAACAAGACCAGTTTCAAATTTGAAACCTGTTGAACATCCAACAGAAATTACAAATCTTGGATCAACAGCAATTTTTGCTAACTCTACCGTAAGTATTTAAACAACAACAAAAAAAAAAAAAAATTACCTTAGTTCTAATTTCAGCTTATCTGTTGGTTGTTTAAGAAAGTCTGCTGGTTGTTTAAGAAAGTCTTAAGAAATTCATTACAGTTTTTTGGTAAATTTTATAAATTATTATCTTTTGAATGGAGTTTCGTGGTTGGCTTCTCTCGTGGGCAATATAGTGAGTGCTTACATTTTTTTTTTTTTCATAAAATTAATCTTCCGTTTATCCTAATTTAACTTTTACCTTTTATGTTAGGTAAGTCAGGCCAAAATATATAAATTTTACTTTATTATCACATTCGGATTTCTTTTTTTAGCGTGGTTCCTCCCTCCCTTCATAGGGAGGAACCCAGTTTATAAGGTTGACCTAATTTTTTTTAACTCTAGCAAGTATTTGAGTGACTAGAGCTTACAAAACTTACTGCTAGATATCACATAAAGCAGTCACAGGGGTGACTTTCAGTCCATCAGTCCACTGTAGCATGTCACCCTGTTTTTTTTTTTTTTTTTTTTTTTTTTTGTTTTTTTTTTTCGTTTTTAACGGCGCATCAACTATTTGACTATTAGCGCCGGGCTATCTACAGGTTGCCACCTTTTATAATGCCAACAGCACGTGGTCGGTCACCCATTCAGATACTGACCATGCCCGACGTTGCTTAACTTCGGTGATCTACGGGAACCGGTTTATGCCGGCCTGTTGTCAGAAAAGTGGCTGTCAGGCCACGGGGCATGCATGCTCAATGTCACAAAAGTGGCTATCAGCCTCAAATAGCTTAAGGTTGCATTCATGACAGAATTTCTTTAAATCTTCATAGATACTTCTACGAGGCATCAAAAATGACTCTATTTACAATTTATTCATATCTTAACCCTAGCGATCCCTGGGTGCAATAAGCCCCCAATGCAATACTTTCCCTGGGTGGGACATACTTTTCTGAGCGTCTTATATTTATTCTCCCATCCTCATTTTTGATCTGGGCTGTGGACCCGCGGCAGCACAGTTACAAATTTGCGATATTTATATTATTTAGAAATTTAAATGATTTCCCTCATTGTTTCGTTCTATGCACTTTTTTATAAATTATTTTTAATTTAATAATTTTTTAGTGCTGTTTTTACAGTTTGATAAAGGGAAATGAGTACAGGAAATGAATACCTTACAAAATATTTCAAAGAAATTCTAAAAAAAAAACAGAAAGGAAAGTTCAAAAGAACTACGGAGAAGGGTGGGGTACAGCCCAATAGATTAAGATCATTGCTCGCCTTCCAGCCAGGTGTAGCTAAAAGGACACCTAAATGAATTCTAGTGGTGAAACAGAGAACTATTAGTTCATCTAAATTTGCATTCAAGGCTATAACTCATGATACAGCGAGAACTGCTGGACTAGTCAACAGTACCAGGGGCATGGCTCTCTCGGACTTGAAAAGAGGTCATCCCAAACCCACTCATATTTTACAATTGACCAGAATGCTTTCATGAGGTTATTCTCGAGGCTTATCGAGAGTTCTTTGCCATAACCTTTCAGTCAATCAATATTATCTTGAAAGAAGGTTTTAATTCATGCATTTTTGCCTGTGATCATTTGAAATTTTCCCAGATTTCATCTTTCCTTGTACCCCATTTGGTAGATTTAGAGGTCTATGTTGGGCAAATTCCATGATTTAGCACAATTTCATCATTTTTCTTTATGGCAAAGAGGGTGTTCAATTACTTCTCTCTCTCTCTCTCTCTCTCTCTCTCTCTCTCTCTCTCTCTCTCTCTCTCTCTCTCTCTCTCTCTCTCTCTCTCAAAAAAAAAAAAAAAAAAAAGTCCAGGAAAAGGAGAATCGTCCTTCATATCAAAAACAAATCGAGAAAAGTGGAAAAATTGGCTGGATCATGAAAATCATGCATGGCTTGTGAAATCCCCAATGAGTAATTTAAGCGATTGATTTAAAGCTTACGGCAAAGAGCTCTTGATAAGCTTCTAGAATAACGTCATGAAGGCATATTGTCAATTGTAAAATATGAGTTATTTCCCCCAATGAATGCTGTTGGGAGTCTCATTTTTCAATATACTCTCCCTAATCCAGCATCGTTGGGACCGGGGCACAGCCAGATTAGAGAAAACACCGTATTAGAGAATTCAGTTTGAAGCGGTCACTTATGTATTTGAAAAACCTTATTATTTGAGGATATAATAATATCTACCATTTTTAATATTGCATATTTAAAGTGGTACTTATTATTAATATTACTTTTAAAACTTGCACTCCACTCGCGATAGATTTTCCAACTAGGCTGGCATCAGGCATTCCAGCTGCAGGTGCCTTAGTAGAAACAATTATTTTCTTAGTAGAAACACAAGTTCCTGCCCCTAAAACAAACCGTATATCCCTTCTTTGAATTCCATTCAATGAAATACCACGAAAAAAATGTTTGGCTACTAGGAAGGGAAGGTTTTCTAGGAACCCTCCAGTCAGTCAAGCTCCCGTCCTCTCAGAGACTGCCTCCTCTCAGAGTCAGAGAGGGCCGAATTAGGGAGAGTGATGGATAACAGAATGCCCGATAAGGGAGAGTCTACTGTTCTTATAATTTTTTATGCTAAAAGATGATTTTTTTTTTAAACTTAAACGAGGTATATTTGCATGAGGTTAGTAGAACATGTAAAAAAAAAAAAAGAACAATTAAAATTGGCCACCATTTGTCAATTGGAATGGAATGGCCCACATATACATTGTTAATGCTAATTTTGGTCATAAGAAGTCATTCAGACCTATGGTGCCATTGACTTTTTTCTTCCTCATGATTCGTAGATTCGAAATGTGCTATCAAAAAATTTGGCATTGATAAATATTTCAAGAAAAATTTTGCGGGGGTCAATATGGGGTTATTTTTTTCCGATTTCGCATTGGAGAATAACCTGGCCAAAAGGATGTCCATTATTTTTCTGACACCCTGTACATATTTTGCCCAATTCTCACTAAATGGTGTTAAGCGAAAATAAGTAAAATCAGTTCATAAGTAGTTGGGGTTTACTCAGCATTTAAATTATTAATTTACTTATACTGCTCACAAGTTTTGCTTTTTTTAAAAAAACTCAGTATATATTGTGCCCAACTGATGAGCACCCCCTACCAATTGAATTGTAAGAGATATTTTAATTGTTTCAGGTAAGCATGAATGACGTTCATTTGAATGAAGAAATGCTAAGAGTAGGAGTGAAGTCCCTCGAAAGCATAGGAGAAGGAGGTTCAGATCAAGATATCTATAGAAGCGAGCCTAACATCCAATTCCTTGAACCTGACGAGCTATCTCAAGGCTTAAAGAGAGCCGAATCCGAGCCTAGTATACCTTCGGTCATCGATGCCGCCCAATCATCTCACCAGCTTTAAAAGCAAACGATTTTTTTTTTTTTTTTTTTCAGAATATTTTATAACGCTAAGCTTATCTGAATAACATAATATTGTTAATATTGTTCAGGGAAGATCTTTAGTTTATAAAGTTTTATTTTATTAATTGGATATTGCAATGTTTTACTACTTTTCTAAAAAAAAAAATGGAGTGAGATTTTCTAACATTCATTAGGTATGAAAAATAAATCAAAATGAACATTTGAGAGAATGGTTAACAGTATTTATTATATGTATGTGTTATATTAAATTTATCAAAACTCATCAAAAATATTATAGCAACATATTCTACTCATTTACAAATAAAATTAGTAAATTTGCAAAGAGCTCCCCCTTCTCTCACACATTTTTGACTCTACCCTTTAAAAAAAATATAACACACACACATATATATATATATATATATATATATATATATATATATATATATGTATATAATATAAATATTTACTCCTGATACCGACCACACTATCTCCCTAGTGTGCCTTTTGGTCAAGAATCAGATACCTCTACAGTATCTGGCCTTGCGACCTGTTACGGGATTGATTTCTTAAATATGTATTTGTTTATATATATATATATTATATATATATATATATATATATATATATATATATATATATATATATATATATATATACATACACACATACACATACATACATATATATTATTTTTTAATTGATGAAACCTTAATTTATTGAGACTATAATAGTTTCTAAGTGCTAGTCTGCAATATTGAACATAGTTAAATATTCACATATTAATGATGAAAAAAATAAAAATACATATCTACTATATATTTGTCAAATACCGCTCACTCACTGACCATACCATTGGCCAGACCAAACCATTTGACAGAAAAATCTGAAATTTTGCATGGACACTCCCTTTAGGATGTAAACACTCATTAAGAAAGGTTTTTTTTTGATATTCAAATTTTGAAGTATTTTTAGAGGGGTTTGAATTTTTAGTTGGTTTTAAAGAGAGCATGCACGCCCAGGCAGCATGCGTTGCTAAGACGATAACAGGTCAGCTGTTACTGTACTGTTTCTATTTCATAATATTATTTTTATTTGTGGTTCATTTCAACTTTGATGACAGACCTTGAATTACTAGAAATAAACTGTGATTTCGTCCCTCATAGAGTTTACGCTGTACCTGGTGATAGTCCATCCGAGGTAATAATATCCTGGTCCCTTGCACAGCCTCCTCACCCATCAGAAACCCCAGTCAGAGCACTTCTTGGTAATGCTCGCAAATAAAATGGGTGTTTCCAAATGGCATCTTGGAAACATAAATTGTTAAATTTTAACGTACCTTATTATTGACAACGAATTTTAACCTGTATTGGTTAAACTCCTGTTACTGGTTACCTATAGATAACGGATTATCTCTACTTTATTGGTTTCTTGACACTGGTCCGGTGCGCCCCAATGTCAAGAAACATTATACTTTCATTACTTATCTATTGATGAATAACTAATTTTGGTGATACATTATTTAACGCAATAAAATAACTACTTATCGGCCGTGACGAAGCACGGGTATTCAGCTAGTACTAAAAGCATAGTAATAAAAAAAAACATTATTAGTACACAATAATAAAAAAAATAACAAATAAAATGTTAGTAAACCTAAATGTCCATAAGGACATTTTAAATACTTCCAGTTGAGGTATATGTCAGATTCGAATACAAATTTAAAAGATTTTTTTTTTCTATCATGATGCGTGCTTGAGATATCAGAATTTGTAATCATCACATTTGTTATATTTAAATACTCATTTCTAAAAAAAGTATTTCAATACAAAATCAGGAGGAAAAAATGTATGAAGTTCACACGTACAATGCTAATGTCGAGGAATGAGGGAGCTTTTTCATATTTACCATAAATTATTGTGGAATGTTACTAAGGATGTATTTGATGCCAAAGATTTAGATATTTTCTTTTATCTATCTTACTACAATTTCCAAGTCAAGTGTTTCAGCCAGATTCTAATTGCCTTTGCATCAATGACTGGCATTGTTCTGTATTTGGTTCTCCTCTAGCCGCAAAACTCGCTCCTAATACCAAACTTCATTTGCACAATAGTTTTACCTTTCTTTTCTTTTTTAGCATGCAGGGCATGCACTTTCATTTATCCCTATGATTTCTTGTTTTTATTAATGCTATTTTTTAGTAAAATGACAATATTAAACATCACTGTAATTAGAATTTTTTATTTACATTTTCAGTAATTTAAATTTAAAAGAAGGAAAATTTAACGTATATGGAGTTTCTCTTGGTCTTTAGAGACTCATACCAGACAAGCAAATAAGTAGATTATCATGGCAATTGTTGAGTATTGATTTTTGAAGATTCATCATCTTGCAAGGGAATGAAATGCTTGTACGAATACTGTTTATAGGTCCATCCGACCGCTGCTACCACATGATACAGATGATGCGACGTTGTTCTTGATTGCACTATGTTACAATAAATAAAGGTAATATCACCTGCTAACTCCTTTTATTTCTATTTATGCTAAAGTTTCATGTGAAATAGTAATAATGTAGGGAATATATTTATTTTGAAACGTGTATTTTTAATTTTTTTTTCTCTTTGATATCAACTGGTGAGACCATCATCACAGAGTTATCTAATGCTACCCAACCTTTGTTTGATAGGTAGGGGCCGCTATCATTTAGATTATCGTCGAAATAAGTCTAACCACCTTAGACTTATTTTAAACCCACACCTGTAAAGCTTGTCCATACTTCGATATAAAGTAGAGCAATTTCTATATCTAGAGATTGTCTAAAGACAATCTAAGAGACAAATTTGTGTCTAAAGTAATGTTTTTGGATCAAAGTTACAGAACCTTGGTCTCCTATTTGGATTGGGAGACATGAGACGTTTGTTAGATATTGTTGCACAATATTTTGTTGAGTGGACATTTTTCAATACAAATTCCTAAAGTGGAAAAAGGTTATCTATCCATTTTGATTTTAATTTTGTTCTTATTACTAGGACGTTACAGAAAAGCGATGTTAATAGAAGATTTTTGCTCATCACTTTGTTTGTGAGGAGTGACTCATCCCCGATTATAGAGCTAACCAAGAAGTGCCCTCAGGGGATGTAGGAGGAAATCCACTATTTAAAAACAGCACAAAAAAACAAATCATTTTGAAAAAAAAAAAACAAAAAAAAAAAAAAAACAGTTGAAATTCGGGAATAAATGGAGTCTCCTATTTTTTATCATTGAAAGCAAATCACAACCAAAACATGGTCCCCCCACAAAAATGTTACGCCTCGTCTTCCATGTTTTTTTTTTCTTCATTATCAAAAATTATAACTGTGCTATCAACAATTCTAACGATCTTACTATTATCTTACTTACTTATTACTATCTTACATTAACAACTAATGAAGAAGAAGGCTTTCAGTTGCGTACTCAGGACAGAGTCTCTAGACAGTCTGTACACATGGTCTGGACCCTAGATACACCTTTACTTCGTTATAGACAATCGCTCTGCTTTAAACGTGGGCAAAACTTAAGGTTCTCAAATGCCAGTGTTATCATAATCCACGTCTTCAATCCTTGGGCAACTGCAAGGCTGTCCGCCAGTTAATTCTAAATATTAATCATTAAAATCGCAAATAATTATGTCCAAAGTCAGAGTTAAGCATAATCATGATTATGATTACGATTATAATCACAGTCTTTGGAAACGAGATTATGATTACAGACCCAGGAGATCTGATTACGTTTTTGATTTTAATCACAGAAAGGTTATGATTACAATTGTAAATACAGAATAAATTTGTTATTACAGTTGTAATTACAGAAAAAAATAATTGTAATTACAGGCATAAGCACAGAAACAGCTGTGATTACAGTCATAATTACAGAAAAGGCTGCGATTACGAGTGTAATTACAGAAAAATGTTTTGATTATTGTTTAATTATACCCAAATGTATGATTACATGTGTAATCTTAATTACGATCTCCTGGATCTGTGATTATAATCGTAATCATGATCACATTTCCAAAGACTGTGATTATAACCGTAATCATAATTATGATTATGATTATGCTCAACTCTGACTTCTGACATAATTATTTGTGATTACGAATGTAATCACAAACTAGTGCAATTATAACCAAATGTATGATTACAAGTGTAATCATAATCACTCTTATAATTACGATTGCAATTGTAATCATACATCCAGGGTCTGTGATTATAAACGTAATCATAATCTCCAAAGCCTGTGATTATAAATCGTAATTGTAATTATGTTTATGCCCAACTATATCCGAAGTTTCCTCTTTTTATATTGAAATTTTCTAAATATTCGAGGCCTTACACCTACAAAAAAAAATTTTCTTCTTTTCCATTTTCATTCTGTCTTTGGCTCAAAAATATCCTCTGGTGAATTAAATATTATTGTTTTTATAACATTTTAACTGTTTACTGATTCATGTATGAACTGAAATTTAATGTGATATTGTTTTAAGTTTTTGCTACATGTTCTATTTTCTTAATTATAAATATTGCAGGGAGATATATTTATTGTCTGAGTTTGAAAATGTTAATATTTATTGTTTGAATCGTTGTTTTTAGATGTATATGTCTTAGTGCCTATCCGACTTCACTTTTAATGGGGTTGGTAAACTATTTTGTGAATTAGTTCTTAACACAGTTTGTGAATAGTGTAAATACCGTGTATATACAAATTTCAGACTGCTTTTCTTATTTTTGTTTACAAATTGGTTGCAGAGAAAATGATTTTTGCTTAGTATATCTCATTGTAAATATATGTATTTTCAATTATGCTTATGCAATAAAAACATATTTTTTTTCATAAAAATGGTAAGATACTATGGCTCTAAAAGACATTATGGTTAGTATTTTTACATAAATATAATGTTTCTGTCTTGAAGATTTGAATGATTTTTTTATATTTTTATGATTACCAATCATAAACGAAAATTTCATTAAGTATTATTTGCTTCTATGATCATAAGTTTCTGTAGCTTTAAACTTTACAGTGCAATCGTATGTATAATGTAATAAAAATTTACATTAATGAAAAAATAAAATAATTCAAGAATGATATGATAGAACGGTGCCAACCAAATGTACCGGTATTACAAATTTAATTTTTTTGCCCCTAATTTACCATCTTATGAATTAAATTTTTATTTACAACAATTCAATATAAGCTGTCATCAAAACACAATTGAATTGATTATTTCTGAAACAACATGTGTTTTGGTACAAAAAAATACACATTTTTCATGGCCCCTTTCTTGGAAAAATCAATTCAAAATATTTCATTCACAGAAGAAAGGGGTCTTTTTGTGAAGACCACATCCAGTTACTTTTGAAGTAGCAGTAGTGATTGTATCAGTGATTCAGCGCATGCGCATAACTCCTTTGCCTTCCTATTGGAGGATTCCGAGGACCAATTGCATTGGTTCTTGCTGGGAGTAAAGTAACCTTCAACAGTGAATTAGCTTTTGTTCATGAAAAAGCTCTGCTTATGTTAGTGAGAAAAAATGAGTCTTTTACAATTGGTTCACGATGTTCCTGACAAAGAAAAAGGGATTGGTTTCTTACTCGGAAAAATTAATGGAATCTTATTAATTTTAGCGAGTTGGATAGACTAGAGTCCCTACAATTAATATAATTCTATTAATTGCGAGTTGGATTGACTAAAGTTTTGATATCTTCTTGAGCGAGCGGAGCGTAGCGTAGCGAGCGGAAACGCATAGCATGTAATGCTTAATAAAGGTAAAATATCCAAAAACAAGAGAGAGAGAGAGATAAGGAATAAAATATGTTTGTTTACAAATATCGTTGTTTGTTATCCTTCATAACCTGCAAAACAGTCAACTTTAAAGCTTAATAACTTTTTTCATAGTTGAGAGAATTGATTTTGATCATATTAACCTTTTTATTAATAAATATTGCTTGCCATTAACTAATATGGATTATAACCGTAGATATCGAGTCAAGTAGTAGTAGATAACCAGCAAAGAACCTATTAGCTAATCAGTAAGCTTATCAGCCAGTACCAGTAACTGTTATAAATCACTACTGCGACTTCAAAAGTAACTGGATGTGGTCTTCGCAAAAAGACCCGCAGAAAGAACGCAAGTGTTCACATGTACTGTTAGGCTGGTTAAGGGGACGTTTATGGTGCTTCTTTCCTGCTAATGACTATTTATTTATTAGAGAAATAAATATTCATACTGACATGTATCACAAAACATCTGTTGACCAAAGCGACTTTTCTCTGAAGGACTTCTAAAATGCCAATTGTAAAGTGCATAAAGGCAATAGGTCCTAGTTTCCCGACCAATTTCATCCATCTAATAACGTCATATAAGAAGACGTTTTCTTAGTTATGGAGATGTAAGTTATGGATGAATTTGAAGATAAAGTTTGGATAGACAAAGTTTCATGGTTGTTTAGTAAATCATAGGTTCCCAAAGTGGGCGCTGAGGCTATCTTAGGGGTTGGTTTGAAACTTCAAGTTATATTGGGGGGGGGGGGTGCTAGATACAAATCAGTGGGCGTTATATAATATTATTGAATGGATAAATGTAAAATAATTTCTGAATATATTGTCCTTTTATTATGTGTAGTTTCTGCTCTACAAGTCACGGTATTTGAAAGTCCCCTAATTCGTTTTTTTCTGTACATGTTTAAAATCAGTCACGGCAACACTGTCCTTTATAGGTTTTCCGTAAACAAATTAGAGGAAGGATTTCTGGGGGGGGGGGGGGGGTGAGTATTCAATTTTTCATGAAGTTGGGTTTTACAACAAAAAAAGTTGGAGGAACACTGATCTAAATGGTCCTCTTCAGCTAGAATATGTACTATTTCTTGCTGTTTTAAAACAAAGTTGAGGCATCACAGAATAAATTTGAGTTGACAGACATCAAGTATAACAAATTTCGTGTTTAAGAAAGTTTTTTTTTTTTTTTTTTTTTTTTTTTTTTTTTTTTTTTTTTTTTTTTTTTTTTTTTACCAGAGTTATTTTTGGCAAACTTCATTTTGAAAATATTTATTTTCTCATCTTTTCAAAATTTCTCGAAATAAGCTGTCTTAATTTAATAAGCAATATTTTGAATTTGTGATCATAGACCACACTGAAGAAAATTGAAAAGGGGCCAGAACGTGTTTTGCTGCAGAAACAACTCAAGTGTTATATTTAATAAGTTATCATAAAGGTTTCTGGCGGCTCAATGTGATTTATAATCCTAAAACTTGGTACAAGCAATGTTTACATTTATTTTGTATATACTTTATGTGATTTAATGTTTTAAAATGTTAGTACTAATTGTGAAAATGTCTCATACGTTATTTCGGAAATAATTGATTCAATTACATTATACCTTTAGTTCATGTTAATCTTCTTATTAGTTATTAATTTTTTCCATATCATTGCCTCTGTTAAGGAACTACTTGAAAAGTTATGACATTAACAAAATTATATTTTTCTAGAATTGTTGGTGTAAACATTGATGTGTAAATGTTTATGAAATTCTTTACAGAAAGTTATAGCCATTGTAATGTAAATTAGTTTGGTTTTTGGTATGTTTCTTTGTCTTTCTAAGTACACATTTTTATTTTGAACCCATTGAGGTGCACCAGCAGGTTGAAAACTTATTTCATTAGTGTCTAATTCCTTTTGCTGTTGTTGATATTGTTGACAATCAACTGATTTATTTCCTAAATTCCTCAACAGTTATTGAAAAATAATGTTTTCTTTTGACTGTAAAATTGGATATCTGTTGCAAAAAATTGATTTTTATTTTAGCAAATATATTTCTATTTATTTGATTGTTTTCTTTATTGTACTGCCCTTAAATGTTGATGCCTGGGAGTAACATTGCAAATTTGACTGGAAGTAATAATAATTAATAAATTAAGTCTAAATAAATAAAAGTGTGTTCCATAAATTTTAATGCAACCTTAAAAAAATATTAAATTATTGATCAGTTTATATATTTCTTACAATATATTATAATTAAAATACTCTATTCACTTTATGCCAGTGTTCTGAATAATTCAACAGCACAGAACGCTGAAGGAAAGGTATGCATGGAATGAAGTCCCGGAGAACATGCTCAGAGCAGAGGAAGGCAGATTAAGAAATGTAGAAATTAAATAACAACTGGTGGAGAGCAGTTCAGTATCGAGACTGGTAGAAGAGGATTAAGGACATTCATTTCAAATCAGAGTTAGGTCAAAATTGTTTATTTTGTTTTATTTTTTATTAAGGGCTACCTATAGGTTGCCACCCTTTTATAATGCCGACAGTACTTGGTTGGTGATCTATGGAAACTAGTTCCAGTTTATGGTTTTGCATTAACAAGCTTCCAGGTTCACTATATTTGGACATAGAAAATCAAATAAAACCAGTTTAAATTTGATTTCTTGATATTTCAAGATAATGTTTTGAGCAGGATCGGAAAATGCTTGTAAGGGTGAAAACATAATGGAGCGGCGAGGGTAGACGGTAGCCGAGAGGGTAGCTGAGAGGAGTTTGACCTTCTCGGATACCCTCGCCACTCCACTATGTTTTCACTTTTACAAGCAAGAAAACTTTTTTTCTCTCACTAAAATGATTAAATAAACAAATGTATAAACTATACTTGAAAAACAATGTGAGGGTAAATTACACAAAAAAAAAAAGTTAGTTTCGTAGACATTTTGGCTGGCCAGAAATGTAAGAAAATATCACACCTTTATGAGGGCCCCGAGATGAATTACGGAGCCCTGTCCAAACTTCATTAACTTGGTAATTGCAAGCCCCTTACCCCCCCCCCCCCCTCCATTAACATTGCCAAAAACTATTAACGTAGTTTTTAAATCAAATTTCTCTGAAAATAAAATTAAATACATTAGTAATTGAAGGGAGTGGGATATTTTAGGTATGGAACTTTGTTATTTCAAATTATAATGCTAATAAAAAACTGACGCCGGGACCCCTGAGACCATGGGCCCCTGAGCAATTGTCAACTGACCCACTCCAATGGAAGTCTTGAAGAATTTCTGAGCCATTGCCGTGTCTCTACATTATGTCTCTAATTGTCGGCAAATGATGAAGCCTTAAAGAAGAAGCAATTGGCGAAATTGAAGATTGATTGGCCGACAGAGCGAAGAATTGAGAGAGAACTCCTGTGTTTACTGCCGGCTGCTTGTCTCCCCGGGGTTACCTAGGAAACTGTCTCCCTATGACGTCATGCTGTCTGACGTCCGCCGTACCTCAACCTCTCAACATATTACCTCAGGCCAAAGAACTAACTGGCCTTTGGACTGTTTATTCTAGTACCTATACAGTCCATTTGACCATGCTATTTTTCAAATATTGAGTATCCTCCATTGATTCAGATGAAAAGTCAAATCTGAAAAATCGAACTTTTTTCCTGCGTCAGAGAGATTTAGGTAACACGACGCTTCGCCTTGTTTCTCTGGTTCGCCTTTAGTTATCTCATAGTTTCAAGTTAAAGTGATTAGCACTATCATCAATGAAAAATTCAGTGTCCGATTTCAAGGGCGAATCCCAGTTCTGAAACTCCCCTTCTTGCATAAATCACTCGTAAAATTATAATTAAAACATTTAATTTCTTTCGCATTATTTTTCAATCAGGTTTACTAATCAGCTTTCTATAGAGTAAACATTCGCCCTAGCTATCCTGAAGCACTTCTAGAACTTTTACTTCGATTTTCCAACAACCGGATTTGGTGATTCGGCCTTTCTCTTTCAAGGTCCTGATATAAAAAAGTCAGACTCGCAGGACCTGCGTCATCTTGGCGCGTTTTCAGTTCGTACTCCAAGTGTCATTTGAAAAGCTTAGAATAAAACCCTTTAAGGCTCGGGCACACAGAACGCGATCTGTATCGCGGCGGGCAGCATTAAGGAGACATCACATGGGACGTGATATCTTTGGGAGCAATATAGTTCTTAATTTAAATAAAGAATATAAATTCAACAAAATAGATAGAATTCATGTATTTTTTTAATAAAACAACATAACCTCAAAACATTAAAACAAACTCATTTTATCGCGCGATAAATCTGTAATTTTTTATAACCGTATCGCCCGGCGAAGCGATTAAGACAAGCTCGCATTGACAGATCGTCCTTTGTTTGACGGAGCTAATGAAATACTGTTTAATACATGTAGATCGCCTCCCACCCTCAGTCGGAGATCGCTGCCAGCCGCGGTACAGATCGCGTCCTGTGTGCCAGAGCCTTTAATCTTTTGTCTTCATCTTTCGTGAAATATGTAAACACATGAAAAAATTTAAAATGAAAATTACTCTATCGTTCGTCTCCTTTTTATATTAATTGATTTCGTTGTTGTGTCTGTGATGGAAGTTAAAGATAAATCTTGTCGAAATGTTTTAAATCCTCATTTTATGTACCACCTTGAGGAAAGAAGACACATTACTGCAGAAAGTTTAATTTTATAGCACAGACGCTCCTAATATCTCTTTCATTTGATTCAAGGATCAAATTAACTTTACTTTATACGTATTCTAATTTTGCATAATGGATTCTGTTAATAGCTGTATCCTGAAAGGAATTTATTGACACCAGGCTATCTTTAAGCATTTCTATATAAGTCTGTCACTAACAAGGTCATCTCCACTCAACCATTGTTTCCTTTGAAGCCAAAATAGCACCAGGGTCTATATAAGGGATCCCTTTAAACACAAATATATATTTGAACTGAGGAGCAACGGTCGATTATCATGCTTCATTTTGCTTCCATATATATCTCTTCGGGTGGCTTTTTATAAGGTCAATCAATAAGAGGAGTTATTTCGAAAACCGACCAGTAATCTTGGAAGTAGTTTTACCAACTTGCCCAATGATAAGACGGCGTGTATACGGTTACCAACACGTGGTCTGTGAGAGTGACCTGTGAACTTAAAGGTCAGGGTGCGGGTGGGGTCTGTAAAGAGCGCAAGTCCTCCGCTTCATTCATCTGTTTCCGTGCCCCATTGATCAAAACCTGCATCCAGTTTACCTCTTAGCCCTAGACAATGATGAAAGAATTACACCCTTTCTGCCTCTAGCCTACTTGAACCTTCTCAAACCTTAAAGCCTGTCGTTGTCTTCACACTGTCTACCAGAACATGCTCTTCGCTAGTAGCATCTGTTTTGCGCTTATAGGTTACCTCTCCATACCCACAGCCTGCTAGGACCCACTGGATATAGTAGGATCCGTTTAACGCTTATTGGATCCCTGTCTACCCACAGCCTGCTAGGACCCACTCGATTCTGTAGGATATGGTTAACGCTTATTGGATCCCTCTCTACCCACAGCCTGCTAGGACCCACTCGATACTGTAGGATCTGGTTAACGCTTATTGGATCCCTGTCTACCCACAGCCTGCTGGGACCCACTCGATACTGTAGGATCTGGTTAGCGCTTATTGGATCCCTGTCTACCCACAGCCTGCTGGGACCCACTCGATACTGTAGGATCTGGTTAGCGCTTATTGGATCCCTGTCTACCCACAGCCTGCTAGAGCCCACTTAATACTGTATGGTCTGTTTAACGCTTAAAAGATGGAGTACCATTATAACCCTGCAAATCACAAGTTTACACAGTTTGTGAGAATGAGTTGTACCTGCTATCAATCAACACTGTTGCTTTCCACTAACAGACGCATTAAATTCTCAATTTTATTTGAATATTTGTTTCAGAAAATATTCAAATTTGTTAAATCTAAATATTTTAAAATTAATTCATAAATATGATGTAAAGTTTGCGGCAAAAATTGCAAAGTTTATTATTATATTAAGAGTTACTGTATAGATTTCATTAAAATGACTGTTTCCGCCTAAAATTCATGAGAAGCTGTCATTACTAAAGGCGGGGCGCCCTATCATTACCTTTGAACTATGACCTTTGAGTTGCCAAGGAGACGCGAGCTACCTGTTACATAAAGCCCATTCACATTTTTGCAGGATATTTCATGAATGGGCCGTCTCATTAGGGTTCATGTTCCTGTGAAAGTATTTTTACTACATTGGGGCCGCCATCATACGGTGTTCGATAGAAGTTTTTAGCACTTCTGTGTAGCATGTCCAATTAAGTTTCACTTGCAACTAAAGCTTAAGGGAAATTTAGAACGATTTACTCCGTCTACACTACTTATTAGTTTTTTTTTTTTTTGTTTTTTTTTGTCTATCTATTAATTAAATGCACCGTTTCTAGGGCAAATCGCATGTTATTATTACACTTTTCAAAAGAGGCAATGAAAATCTTTCGTTAAGCACGCTATAAATCCATAAAGTAATGCATATCTTAAAAAGAGGTTTTGGTTCATTCTTTGTATTTAATGTTCAATTGCCATAACTCAGATGAATCGCTCATTATTTGCAAATATGTTCTTATTCTTATTAAGTAAAAAACATTACGATGTATATGTATTTATTATTAAATTTTTACTTCCATTATTATAAACTGGGACGGGTTATCTATAGGTTACCACCCTTTCTAGCCAGGATAGGGCTGAAGCCTTTTCCTTTTTCTAAAGAAAAGCCACCACCCCATCGCGGGAATAAAACCCACGACCCTTGGCACGGAGTGTTGTCTCACGCCTTAACACTCACGGCCACTGGGCCTCCAACGTTATACGTGTCTATAAAAGTATTTTAAAAATTATTATTAACATATGCATGTAGCACCACAGACATAACCAGACTTTCGGATCGGGAAGGTTACGCCTAGTTAGTCAGTGTTGCCGGTGACAAAATAACTTATTAATTACCATTTAAATTTTTGTTCCCGCGACTTTGAGGTAACCAAAAAATTAAAGTTGGTTTTCAGTAGTGTGATATCGTGGTACCTGTTTCTGTGTGGACTTATATACATTCATTAAATTATTATTTCGTTTCTGGCAGTGGACTGTTTATTTATTATTTTATTTATTTCCACAGAAGTCAATTATAGTTTTTCTTATACAAAGTGATTTATTTTTTAGTTTATAGAGACTTTTCCCATAACGGTTTCCAGGAATAAAAATATGTTAAAGGAGTGAACTCAATAAAAAGAAATTAAAACAACAATTTTTATTAGCAGAAACTGTAGGGTAGTTCGAAGAATCGCTATATAATTTGAGAGATTTGTTGCAGGGCACGAGGGCGTTCACCTCCGACCTTTCATGAGAGGGCCTTGTATTTAAAAACAAATTTAGAATTAAAAGTTAAGGCTTACAATGTACAAAAAAAACTAACAATGTGAAAACGGTTCACTAATGAGATTCGACTTTTGTCAAAACAGGTTACATCCTAACTGTTTTCAACCCAGTAATCCCAAATAATAATACTACTGAAGGTTTTAATCACCGTCTATGTATTATTTTTTTCATGGGTGTATATAGAAAATAATTTCGGAGGGGGTTGGGAAAATTTCCGGGGGGGGCTGAGACCATTTCCGGTGTATGGAATACTAACAATTTAGATCTTGGGAAGAGTTTTAGCCAACTTAAACGCTATTACACCCAAAATAAAATATGTTTTATGAACTAAATGATCTTATTTAATTTATTTTTAAGGATTTTATGAAATTTTTACCGATCAAATCCAAATTTCGGGGGGGGGGGGGGGGGGGGGGGGGCTGCAGCGCCCCAGCCCCCCCCCCCCCCTACGCCCATGATTTTTTTGGCGATCGTGAAAAAAAGATGATGAATGCTAAAAATGGAAGTAGCCTTTTCAAAATTTAGTATTCGAACCCCACACCAGATCATCAAAAGATATTGTTTGGGTAAATTCTCGATTCTTTGATATTCTTTTGTCACTTCATGTGACTAACGAACTAAAAATGAACACGATTAATGCACATATATAGTGACTAAAACTATTTTTGCTCATTAATCATAACCCCGTTGTAAAATTGGAACAATCTACATAACTTGGCAACGAAATATGAATACATATGACATTAGAAGATTGTGTGTCTGCTATCAAGATGGCGTCCACAAGTACTGTTCTTTCTCTTTGAAACTCAGCATACTACATTCCTCCAATTAATACAAGCGAAATTGGCCCATTAAGTGGCTCCATTTTTTTGCTTCATAAAAACGAAATATTGACGATATGGGAAAATTAATAATTTCGGTCTTCTGTAACCCCCCGCCCCTCCAGATGGAAACGTTTTGCTGGTCATCGAACTCGTTCAATCTTTTGTCACGCGAGATTATATGCATATATATATATATATATATATATATATACACACACACACACACAAACACACAAGTATATATATATGTACCTTGGAACAAAAAGGGCCAATGCCCATATCTCTGAAATTTGACTGAACTGCTTGAGTGACATAAGAGTGGGATAAATAGAATTGTTAAAAGGGCCAATGTTAAAGAAAAATATTCATTTCCTCAATAATTAACAATGGGAAGACAGTGTCCCTTTTAACAATTAATGATTATCCCAACCTCGAGCAGTTCACTCAAATGTCAGAGGTTTGGACAATGGTCCTTTTTAGCACTTTCCTCCGAAGGAAAGTAGCTATTGAGGTTGCACTCATGACGGAATTTTTGAAATATTTCTTCAAATCTTTATACATCCTACCTATTAGACACCGAAAATGACCCCCGTTAAAAATACATATATATATATATATATATATATATATATATATATATATATATAAATAAATATATATATGTATGTGTGTGTCTGTTAACACGATAGCGGCCAGAGTTTTTGTTTTTTCTTCACGAAACGTGGAATATAGCGTTCAATTAGCAAACGATTGAACGAGTTCCTTAATCACAAAAATCGGTCCACCGAGAGGGGGGTTTACCCTGGACCCAAAACACTAATTTGACCATGCCAGCCGTAGTTTTTGTTATATTTTAACGAAACTCGGTATTCGTTGTGTTGATCTAAAGAGAGAAATACGTTGTAAAAATAAACTAAATCGGTTCATTAGGAGGGGGGGGGGTGTTACTCCGGACCCATATTACCAATTTGCCACTACCAGCCATAATTGTTGTTACATTTCAACGAAACTCGGTATTCGTGGTGGTAATCGACAGAGAAAAATGGGTTGTAAAAATAAACTAATTCGGGTTATTTGGAGGAGGGTTTACTCCGGACCTTAAGTACTACTAAACTCATACCGGTCGTCATTTCTGCTGTATTGTAACGAAACGCGGTATACGTCGTGGGTAAATCTTAAGAAAGAAGTGTTGTAAAAATGAAGTAAATCGGTCTATTGGGAAGGAAGGTTTACTTTAAACTCTCTTTCATTAGAATTAGCCCGCCAGACGTAGGTTCCCAAAGCCGCCGCGAGGAGCGCTACTCCCACTAGGGGGACTGTATCCTGTTCCTGCGTCAGATGAAAAGACGGAAAATGAAGTTTTTGTGTATTTATTAAGTAGTACAGTATCATGTATTAACATAACTTAGGAAGCAAATTATTTACAAAATTAATAATTGAACAGTTCTCATAAGAAATGTAAATGAGCAGAACTATTCACGTTTTTATTTGACTTATATAGGTTATTTACAGCAAATTATTCAGTAATACACTACAAAAAATTCACACACTATAAAAATTCTGAAGAAAGTGATTAGTTATAACTTCGAAATGTTTGTCATTTAAAATCAAAGAAAGAATTGATTTGAAAAATATCGAACCCACGACTTTAGGCATAAGTGCTTAAGCCTTAGCTCTCACGGCCGTCGGTCCTCACAAAAATAAAATAAAATAAAAAACAAAAATACAAAATATGTACCTGAACAAACCGTGGAACAGCTACTTTTCTAACAGAATGTCACTAACGTCTTACTCTAGACTTATCACCCGACATGTACGAATTACAGTCTGACAAACGTCAAAATATTACAATAATTATTTTTCATCTCAAAACTATCATCATCTACAAATAAATTTTGCATTTTTTTTTTTTTTTTTTTGAACTACCTACTGAACAAAATAAAATAAAACTTATTAAACCAACTGAGGGCCAACCATCCAACACAGTCTATTATCAATCTAAGGGAAGAAACTTTTTGGAAAAAAATAAAAAATATTCTGAATGAAAGGAAAGCTATTGCCGAATATGATCTGTTATCAGTTGATCATAACTGTTTATTGATTCATAACAGTTCTAACTTTTAACTGAACTTCTCATGTTTTCCACGTTGGAGTAACCCTCCAGCGTGGGAGTTTATTTAACTACGCATAGCCATCCTTTCTGGATACTACACGTTTTTAACTGAACTTCTGAATAATATTTAACCTAATAATCTTTTAAATGAATATTTTTCATGTTATAATTACTACCAGGAAACAAAATTTAATATGAAAAATTATTGAAAGAATCTCGTCAATCCCTTATTTTTGTTCACCAAACAAATTGTTGATGAACAATTTGTAGCTCATGCAATGTGCTGCTAACTGTGCAGCACATCTTGACAAATTGCCGGGCCTATGAGCAACTGAAAGAGCAACACCAACTGTCTGACTCCTTAGATGAAATTCTAGGTGATCATACTAACCAAGTCGAGCGGCTTTTTGACTTTTTAAAGGCCGCTCAATTAATGGACAAAATCTAGACAGAACATAAAGACCGAAATGCTCGTTTGTTTATTTCATTTATATATAATTTTTATGTATTATTTTATTAACATTATTCTTTTTTTATTTGATTTTTATTATTATTATTTATTACACTTATTATTGTGTTTTATTATTTTCCATTTTTTTTATTCATTTATTTTTTTTTTCATTTATTTATTTTTTATTATTTTTTACTTTTTATTTTTTACAAGCAATTGAGCACTTCTCGTTTATCGTTTGAATTTATGAAATCTGCAAATAGAAAAATTATTGATAGCAATTTAATCATAATGTATACATGTTGATACTTATTACCGGATTATAATGAAAATTACTAAACACAGGAATGGCGTTAGTGACCTTAAAGTTGACACGCTATTATAATAATTAAAAAACAAACAAAAAAAAAAAAACAAATTGTTTGAGTTATGGACATTTTCTTGCATTGATTGAAGAGTTATATTTTTTTTTGTTTTCCCCAAAATGAAATCCCGGTGAACTGTGGACAGTAACAAGTGTGATAGGGCGTTATCGGCTTGAGAGCTCTCCCCCCATTCATGAAGGGAAAGCTATGACGTCGGGTGACGTCAGAGTAGCAACAGGTCTCCATGGAAACCCCCGCATCGAACCTCATCTCCGCTTTCCACATCTTCTACAGGATCCGAACAACCTTATTTGGCTCCTGGAAAAATTAGCTCGAAATCGGGTTTTTATTTTGGACTTGTTTGGTATAAATGTTTTCCGGTGGTGAAAAAAGGTCCTGTCTTTTCTCCCACTTTAGGACTTCCAAAGAGTCATTTTTGCTTCCATTATTAGGTGGAGTATCATTTAAATTTAAAGGTAAACGTAATAAAATTGTGTTTTTATTCTTTTAGAATTTATAAATCACAACATTGTAAACATTTTGCAAAAGACAATTAGTCACTTTCTGGGTCATCATTAAATGCAGGCATACATCCATTGAAGTTGCTGCAATACGATGCTCTACCAACATTACTTCATTATACTATATATATAAAGCGAATATTTCTGGAAAGGGTTTCTTCCATCCAAAAAAGGCCAACCCTTTAGCCCCCCAACCCTTTAATTATGAAGAAACCGTTTCGGAAAATCATTCACCATTCTCAGATGCTGCAACAAAAATCGGTTAATTTTATCAAAGCATAATCCTAAATCCACAGTCATAGCATTCATAGATGTATAGGCTACATTCATATTTCGAATATTTTAGGAGAGGGGTTTCAAAAATTTAAGATGGACGAATGCATACAAAATTAGTTTACAACAATTTCTAAAATATGTACTACAGGTTCTTTCGACAATTTACGGATGATACCCAGGAGCTTGTAATTAGTTAGGTTGATTTGTTATAATAGTGCTGTATTTGAAGGTGTTTAACAAGGCACATTTATATTTCGAATGTTCTGGAGGGATGAACGAATAAAAACATTTTTATTATAAACAAATTCTTTTGGCACTTCATTGTCATCCTAAAATGATCGAAGATACATCTATTAACGTTCACAGTAGAGTACTCGTGGATGTTCAAAAATAAAAATTTATTTCGAGGTGAAGGAGTGTTCTTAAATTTGAGAGAGATGATTGAATCCAAAATCAACTTATAGATATTTCTATTACGCATTATTTCGTCATGTTTCATATTGTTGCGCCCCACTCACTACTTAATTTAATTATTCTGAAAACCAAAGACCACCCTGGAATCGTAGATAGCATAACAGCAATAGAGTTGGATCTAACTACATTTTTAACCAGTCTATGTCTGGCACTCACTGCCTCCGCAGCTAATCTTTTTTGAAGAGAATTTAGCAATCATTCAAATGGTCATCTTCCACTTACCACGATTTTCAAACCGCTTTCGAGATATTTACGAAGATCCGAAAACTTTTCATGCCAACTAATAAAATATTTTTTTTCGAATACTTCCTTAACTCCAACTGTGACCAAAATTAAAAACATCTTAGTTTAGACAAATTTCAAAGATGTGTGGAAAATATTTCAATTGAATCCCACGATTCTAAGTACCCATAACAAAATAAGACTTTAAAAAACTGTTCTCAAGAACTGTTACAGATAACGCCCTAAAACTGATTTCATTCGTTTTTCTATGCTAAGAAACCTATAAAACGAGTAACTGCAAGCATATAAACTCAAAATTCAGAATTTTGCTGGTTAACGAAGTTGACCTTTCAAATTAAAAGAAAGATTTTTGTACCAAATTTCATCCAAATCAGACCATTTTTCAGGCAGCTACAGCGCGATCAGACAAATATATATATATATATATATATATATATATATATATATATATATATAGTGACCTTTCAAATGTCACTATATTTGTCCTACAAATATTTTTAACTGTTGTTCAAATTTGTTTGGTGCTTCCATTTCTTTAAACGTGAAACGTATGGTGGACAGGAAACATTTTCAGTGAATACATCACTCTTAGTGATGTATAAATTGTTAGCTATACTGGAACCTTGGAGACTTTGGGGTGTATCAGCTATACGGATCTGTTAAACTAACCACTGACCCGCCTTGATATTTTATTGGATCTATTTTATTCCTTTAAAAAATTCATAGCCAATAAGAAAAAAAAAGTCTATATAAGTGGCAATTTGGAAGGAGATTAGATAAGAAGGATAATATCGATCCTGAAATCCCCCCTCCCACTCTAGGAGTCTGGATGAATGGGCTGCTTCTAAGAACTTGAGAGGGTGGAGTTTTGGATTTGCCTATACCGGGAATTCTCTTTGAACTGCCAAAGACTCTAAGATATAAAAGCAAGGATCTTCTCCAAACGTTATGGTTCCTATTGTGTTTCAGTTCTAACAACAGAGCGAAGTCTCTACCGCAGGAAGCTGTATGCTTGATGGCGTGTATAAGTACATTTCCCAGTAGCACTGAACCAAAAATACGAACAGTCATGAACCTCCTAGAAGGAATGTAGCACGTGGTTGTATATGATGAAACCCAATTGTAATAAAGTGTTTGTTAAAGTGAATGTGTAAATGTATAATTGTTCCCAAATATAACATTGGCGACGAGTAATAGGTGCGTGAACAATGTCAGGCCAGGACAAACTCCAAGGTATGTTTTTTGTGGAATCCGGGGACTGTAATGTGCTCTTAGCGAAACTGGAAAATTATTTCATACGTGAAGAAATAAGTGAAGAGAAGATCAGAAAGCCACGTTACTGACACTTATTTCAGACAATGCATACAAACTTTTGGAAACTTTGTGTTTTCCGAATAAAATTAAAGATGTAAGGTTCATAACCTTAACTAACCTGCTAAAGAATCATTACTCATCTGCTAAGTCTTGCTATGCGAACCGGCATAAATTTGACTGTGCTCAACGATTGAAGGAGGAGTCTGCCAGGGTATGGTCTGTAAAGTTAAGAAGTCTGGCTGTTGATTGTAAGTTTGGTGAAGTAATTAATACTTTACTTAAGGACATTTTCGTTTCCGGTTATGGTCCAGGGCCAATTCAGGACAGACTTATTGAGGAAGATCCTACTAATGTTTTATTAAATCTAGAGAAATTACTTGAAATTGCAAGTGGAAAAGAAGCTGCTTCGATTGAGAAACAAATACGCCTCACAAATCAAACAAGAACAGGATGAGATATTTTTTCAGAAAAATGTGCCGTTTACATCTGGTAAGAAAAATCCAAGTCGGTTAACTAATAATATTCGGAAAAATACGTATGATCCCTGCATCCACTCTGGCTGGTGTAATCATAAAAGTATAGATTGTCATTATAAGAGGTATATTTGCAATTGTTGCAAACAAAAGGGCCATTTGGCAGCAGTATGTCTTCAAAAGAAAGCCAGTAAGAATAAATATCTTGCTGATAGACAAACAACCTCTGATTTGGATAATTGTAACCAACAGGATAATAATGTTTTATTAAACACATTTTTTTATCAACCTGCTGCTGAAAGTCAAAATCTGGATCCTTATAAGGTTACTCTTAGTGTTAAGGACATTTATCTTATTTTTGAAGTGGATACTGGCTCTTTACATAATGTATTAAGTTTTAGTCTGTACTGTAAGTATTTTCAAGATGTTCCTTTAAATAAGAACAATGTAGTTCTTGCAGACTATGTTGGACAGCTTATTCACCCTGTTGGAAAAATTGACTTACCTGTTAAGCATTTGAATTCATGTCGTAGTGTTACCTTTTTAGTTTGTAAAAAAGGTGGGCCAACCCTATTGGGTCGTAAAGGTATTAGCACATTAAACATTCGGTTGGATAGTATTCATTATAATACTGGTAGCCTACACTCTACAGTTATAGAGTCGATTAGCACATCTAATGACATTAAGAACATTCGGTTGGATAGTATTCATTATAAGACTGGTAGCCTACACTCTACAGTTATAGAGTCGATTAGCACATCTAATGACATTAAGAACATTCGGTTGGATAGTATTCATTATAATACTGGTAGCCTACACTCTACAGTTATAGAGTCGATTAGCACATCTAATGACATTAAGAACATTCGGTTGGATAGTATTCATTATAATACTGGAAGCCTACACTCTACAGTTATAGAGTCGATTAGCACATCTAATGACATTAAGAACATTCGGTTGGATAGTATTCATTATAATACTGGAAGCCTACACTCTACAGTTATAGAGTCGATTAGCACATCTAATGACATTAAGAACATTCGGTTGGATAGTATTCATTATAATACTGGTGGCCTACACTCTACAGTTATAGAGTCGATTAGCACATCTAATGACATTAAGAACATTCGGTTGGATAGCATTCATTATAATACTGGTAGCCTACACTCTACAGTTATAGAGTCGATTAGCACATCTAATGACATTAAGAACATTCGGTTGGATAGTATTCATTATAATACTGGAAGCCTACACTCTACAGTTATAGAGTCGATTAGCACATCTAATGACATTAAGAACATTCGGTTGGATAGTATTCATTATAATACTGGTAGCCTACACTCTACAGTTATAGAGTCGATTAGCACATCTAATGACATTAAGAACATTTTGTTGCAAAATAGTGATGTATTTAGTCCTGGCATTGGTACTATCAGGAATGAAAAGGTTTCTTTAAATGTTAAATCAAATTGTATGCCAAAGTTTTACAAATGCCGAACATTGCCCCTTGCACTTAAAGATAATTGTTCCCAAATATAACAATATTAAAAAGATTTTTTGTAGGCCCTTACTAACTTAGGTCGGTGATGAATGTTGGATGCATGAATTTTGAGGTACGTTTTGCTCAACTTTCTAAAAAAATATATGGTCGATCCTCTAAAAGCATCATTTATTCTAATGATTTTAATAAAATTTAAAATAAGGTATCTTTTTTAAGTATCAATATTATTATTAAGTAAGTAAATTTTTGAATCGTGGGAAATATTTTTTCAAGATTTCAGCTCGCGAAAATGCGTATCATAAAAAAAAAAAAAAAAAAAACCATGCTCCCACCTCTTCGCCCAGGTAAACCCCTGCAGTTTGCTGACCCGCAGAGCTTTGAAGCGTACTAGTTTATCATTCGATCAATTAACAGGCGTTACTGCGATGAACGGATTTATATAAATAATGAGCTTTAATACTAATGAACTTTAATTCTTAATGGGATTTTTGGCGTTAGTAAATGTCTATATTAACTGTTATCTCAACGCCTACGCCCTTCCATTCATTATGCTCTGGGAATTATATGCTCGTAATTAGAATATTTAAACAAATAAATATAATTTAAGCTGACTGACTTTTTGAAGAGATTATATATATATATATATATATATATATATATATATATATATATATATATATATATATATAAAAATTTATAAATATTTATTTCAAGAGAAACAGTGTTCTGCAATTGAGTTGATAAGTGCTACCACTTTTTGAGACCTGCACTAAGTTGTCTAGGTTTTATTAAAATAAGGTAAGGCCAATCAATTCTCCTAGCTCCAAAAATTTATATTTTATTAATTGACAACTTTAATGCCAATATTCAGGAAATTTCTGGAAAAAAAGGAACATTAACAGAATAAAATTTGCAATACCTGTAACCCATTGAATCTAACTGACTTATTATTGTCTGTTCGCTCTCTTCGTGTCCCAAAATGGTCCGATTTTGATAAAAAAAAATAGTTTTTCTTGATTGGAAAGGTCGTGTGTGTTAACCAGCAGAATCCGCCGACCAGAACACTATTTTCGCAAAATTCACGTTAGACATCGCTTTCATTATAGCTCATAGCTTTCAACATAGATCATAGCTTTGCGTTTATGGGCTTTCATGGGCACGTTTTATAGTTTTTATAACGTATAAAAATGATTAAAACTATTTTAAAAGCGGTATCAGTCAGCGTTTTTGATAAAAGTGAATAAAGCTAGTTTTCCTAACTAATTTTCGTTTCGGATTTTCTGAAATGATGGAATCAGTTGAATAAAGTTTACTAGATATTTGACACTAATCCAAACTTGGATGTATACAATTTTGTTACGTTGGGATTATTATCCACTTGTTTAATAAAGTTAAATTCTAGTTGGGTTTCTACTCTGACCTTTATATAACAATAACATTGTCTGGCTTCGAAATTGTCTGGCCTCGATGAATTGCAATGTTAAATAACGCATCCGACATTAACCCTGGAGGAGCATTGTTTAGATCCCACCCTGTAGTTTCAATTGTTTAAAAAAACAAAAAAAATGATTGGGTACGACGAATACATTAGTAGAACGGTATTTTTTAAGTGCCAATTTTGGAAATTTAATTTATCATTGATAATCTACTCAAAGAGAACTCAGAATCTTATATTAATAAATTAACATATTCATCGAACCATTATATCATTTACAGAACTTCGTTAATTGACATTTTTCTCAAAAAAATTATATTATTATAGATTATGAATAGCCAACTTTAATCATACCATCTTATTCGGAAACATGTGAACCTTTTAAACATGTGAAATAGGAAACATGTGAAATAGGTTGTATTTTGTCTCGAAATTTTCGTTTATTGCAGAAACCCGTCAACTGGAATCACATGACGGGTTTTTGAAGAAAAATTTGCTTTAATCTTGTTTCTTGCGCATATTTGACCATAGATTGTGCCACTTTTTGCGTAAGATGTGGCCAATAAATCCCCAGAGGAGGCTTGCTCTATGATAATACATTATTTGAAAACTGATGTTCCAAGTGGAACTAAGTAACTAAGTCTTTTCAGTGATGCTCTTTCCGAGCAAAACAAAAATCTCTCGATGAATCTCTGTGTTAGAGGAATATTTGAACCTGTTCTTCACTGCTTCCCAGTCAGGGGTCACTCAATCTTATCCTGAGATTAAGATTTTGGCTGCATCAAACGTGTTCTTCGAAGATTTGACGGAGTTTACACACAAAATCAGTATGTTGTGATGATTCTTAAATGAAATAAATAAGAGCGCTTTTCTGTTCAACAAGTAACAAACGACAAGACGTGTTTGCTTTGAATGCTTCGTGGCCACATTTTTACTGTCAACTTATTTATTTATACATGAGTGAGACCGCGACAAAGGCAATTCATCACTAAACACTTAAATAACAATAAACAATAGTGAACAATTGTAAAGAAATTAGCAAATTAAACAATAAACCATAATTTTCGAGCACAATATGCGTTTACGATAAGAAGGTACAAACTATACAGAGGCAGATGGGGCAGTCAGTGAATAAAATTATAGACTTACAAAATATATATTATCAATTTGAGTTCATAGTTCATTTTTACCATAAATAGATAAATGGTAAAAACTGTCAACTTAGATGAAACCTCTGGGAACAGAATTCGAAAGGAGAATTCCTTTTAAAGTATCCACTTACAAAGATTTTTATTACAAAAACATTGAAGTGGAAACAAAGAAAAAAAAAAAAACAAAAAAAAAAACAGGAATTATACAAAATGTGTCAGTATAGATGCGTAAGTTACTACAATACTATGCTTTCCGTGTCTCTATGGTTTTGCCTCCTCTCTCAGATCAGTTATGCTGTTAGCAAAACGTTGTGAAATAAAAGTCTTATTTTGGCAAACGTTGCTGGGGTCTATGGTCCAATTTGTTAGGTTTTTTTGAATCTGTAGCCGGATGTGTGCTGTCTGGCTACAGTCATATATTAGATGTGTATACGTTAGTTCGATGTAACATCGCAAGGCATGTATTTGATTCTGCTAGTTTTACGCCCCCCTAAAATGCTAACGTTGGAAAAAAGAGTTCCAGGCCCCTCCCAAAAACAGTTTTCCTATAAAAGTTATGGTATCATATTATTGTGTCAATTTTTAGGCCCTTAATACCTTGTCAAGAAACTAATAATAATGCTCAGGGTGAGGCCGGACTCCTGGAAATTTCTGTTGTTCCGTGATGAGTTGCAGAAAATGTAAGTACTTTTTCGTCTTGAATATTTAGCCACATTTTTTCGGTTGTACGAGGATAGACAAGTAAACAAAGAAATGGAAAAGTAGTAAATCTGCTTATGAGGTTGCACAGGTGTTTCTACAATAGCAGAAAAAGAGTAAAAGAAAACAAAGACAAATGGACAATGGGAGTGGCGAATATATCGCTCCCATTCATCTTTAGAATGAATGAATCTAGCATCTCATTCAATTATATCTTATGCATTCATGTCGCCGAGAAGCAAGAACAAGAAATCAATTAAAAATATAATGTTGTTCATTAATTTATAGATCTCGTTTTAGAGCGAATGCTCACTTTTAATGATTTTATATTCAACTAAAACCGCTCCTGTCGTATGCTTTAAAGTATCATTACAATTTCTTTTATAATTATTAAATTTATGGTTGTGTAGATTTTGAGACATATTGCTTTCTAGATTGAAGAAGAATATTAGAGAATGAAACCGTTAAACGTTTAAAATATTCTTATAACTATAAATGATTTATCTCAGTACAATAAAAACGATTTTTCTAAAATCTTAAGCCGGTACACGCACTTAAATACATAGTCAAATGAACGAATTGTTGAAAGACAGCAGCCAGTACATGAACTCTCCTTTACTTACAGAACTGTAAACTAAAAAATCTCATTTTTGAAGGCATCTGCTGAATACCCAGTGGCTTTTAGGCATATTACAGACATTTCCATAACTCTGTTTATGGAAATAAGTGAGTTATAATGTTTATCACAATGCCGGTTCATTAGACCATACACATTTTCAAAGTGTTATATTTTACCTTTTTTTTTTTTTTTTTTTTGAAAACTGTGGTTGAAATTTATTACGAGCAGTTAAAAACAACGGATTAATTTAAGATGATCATTTATAAGCTAATTAGATATCCTTCAAAATAGGATTTATTTATTACTTATATTATTTTACATCTGTACATTTGGAGAGTACGTTAGGGTGGGTTTACACTTGCTAGTTATTGCAGGAAATTTATATCAGACAGAAATTGCGACTAGTGTAAACCATGAGCAATTTATGTCTGCGATATATATTGCTATCACGAACTACAAGTGTCGACACTTCTTTACCACCAGGTGTAAACACAGATTTTTACGAGAAGAATTTAATTTCAGAGATAAATATCGTGGCTACTAGCTGTATTGTCGACAATTCTATAACAACAGATGTAAACACTGATTATTTGTGCTTTTGGTGAATTTATCGCAAATTAGAACAAATCCAGAACTGTCCTATACATATCCATGACATAAATGTCTAGCTATTTCTGTCAGTATGTAAACCTTCAAGAGAAAATCTATCCGACACCTGACATATATTTCCTGCGAGAAGTGTCAGATGTAAACGCACCCTTAGTTAAGTTCGCTCTTAAATATAAATATGTCAAAGTTTCTTATCTCAGGATAATATACTTCCCATTTATTCTAATCGAAAATATCATTATGATTACTTATTATTTTATTATATTTTCATACTATTTTTTTTTCTTTAATTTATTTTTTATTATGTCTTTCCTATTCATTTTACATGCCTTTTCTGTTAATTTTCTAAGATTCTTACTGATCCTTGGTTTATAATTTATAAATTTATTTCTTGTTTTTTTATATGAATTATGATAGGGCAGATCACCATCGCTACGGAGCTCTTCAAACCAATAAATAAATAAATAATAACATACCCATACATAAATTGATTAGAGACAGAGTTAAAAGACAAAACAAAAAAAAAAAAAAAAAAAAACTGATATACCATTATCAAGCCACTGTAGTACTCCCTCAACTGTGGCTTGATAATGACATATATACGTCAAAAGCGCTCGTCCACAGTACTCTCACCGATGCCAGTGACGACGGTCTCCACCCACAGGTGTAACTACAGTATATTTACTGGCGGACATAACCCCTTAGAATAAATAAATACTATTAAGTAAATCTAATTAAGAACCGTCGGCATTTTTATTAAAATTATATAGTGTTGATGATTTATATTTTCTTTTTCGTTATTCATGTTATTTGAGTTTTCATTGTCATATTTTATATTGACAATATTTATGAGAAAATTAACATGTCTTGAGAAATGTTTTCTAACACTTTCGAACTTTCGGCTCCTAAGAATACATTAAATAAGGTTGGAGATATATGTGTTTTTATGAGTGTATGTAGAAAACAACAGAAATAAAAGACGAAATGTAATGAAAGCCACGAGTCGCAGCTGATTATCTTTAGATTTATTAATAGGATAAAGGTATGGGATAGCCAGCTAGGGTGTTGCCCACTTGACTTCTAATCTGGTCGTAATCGCATTTAAGGCCCATCAATCATGGAGCGAGGGATCGGTTGGTTTAATACTTAAATCACTAATTTACACCGGGTCTCTAAAGACAGGTCTCCGTCCTTTGTTCTAGACGTCCCTAACAGATGTTGGTCTTTGTTATGGACGGGGTTGAAGGTTAACTTATGTTAAAATCGAATTAATTATCCGCCATTGTCCTGGGAAAGAGGGTCTTTTGTCAATGGGGATACTATTTCTTTTTCTTTTTTTTTCAACATCCTCTCCCTCCTTCTATCTTCTCTCTAAGGTCCTTGTGAACGGAGTTGCAACGGAGCGCAATTATTTATATTAGTGTACACCTGATGAATGTTAATGAAATTAAGGTCGGCCAGAGACGTTCAAGCAGCTGGAAAAAATGTCATTGGATATAATTTTTTTTAAATTTCATTTTCTGATTCAGAAAGATTTAGGTAACATGACGCTTCGCCTTGTTTCTCTGGTTCGCCTTTAGTTCTCTCACAGTTTCAAGCTAAAGTGAATAGCAGCATCATCATGAAAAATTCAATGTCCTATTTTAAGGGCGAATTCCGGGACGAGTTCGTTTAGCAGCAAAATCCTTCTGCCACATAAAATAAATGTATACTATATTCCTTGAAAAAAGAAAGAAAAATAATAAATAAAAAATGTATATATTTATATATCAAAGCAAATCAGCAGATACTGTAGAAGTATCTCATTCTTGACCTTACGGCACGCTAGGGACATAATGTGGTCAGTACTGTTTGGTCGGGCTGCCTGATTTCCCCCTTTGTGGGTACCTATTATTAAAAGGCAATTAAAGGCTGGGTGGGCGTATGCGACAGTCTGGGATCCAACCCTCCAACGACGACACTATAAGAAACTATGTACAAGCCCGTGTGTTGTACTTAGGTCCTCCAGCATATTAGCCGAGGGCTCTACCACCGGGCTAACCTCGCTATATATATATTGACATTTATCACTTTTATCCAAACTTTTGTTACTGGTTACTTTTGGAAGAGAGGAATTAAAGATCATCAAAATGGTGTCAATTTAGTTATTTGCTGTAAAAACATTATGAGAATCTTAGTATGAAAATCTATAATTATAAAACTTAAAATGAGTGTATTATTGTCTGTTATAATAATATCTGAAAATTTCAGGTTTCACTCATGGAGCAATGAATAAAATACAAACATTATTTGGATATCGTATGTAGAATTTCTTTTTTGCCATTTTTGTTCAACCCTTCTATTGTATAGACATTTTCCGGCCGTCTAGGAGTAAAATTCCATCGAATAGAATTTTCCATTGCAGATCTGTGTTATTAGCAACCAAATGTTGGATATTAAAATCACACTGAGTCCCATTTGAAAAGTGAGAAAACCCTGCGGAGTTTTGCATAATAAAAACCTATTTTTTTTTTTCAAAACGAATAAAAAAATGATTCTAAGGAACTCGTTCCTTCAAATCGGGTGTAGCAGTTTGTAAAACCTGTTAAGCAGGCTACGTGAGTTGCATAATGCAGCTGCACTTAACCCCGAAACATCTATTTATTAAGATCTTCCACTTTCTCTGTTGAAATCCTTGCAAATATGTCGTCGATAATTGTTGTTAGAAATACTGATGCTATTGAAATCATAAATAGCACATTACGAGGCTAGGAAGGATTGAAATTCTTTTCTTTTTAGAAAGAAGTGAGAAACGCCAGAGCTGCAAACCTAAGAACATTCATATGCAAGGTTTGTGCCACGTGTCTGAAGACTGTGCTCGAAATAACTCGAATATAAATACAAAAACATAGTTTCGCTTTTTTATATTTGTAATGAATAACTTACTCAATCATCAATTGTTTTATTTAATTATGTACTGGAGTAAATTTTAATTTCCAATTATTATTATATTTGGAATTAAATCCGTTTCTTTTTTTTTTTTTTTTTAATTTAGAGCTGACTTTTTTATTTATTATTTTCTTTCTTTTTTCAAGGAATAGTGTATACATTTATTTTATGTGGCTGAAGAATTTTGCTGCTTAACGAACTCGTCCCGGAATTCGCCATTAAAATAGGACACTGAATTTTTCATGATGATGCTGCTATTCACTTTATCTTGAAACTGTGAGAGAACTAAAGGCGAACGAGAGAAACAAGGCGAAGCGTCATGTTACCTAAATCTTTCTAAATCAGAAAATAATATATATATATGTATATATATATATATATATATATATATATATATATATATATATATACAGTACAATCCCACTAACTCGAAAATTTGCAACCCCTTTTATGTACCCGTATTTTAACTAATTAATGCAGTGTTCGGTCTCAATTAGTTGTCTGCGAGAGGAAGTATTACAATAAGAAAGTATTTTTTCAAGAGAGATGATCTCTTTTGGATTTTTTGTATATTATCTTAATCTCTTTTGTAATAAGGCTTAAAGATAGGTAATATGTTTTCATAATGGCATTTAAAATCGTACATTTACCAATAAGTGGTAAAATAGAATGCTACTTCTTTTGGGACAGGTATTTTTCTGTTTAATTAACCACCCAACCGCTTAAATATAGATTTTCTTAATGACCTCAAAAATTGCTGAAAAATAATGATATTGAAAAAGTGGCCATTGGAAAGTCTGATAAATTCTGTACTGAAAGGTTTCATGTGAATTTTGATAGATATATTTTACGTGGCTTGAAGTTAAGGGAGTGTTGGTTACGTTCCATTTTAAGCTTTCGAAATCCCATCACGGAAGCACGCTAACATAATGCAATTCCTGTAAGTCCGATTTTTTTTCAATTTCTCTTTCATTGCTGACCCTATCTGTTTACAGGACAGTGCTCGGGCTGTAGACCTTGAATGGGTATGCGGTTTGTCGTAATCCCATTAAATGTTGAAACATAGACTGCATTTCTCAAGAAACATATTGACACGGCGCTTACTAAAGGAGATTTACTTATCAAAGTGCCATTAAGTGCCATTAGTATAGATAGGCGCTAAACAATATGCTAATTATTATTAGTATTTTAACTTAAAATACGAACTTCAATAACTTTTATAGTCACAAACATTATGGACTCTATACCGTTTTTCATATTTAATATTTGGGTTCAAATGCAGGAGATGTGCGTTCGAATTCCGCCTGCAGCTCCACCGTGGATGTTTAGGTGGCAACCTGTAGATAGCCCGGTGTTAATGGCATAGATGCAGAAGCGCCGTAAAAAAAAAATAAATAAATATTATTTATTTATTTATTTATTGAATTTAAGAGCTCCGTAACTAAGACTATAAGCTCTTAAACAATCAAAAAATGAAATACAAGAAAAAATTGAATAAAACATTAAAGAATACAAAAGGAAATTAACACTTGTCTGTATATAATATTAAAAAAATATTAAATATTAAAAACTATAAATATTAAATAAATAAATATTAAAAACTATGATTATTCATTTTCCGAGTTGCTGGAACTCTGGAACGTGAGTAATAATGTAGCTGAAACTATGATGACTGATGGCCATTTAAATAAAAATAATAAGAAAATTAATTTTGTATATCGTTAATAACAAAAAATTGTCTTTGAATTTGAAAGATGGTGTAAAATAAATTAATTTAGTTTAGAGACTTCTGCTCAAATTCAGCAACATAAATATGATTTAGGTCCACTCGACAAACCTATGTAATGTACTATATAACATACAGTCTTCTTTTTCCTACATGCCCACAGCACATGCGCGAACGCCAGCGGACACTTTTTTGTAACGTTTTTTTTTCAGTTTAGTAATCGCTAAAGCATATTTATGCTAAAAAACCTTTCGCAGTTTGAAATTTGTCATATCCACATAAGCTTGAATAAGAAGAGCCCAACTATTTGAGGGGGGGGGGGAATCCACGGTACTCACGAGATCGTTTCAACAAGAATAAAAATAGGACACACAGCACTGACCCACCATTATCTTCTGAAAAACTTCCACTACCTTGCCTAGAGTCTTTGCAAAAAAACAAAGCAAAACACTTCTTCATACATTCTAGCAAATACATCCACGTCAGACAATAACATTGTCAGAAAGAATAAACCATTCATAAGCTCCACTCATTTATCAAGAGGATTAATATTTACAATAAGGCATAAAATATGAAGGCCCGCTCTGCCAATGACACCGTATGTTAGTTTTAGTATCCACATATTGAACAAAAAAATAATAATCCATATCATTTATTGATACAATAAATATTTATCCAAGGAAACCCCATTTCACTTCCATGAAAACAGTTATTAAAAATTATTGAGATTGGAAAAAAGCCTAAAATTTATTTTCTTATAAAAAGGTTACTTCCAACTATGTGTTCCCCCTGCGAATAATATTCATATTCCACGTAGGATAACGAAGAGTCATAAACATGGTAATCTCGGTGATATATCAAACTATTCAGAGCAATATCATGAATGAAATTACCGGGTAGCGACTTGGAGATTTATTGAAACAAAATATAATTTAAAAATTTGTTCAGGTTCCGTATATGTGGTTTGGAATTGCAGTCCTTGCTGGAGGATTACTATAATCCATTTAGCATCGGAGCCGGAGCAGTCTCCCGTTAAATCCTGCTGAGCTTTCATTAAGGATTATCTATGGATATGATCTCATTGAATTTCATAAGAGCGAAAAAAAGTTATTTCTAAGAAATGTCTTTTTATTTTGAAATTTGCCTCGGCATTTCTCACTAATGGATTATGATGTAATCTTTTGTGGCCTGTCGTTAAACTGGATAGACAGTGGTCGATATGTTATAGGAAAGTCCATTGATTCCGTCATATCGTGACTTTGTGGCCTGTCGTTAAACTGGATAGACAGTGGTCGATATGTTATAGGAAAGTCCATTGATTCCGTCATATCGTGACTTTGTGGCCTGTCGTTAAACTGGATAGACAGTGGTCGATATGTTATAGGAAAGTCCATTGATTCCGTCATATCGTGACTTTGTGGCCTGTCGTTAAACTGGATAGACAGTGGTCGATATGTTATAGGAAAGTCCATTGATTCCGTCATATCGTGACTTTGTGGCCTGTCGTTAAACTGGATAGACAGTGGTCGATATGTTATAGGAAAGTCCATTGATTCCGTCATATCGTGACTTTGTGGCCTGTCGTTAAACTGGATAGACAGTGGTCGATATGTTATAGGAAAGTCCATTGATTCCGTCATATCGTGACTTTGTGGTTTAGCGAAAGTGTTAATAAGTAATTTTATTGGTGTCAGTGGAACTTTTTAGCACAGGCATAGCTATCGAATTTTTTTTTTTTAATATTCTGTCAACTCTGGTCATTAACGTCATTCGTCTGTGTGTTTATTATAATTAATAATTATTATACTGTAATAAGTATAAAAAGTGAGTACTAACGTGTTAGCTTCAACGCAGGCTAGATATGTGGGTCTCGTTCAGAGATCTGGATCATCAGCGCAGGCGCATTAACTCATTAGCATTTCTATTGGCTCATTAGCATTCGACATTTTGGTTATAGTTACCGTATTGTTCCCTTTCTATTTAGAACGCAATTCATTTGTACATTGGTGTTTTTTACGCGATTGGTGTTTCTTTGTTTGTTGTTACGCGATTTCCTAGTTTGTTGTTTATTTTACCGAAACAAAGGAAGAACTGTTAAATTGCATATCGGTCCATTATCCACCGAAAAACCATCCTTGATCTATATTATCAACGATTTGGATTGACTAGAGTTTCGATATAATCTTGAGCGAGCGTAGCGAGCGGAAACGCTTATTAATTATGACAATAGCGTAAGTGCTACGCGTTCTCGCTCGCTCAAGGTTTTCTTGAAAATCGTTGATAATGTCGTTACCATATTAGTAAAAACTTCATTGACGCCTTGACTCAAATCTCTTATCCAGGGATAAGACTCAGAACCGGTTCTTTAACATGCGTTGGAGCTAATACGTAAGTGCCGATTATTTGACAAAATTTAGTTCAAACGAGAGAAGAAAAATGCTCAATTGTGTAAGCACAAATTATAGCTCATTTAGATAGACGATTAACTCCGCATAACATTCGAACTTATTTATTTATTTTTTTTTTACGGCGCACGACAACATTGGCACCCATATCCATCGCGCGCCAAGGAACCTTCTCAACGGGTCCTGAGATGAGAATAATTCTTGCTGCCGGAAGGACTCGAATCCCCACCTCCCTCATGAGAATCTAAGGCGTTAGCCACTAGACCACGGGGAGACCCTCGCACGAACTTATTAAATTACTTAATAGTTCACATTTAGAGTTGACAATTACAAAGGTCTCTACTATTGCATAAGCACATATGTGCTTACCGGGATCTCGCAACCGCTGATATATTTGACTCCGATAGGCAAATCGTTAAAAAGACCGAGAGAGCTTTTTTATTGCACATGTCATTCATAGAGAAACCAGGTACTGATTCACAAGCCTCTTTACTACCTGTTGAGCAATCCCATTTTCTCCGCAGCTGGCTCAAGGATATTGAGAAAAAACTTCATTCACCACGTCGTTTTACTATTTCCTTTCACTTCTCAGTTCCATTCATAAGTTTCGTTTGAAGAATTGATCAGTCGGAGAGGCAGTAAGTACTACTTTAATTTCTTTCTTTGATGTCATCAAAATTCACTTCCGTATGGCGTAATTTCTGAAGACGTCTCACTTTTCAGTTCATTTTGAAGGCAGCGGCTTTGAAAGGAAGAGACAATATAGGAGGAACTTTCTTATAGGCTGTTCAGATAGACGGAACAGTTTGATTCCGCATGCGCGACATTTTGTGGGAAATATTCCCGACAGTTCCACCATTCGCTCCCATTTCTAGGTACAATACGATACGCCAAACTTTATAAGAACTGATAATGTCTCATTTAAGAATAGATAAGGCTTTGAGAGGTCAGGCAAAGGAAATAGTGTCTAATATTATAAATACTTAGCCAGAGCCAAGACCAAAAACATTTTAATCTTCTTATTGATTAGGTTATAACAGAGAGAATTTTCACCGCCAATTTCTTGCACGGGGAATATAGGCTATACTTTAAATTGTTTTAGCCTTATCTTTGGTATTGATAAATATTAAACACTATCTCCCTTGCCTGACCTCTCAAAGCTTTCCCTGGTCCTAAATGAGACGTAATCATTTTTTATTGGGTTTAAAGTCATATTCAGCTCTGCCGATAACTCATTCCTTGCTTCTGCCTTCTTTACTATATTTCTATAATATTCATGGGAAGTATCAAACAAATACTCATATTTTCGCACTATTACAATGAATAATTTAGTTTCTTCTCACATTTTACCAAACAGATCGTGCGACAAATCTGTAATTTTGTACAACTGTATCGCCCGGCAAAGCGATAAAGACTAGCTAGCTGCGACACATCATCCTCTGTGTGACTGGGCTGAAGCAATACTGTGAGGAACCAGTAGATCGCCAGCCTCTCTCGATCAGATATCGCTGCCCGCCGCGACAGATCGCGCGACAAATCTGTAATTTTGTACAACTGTATCGCCCGGCAAAGCGATAAAGACTAGCTCGCAGAGACATATCATCCTCTGTATGATGAGGCTGAAGCAATACGGTGTAATACCAGTAGATCGCCTGCCTAACTCGATCAGATATCGCTGCCCGGAGCGACAGATCGCGCGACAAATCTGTGATTTTGTACAACTGTATCGCCCGGCAAAGCGATAAAGACTAGCTCGCAGAGACACATCATCCTCTGTATGATGAGGCTGAAGCAATACTGTGTAATGCCAGTAGATCGCCTGCCTCACTCGATCAGATATCGCTTGCCGCCGCGACAGATCGTCCTCTGTATGATGAGGCTGAAGCAATATAGTGTAATACCAGTAGATCGCCTGCCTCACTCGATCAGATATCGCTGCCCGCCGCGACAGATCGCGTCCTGTTGACTGAGTCTTTAGTTTGGATGAATATCAAACATTCGGAACTATTTTCAACTGCTTCTTCGTTTCTGAGTATACGAACAGGAAATTAGTTGGGAAAATTAGGTTAAGCCACTTTTCATGAAAACTGTAACTTATTTTGTTTTAAAGATGGTTTTTGTCACAGCAATTTTGTCGCGGAAATTCCCCTTAAGAAATTTTGCTCGTAAACGAGCTTTACCTTTCAAATCAGACATAGTATTGTTCTACAATATTTCATGAAAATCGGACCATTTTTATGCACACACAAATTTGAGCCCCTTATTATTCTTGTTATCGAGTTCAGAAATTGAATTTCTTAAAATTAAATTAAATTGAATTCCGGATTATGCCATCGCGTTGGCATCATAAGCTAGTTTCCCCCTTTGGAGAGGGGAAGGGGAGAGAAATCGCACTAAAAATGTATCTTGCATAAACATTTTGCAATGAAAATGCATTACATTATATTTAAAAAGTACAATAAAAAGGTTAAAAATAATTATTAATAAAAGCATCGCTATTTAATGAGTCAGACATAGAATGAACCTTTGACCGTTTTAAAAATATAAAAGTATTTTTCGAGTGAAATAATGTTGTCAGTTAGCCATGTCAAATTTTAATTTTAATGTTGTAAAAATGTGTGTTATTAACATTTAAAAGGTAAGGTAATCATTCATGATCGTTTCAAACGTCTGTATTCACTTTTTAATTCATTCAAGGGTTTAATATTTTATTGACTTACACCGTCGTCTCTGTAACGTACACATTCGTCCTTTTGTAAATTAGCAACATTCGAAAGAATGTGGCTATTTAGGTTGCATTCATGAATGATTTTTTTCTCCAAAAGAAGTGAATAGATAGAAACCTACGGAAAGTGTAAATGTAGATGGTTGATCTTTTATTTCTAGGTTAGTTTATTCCCATATATCATCAAGTCCGTGAGGACCTTAAAAGATAGAGGTATTTTCAATGAACGAATTGTTTTTTGTTTTTTAAATTGTTTTACAATAGGAAACTTTCTTGTAAAAATATTTATGATATTAGATTCTTTAAATGACATAAATCTTACACCTCTGATATTACTGCACGATTTAAAAACATTCCCAAATGAGGTACTTTTTTAAAAATATTTTAATTTATTTCTGTTTTATGATAGGTACTATTAAATTTCTGTTGTGAAACATAACATACTAGTGCTTTATGTATACTAACAACCACTTCGACATTATAACACCGATATATAAAAACCGTTATGCCAATGTAATGAATCACGTCGAAAATTTAATAAACTATCGGGTCTTTTTGCGAAGACCACATCCAGTTACTTTTGAAGTAGCAGTAGTGATTTATAACAGTTACTCGTACTCGCTGATAAGCTTACTGATTAGCTTATAGGTTCTTTGCTGGTTATCAACTACTTCTTGACTCGTTATCAACGGTTATAATTCATATTAGATAATGGCAAGCAATATTTATTAATAAAAAGGTTAATATGATCAAAATCAATTCTCCCAACTATGAAATAAGTTATTAAGCTTTAAAGTTGACTGTTTTGCAGGTTATGAAGGATAACAAACAATGTTATTTGTAAACAAACATATTTTATTCCTTTTCTCTCTCTCTTTTTTGGATATTTTACATTTATTAGGCATTACGTGCTATGCGTTTCCGCTCGCTACGCTACGCTCCGCTCGCTCAAGAAAATATCAAAACTCTAGTCAATCCAACTCCCAATTAATAGAATTATATTAATTGTAGCGACTCTAGTCTATCCAACTCGCTAAAATTAATAGGATTCCATTAATTTTTCCCAGTAAGAAACCAATCCCTTTTACTTTGTCAGGAACATCGCGAACTAATTGTAAAAGACTCATTTTTCTCACAAACATAAGCAGAGCTTTTTCATAAACAAAAGCTAATTCACTGTTGAAGGTTACTTTACTCCCAGCAAGAACGAATGCAATTGGTCATCCAATCCTCCAATAGGAAGGCAAAGGAGTTATGCGCATGCGCTAAATCACTGATACAATCACTACTGCTACTTCAAAAGTAACTGGATGTGGTCTTTGCAAAAAGACCCAAACTATCTATCTGTATTAAAATAACTGGTTTATCATATTATATTAAAATAACTGTTCATATATATCTATATATTATTTCTTCTAGTGAGTCTACGTTTCGCGATGACAATTAATAGAGCCCAAGGTCAGACGCTAAAAGTTGTGGGTGTTATTAGCTGTTGTGGTGAAGTATTAGCTGTTCTTCACACGGTCAGCTTTATATGGCTCAGGTAAGCAATCCTAGCAGCCTGTATGCTTTGATCCCCGATGGCTATACGTCTAATATCGTATATAAAGAAGCATTACTGTAAAGTAGATTTTTTAAAATATCTAAACTACGATGTTTATAATCCAAAATAAATCAAACATATAAACATAAGATTTGTGGCAGCTTTACCTCACATAAGACTAAGATTACTGTGTTACAAGTAAATCAAAAGGAGAATTAATATTTGTATTGAATTAAACTATTCAAAATAAAAGATAAACTGTCAAAGATTTAATCAGTTATAAAATACTTATTTGCCTATAAGGAGACGAAGAAGTCAGGAATTCTATGGGCGTCTTCAAATATATTTATGCCCTGACCAGATGGGCCTAACTGACTTTAATATCTCGTGGCCTTTTATTGTTGCCTCGTTTGTTACAACTATAAATTCAGTTTGTTCGTCCACAGCTGTAAACTCTCCTCGTCTCATATAACCTCACTGATTTGGTAATATATTGTAATAAGCCTTTATGACATATAAAAATAAAACTATATAATATGTGAACTCCTGAATTTGTGATCATGGAGCTGTTTAGGATAATGATATCTTTGTCAGATGGTTGTCTGATCGTTAGATACAAAACAGGCCTACCTTCAATCTCCTGAATAAAATATTTTTATATTTTTTTTTAGCACTTTTAGAAGGAATGTAACAGCTACTGAGGTTGCATTCATGAAAGACACTTTTTAAAATGTCTCAAAATCTTCATCCTCAGATATCGCAAATAACCCCCCTTAAAATGTTTCCCTCTCTCTGCCCCTCCTTATATATATATATATATATATATATATATATATATACAGGGTGTCCCAGTATAGGGTGGTCCCTTTTCCTCCTAGAGTTGTTGGAATTTCGAAATGAAACTTGGTAGGTCTTAGTTATGTTGCATGAGGTTTCTTTTAAAGGTTTAGTTGACTTTGTAACATTCTCCAGTTTTTCTCCAGCGCATCTAACTCTTGATTTTCTAATGGCGGCAGGTATTTTTTATGACGAATTCTGATAAAAAATTTAATTTTAAGACTAATTTATTCTGAGACATTTTTTGATCCGACGCACCGTTTGCGCGTAAAACGCAAAAAACTGAAAGATATCGCCCTTTTGTAGACAAATTCCTATTTATCACTGAAACCAAGCCTTTTACGTAAAAACACCTGGATACAAACGTTGTAGCCTATTAATTTTCCTTTCAGGTGATACCAAGATCAAAGTTGTAGGTTTTATATTTAACGGGATATTATGAATGAAAAATATACCTTAAAAGTTTTAAAAAGTAACAATTCAGAAAATCGATATGAATAGAAAAAAAAGCAGCTGACATAAACAATAAAAAAAAAGTACTTATTTACTTTATGAAAAAAAGTATATAAAAATTATTATAAAACAGAACAGAATAAATTTATTTTTCCATATGAAATTATTATATCATAAACTAAAAAAAAAATTTGCCTTTGTTTTCATTCATAATACCCCGTTACATATTTAATCTACAACTATGATCTTGGTATCATCTGAAAGGAAAATTAATAGGCTACAATGTTTACATTGAGGTGTTTTTACGTACAAGGCTTGGTTTCAGTGATAAATAGGAATTTGTCTACAAAAGGGCGATATTTATTAGTTTTTTGCGTTTTACGCGCAAACGGTGCGTCGGATCAAAAGATGTCTAGGAATAAGGAAAAAGGAGTCTTACAATTAAATTTTCTATCAGAATTCGTCATAAAAAATACCTGTCACCATTGGAAAATCAAGAGTTCGATGCGCTGGAGAAAAACTGGAGAAATTACAAAGTCAACTAAACCTTCAAAAGTAACCTCATGCAACATAACTAACACCTACCAAGTTTCATTTCGAAATTCCAACAACTCTAGGAGGAAAAGGGGGTGGACACATATACTGGGACTCCCTGTATATATATATATATATCTATTTTTATATATATATATATATATATATATATATATATATATATATATATATAGTATATATGTATAGTATATATATATACAATTTTCTGGGCCACATAATTATTATGACATTAAGGGAAAACCATACGTCATTCACAACTAATAGATCATTGGCCCAGTAAATAAGAGAATTAATGGAGGTCATTGGCCCAGTAAATAAGAGAATTTTTCTCTGATTTACAGCGAAACTAGTTTGATTTATAACATTGCACAACTAGTTTGCTGATGAATTCGTAGGACTGTAACTATCTGATATAACATTGCACAACTTTTTTTTTTTTTTCCTTGGTGTTTAAAGCCCATTCAACCACTATTGGGTCATTTATGCCTCTTGGCCGGTCCGTTGGTAGCATCGAAAGCAGAGACAGACCCCGACGGCCAGCGGGAGGCGGACCCAGCCGAGGCCGAGTAGAGTCCCCCGTGCCAGTTCTACCTTAGTGGCCCGCATCTGGTGACTGGCTGCCAGGTCTATGATAGAAGGTGTGTTTGCTGGAACCAAACCTTCACAGACCGTATGGGGGGGGGGGGGCTCGTCCTCAACCCTAACCAAGCCCATCGCTCCCGCCGACCCACGCGCCCCACCTCCGTTCCGAACGCCACCAGCGGTAAAAAATGTAATTGTAACGAAATTTTAGTTAGTAAACATTTTAATAATTTAAATTATATCAATTAATGATGGTTATACATTTTTTAAAAGGGACTAATATGTTTTACGTTTGCTGTTAAATGAGTTTAGATGAAATTTTTCTCGAAATATATTCTAGAGACCAATACTGCTTATAATAGGTGACAATTGGAAAAGATTTTAATTTACAATGAAGAATCGCTAAAGCCAGCGCTAAATTTTGTTTTTTAAATTGGTTTTAGCAAGGAAAGAAAAAATATTAGAAAGATGAACTGAATTATTTCCTAGCAGATCTCTAAGATGTATCGGGAGACTCAGTCGAACTCGCTCATCTTCATATGCCCTACATTCCGTCAGGATATTAGAGGGGCACGCCGCAAACCTCGCACTCCGGAGGCTAACCCCTCTCCATGAGATAGCCGTGCGTCAGCCTAGTGTGGCCAATCCGTAATCTTGAGAGGATTACTGATTCCCTCCTATTATCCCGCTCCGAACTAGCCCACTTACACACTTCATCTTTAATCTCATTGCACAACTAGTTTGATGATGAATTCGTAGGACTGTAATTATCTGATATAACTTTGCACAACTAGTTTGATGATGAATTCATAGGACTGTAATTATCTGATATAACATTGCACAACTAGTTTGATGATGAATTCGTAGGACTGTAATTATCTGATATAACTTTGCACAACTAGTTTGATGATGAATTCATAGGACTGTAATTATCTGATATAACATTGCACAACTAGTTTGATGATGAATTCGTAGGACTGTAATTATCGGATATAACTTTGCACAACTAGTTTGATGATGAATTCATAGGACTGTAATTATCTGATATAACATTGCACAACTAGTTTGATGATGAATTCATAGGACTGTAATTATCTGATATAACATTGCACAACTAGTTTGATGCTGAATTCGTAGGACTGTAATTATCGGATATAACTTTGCACAACTAGTTTGATGATGAATTCATAGGACTGTAATTATCTTATATAACTTTGCACAACTAGTTTGATGATGAATTCATAGGGCTGTAATTATCTGATATAACATTGCACAACTAGTTTGATGATGAATTCGTAGGACTGTAATTATCTGATATAACTTTGCACAACTAGTTAGATGATGAATTCATAGGACTGTAATTATCTGATATAACATTGCACAACTAGTTTGATGATGAATTCGTAGGACTGTAATTATCGGATATAACTTTGCACAACTAGTTTGATGATGAATTCATAGGACTGTAATTATCTGATATAACTTTGCACAACTAGTTTGATGATGAATTCATAGGACTGTAATTATCTGATATAACATTGCACAACTAGTTTGATGATGAATTCGTAGGACTGTAATTATCGGATATAACTTTGCACAACTAGTTTGATGATGAATTCATAGGACTGTAATTATCTTATATAACTTTGCACAACTAGTTTGATGATGAATTCATAGGGCTGTAATTATCTGATATAATATTGCACAACTAGTTTGATGATGAATTCGTAGGTCTGTAATTATCTGATATATATATATATATATATATATATATATATATATATATATATATATACAAACAAACAAACAAACATACACACAGGGTTACTGGTAAGGCGACCCACATCCATCGAGAGGTGACAGTTTTGGTCAAAAGAGACAATTTAAAGCCAATATTGCCTTATCCGAAAGTTACCCGTTTTCAAGATATATATATATATATATATATATATATATATATATATATATATATATATATATATATATTTTTTTTTTTTTTTTTTTTTTTTTTTTTTTTTTTTTAAGACGTTCATTTAAGTCACTTAACCCTTTCTTAACATCCATGGTAGAGCAAGGAATTTTTTTCGACTACTCCTGGAATGAAAAAAAACTCACCCTGCTGCACTTTTAACTCAAAACCGCATATCCCACATGAGAAGAATTAAGCAACGTCGGGCGGAACCAGTACCTGAATGGGCGACCGACCACTTTCTGTTCGCATTTATAAAAGTGGGTGGCAACCTGTAAATAGCGTAGCTTTAATACCTCAATTGTTGATACGCCGTTAAACAAAAATAGATAATTTTTATATTTCTGCTTGTTTGCTTCGTCGTTGATACTGTCCAACCCATATGTTTTCCTGAGAGAAATGATTTCAGATCCTTTGCTTGATATAGGGAGAGAAAGGTGAAGGAGGATTGGTGAGGAAGGACAGACAGCAGCCAGTATCCTCGGACAAGAAAGAGATAAGACCCTAACAAGGCCTATGCAGTGTCTCGGCGTCCAGCTTGGCACAGGAGTCGGTCGCCAAAGTGCATGTTTTCCTAGATGCATTGCTCTCACGTAGGCCAGGACTAATTGCATCCACTGTGATCCCCTGCACCCGGCTACCGTATCTACTCTTCCACTTAATGAGGTTTTTCGTCTCAGAGGCGAGATAATATAATCGCTTTATGTATCTATCCTCGTGTATTATATTTTATCCAGATTTATCTTATAATGCAGCTGATAACAAGATGACATTCTCAGTGCTTGGCCTAGGAGTCCGGATGTTCAATAAGGCGGTAACAAGAGACCTTCAACTTCATCTACCGTTACTTTGTAACGGAGAAAATTCGCTAAAAATTTCTAGTATTTATCATTGGTTTAATCTTGATGATTACTATTATTATTTATTTATATTTATGAACCGGAAACGTTGTGTTTTAAATAAATAATGAATGGAAATTAATAAATTGTAATAAGAAAACATAAAGAAAATAAATAGAATATAGAGAAAAAAGTATTGATATAAATATTAGAAAAAAAAAAACGGACAGATGAATAAAATAGTAATTAAAAAAAATACAAAGGCAATGTGTTTTTTTTTTAAATTTTGTGATTATCGGACGCAAGGTCTACCTGCGTATATATATATATATATATATATATATATATATATATATATATATATATTAATTATTTTAAAAGATGACCCGATATCAATTTTCCACTTTTTACACTCTTGGTTCACAATCGGCACAGCTATTGCAAAAAAGAATCGTGCAAAACGCAAAAATCATAGACACAAACGAAAACAGGACAACATTGACAGAACACGCACTAACTTTATACATTTTAGGGACGTTCGCATTTTAAATAAAGAGAGGAACACATTAAAAAGAAAGATCAAAGAAAATATATATATATAATTAAAAATTCAAACACTGCCTTAAATAAAAAAAAAAACAGATTTAAAGAATGTGCATAAAAGTTTCCATTGTATTATTATTTAAATCTCACGAAAAATTTTACCAATAATCGATACCATTAAAATGGCTAAAGAATCGATACAAACAGCCTATTATGTATTACGCCTGACTCAAGAAAACATGGAGAGAGGACTTCCTGATAAGGTAGGATTAACATTTAAGATAAAATATTATTTGTTCAAATGTAAATTTATTTAAGGAAAGGATAGGTATATGTTAGTGTAAAAAATATAAGTTTAAGATTTACAAACCAAATATTGTTGCATCGGAAAGCCCTCAAGAGGTGCGACAAAGGCACGAAACATGTCGGGCGAAAAATACCAAATAAAGTAGTAAATGTGAACCAAGATATATATATATATATATATATATATATATATTAATTCTTCTATAATTTTAGCAGTATTAAGGACAATGTTAAACCGACAGCCACAAAAAACAATATATATAAAATTCGTTGTAATGATTGCATCGCATGCTATATTGGGGAATCAGCACAACTTTTGCAAAAACGAATAGTACAACATGCTAAAAGTATAGACACTAACGAGAACAGGACGACTTTGACGGAACACGCAATAAATGAAAAACATAGTTTTAATTATACAGACGTTGATATTTTAAATAAAAAAAGGAACACATTAAAAAGAAAGATAAAAGAAAACATTTATATAATTAAAAACTCAAAAACAGCAATAAAGAAAAAAACCGATTTGAAAAATGTCCATCAAATTTTCCATAGTATTATAAATTAAACCCCATGAACTATTTTACCGATAATCGATACAATTAAAAGAGCCGAAAGAATCGATAGGATATAGCCATATTCATTACCTCAGATGACTTATCAGTATTACGCCTGACTCAAGCCAGTACACATGACGAGAGGCTTCCCGATAAGGTAGGATAAGAATTTTTAATAAAATGATATTTTTTTAACAGTAGATTAATTTAGAGAAATGATAAATGTTTATTATGTACAAAATTTGAATTTGGGATTTACGAAAAAATATTTTTTCCATAGGAAAGCCCCTGAAGAGGTGCGAATTAAGGCACGAAACATGTCGGGCAAAATAGATGAAATAAAATCGTTGAAGAAAAACAAATGGTGTTCTGCTTCATCGACCCTCTGCCAAATAAAGAAAAAAGAACTAGTGGAATATATATATATATATATATATATATATATATATATATATATATATATATATATATATATATATTCTTATTTCCTTCTTTGGTAGAGGGTCGATAAAGCAGTTCACCATTCGCTCACATTTTATTTGCTATATTTTGCCCGACATGGTTCGCGCTTTGTGTCGCACCTTTTTAGGGGCTTTCCTTGTCAGGAAGTCCTTTCGTCATGTTGTCTAGCTTGAGTCACGCTCGTGACAAGAGGACTTTCTGATAAGCCCCTGAAGAGGTGCGACACAAAGCTCGAACCATGTCGTTCAAAAGAATGGTGTACTGCTTTATTGACCTGTGCCATAGAAAGAAATTAGGCAAAGAGAAAAATATATGTTGGATCAGCTTTCAAAAGAAGCTGGTAGTAATCTTCTACTATCAGGGCCACTTTATGACTGCAATGTTAAATTGTCTCTTGTGGCTGTAAATAATTTTGTTTGGCACCTTTTGAGGCATTGAAAGTACGAAAATAGCAGAGCTAGGATTGATAAATCTAAAATTCAATTAGTAGCCAAAAAGTTGGTAATAACTGAAGCATGCTATGTTTTTAATGAGCTTAAAAGTCTGCAAAGAAAATATTTGTTTCCCTTTTCAGTGTGCCCTATAAAGCTCACAATATTGCCTTCAAATCGAATATTAACTTCATGATTAGCCATCATGTATAATATTTTTAGCCTTTATATAATATAAATACATAATTTATGGCTGTATTATTTTTTTTTATTTAAATATAAAAATATTACTTTTCATTAGCATTATAATTATTAAATATTACTCTTATATTTATATAACGAACATGTTCCTGCTGTTAAATAAATAATTATTTTTTACTTTAAATTATTTAATTTTTTTGTTGTAACATTACAAATAATTTATTTGAGAGTATTTTTGGATAACTATTATTTATTAAAATATAAATAATTATAATTTTGGAAAATAAAAATAAATTAATATCATGAATTGCCATTTAGATTATTCAATTCTTCTATCAGTAAATTGAATAAAGCACAAACTAAAATAATGGATTATAAAATGTAAAAATTACATATTTTCACATCAGATTTGAAAATAAAAAATTGCGATTAAATAACGAATCTATAAGCAACACAGATAATTTAAACAAGTAACTACAATTAACTTAAATTAATTTACCTGTTGGTTGTGTCATTTACTATTTCTTATATCTTAACTAATCTCATTATTGTTATGGGAAATTGTTCTATTTATGCTTTATATATCCCTACGCATAAAAGGCGCTATTGTACAATATTAAATAGGTAAAAAGTATATTGTTAAATACTTAATCATTTATTTGGCAGTCATAACTCTGTTACTACTTGTCATAAACATCTCACTCTTTCATCTTTTGACATGAAACTACGGTGTCCGAGTGGTTAAGGAGTTGGACTTGAAAACCAATGGGTTCTACCCGCACAGGTTCGAATCCTGTCCGCAGCGGGTATAGTTTTCCTTCAAATGATATTTTTTATTAGCAGAAACACTTTTTTAAAGTCGCACTACAAATTTCACTTTTTATTCCTTGGTGTGAGCTTGATGTTTCATTTTAGTGAATGCTTTATGTACATTTTTAAATTAAAAGGAACTCAGTGTCCGAGTGGTTAAGGAGTTGGACCTGAAATCCGTTGGACTATCCCCGGAGAGATTTGAATTCTGTCAGCAGCGACTATTTTTTTTTTTAATTTTCATGTTAAAATTTATATGTTTATGATAAGGTTCCCTCACCGGGGAGAAAGTATAGGTTTTTAGTAAACATTCAAAAATGTGATTTTTTTCTGGTCTAATTTGATTTCTCCTATGCCATAAATTAATTTCTACTAGTTGTGCATAATATCTAAAATAAAAGAATCGATTAAAATGATCGACCAAACAGGATTATGTGGATCTTTATATATTGCTCCTGTTTTGTGTTAAATATTTTGACTCATTTAAAGAAAATAAAAACACTATCTGTTCATGTTACAACGACTGGATATGGCGAGTGGCAACGGTATAAACAATTATTACTAAAGCGCAAGTCTACAAATTTGATATTTTTATTTTTGTTAGGCGCATCGACACCTAAGGCTAAAGCACTGTCCTAAATATGTTTTAATTTTATTTTTATTATGCTCATCGACTAGCTAAGGCTAAAGCTCAGTTCTGAAAATGTTATAATTTAATATTTGTTCGGCGCATCTAAACCGCAAATGTAAAAAGTCCGTCACGCAGGAGCTGCATAACTAAGCACTTTCCTCAGAATTTTTGTTTGAAGACTACATTACTGAATAATTTGCTGTAAATAACCTATATAAATAAAATAAAAACGTGAATAGTTCTGTTCATTCTCATTTATTATGAGAACTGTTTAATTATTAATTTTGTAAATAATTTGCTTCCAGAGTTATGTTAATACATGATACTGTACTACTTAATAAATACACAAAAACTTCATTTTCCTTCTTTTGATCTGACGCAGGAACAGGATACAGTCCCCCTTGTGGGAGATAGCGCTCCTCCCGGCGCCTTTGGAAACCTACAACACTTCTTATCTCATGAGATACCCACGACGTATACCCAGTGTTGTAAAATACCTGGGTATTTATTCTTAAGGGTAAATACCCTTAAGAATACCCAATTTCATAAATACCCGGGTATTTAAGGTATTTAATTAAACCGCGGCTTAGTAATCGAATATTGTAAAATGTCATGGATCTTGGCAGTTTAGAGCTATTGCTATTATAAAATAGGATCACTGAGAGGTTAATAAATAATTTTTTTTTTTTTTTTTTTTTTTTTACGGCGCATCGACAAATCTTGGCCATTAGCGCCGACATCCAGGGAGCAGTCAGGAATTTTCTCAGCGAGCTATGAGATGATAAAATTCCTGCCGCCGGTGGGGATCGAACCCACCATCTCCCGTTTATGAATCTAGCGCAGTAGCCACTAGACCACGGGAGACCCCTATAATAAATTATTACCTGAAAATTTGCCATGGACTTTCGGACTACCAATAAAAGAAGTTGTTTGCTTAAATTTGATACTACTGTACTGAATTCGCAAAAAGAAGCCTCAGCTAAAACTTTGGACTAGGATTATCTCAATTTCTCAAAACACAAATTAAGTTACCTACTCATTGATCAAAACACATGTACCTTTCAAGCCTCTCCACCATAACATGGGACTTATTTTATTATTTTCTTTGTCATTGTCTTCAAGACCTTCCCAAACAAAGGATCTTTGCCATAATCCCTCTTGGTCCCTATAGCCATAATCCCTCTTGGTCCCTATAGCCATAATCCCTCTTGGTCCCTATAGTCAGCTATGTTTTTCCGAAGATCAACTAAATTCAATCCCATGCTTCTGCCTAACTCACACACAAAACAAATGGAAGAGTTCAACAAGTTTGCAGCAAGATGTGCGTTTCCAACACCAAACTGAATGCGTTTCTCCTATTTCGTTAACACAAGTTATTCCTCCGTTTTTTGAAGAGAAGATTCTGGGTTTATTGTTGAAAAGTTTTCATTAATTCTTAAATCTCTTATGAACTGTGTGGATCAAAGGTGCATTTAACTGAATGGCAGTGATAAGTTCAACAATTGGATCAAGGATGATAACTAGTTTCCCCAACTCGGACTCAAAACACTCTGTCATCAAGAAGCTACTACGTTTTCATTTCTGGTGAGATTTTCGCTTACTGTAATGTTGTTACTACTGTATGAGCATAATTTCAAATAATATTAACAAGGATCACAAACTTAATCTTAACTTAAAATGGTTTTGAACTGTTATAATAAATAGTAAAAATGTTTTTGGCCCTTTTTTAAATTTTAAATAAGTCGTTATAATTGAATAGGCTTCATTAAAACCTTTTTAAAATTAATTAACCTTCCCCACTGTAAAAGTTCATAGATATACATTAAGTTGTAAATACCCAGACCTACTTTTAACTTTCTTTAAAATATTACTGGGTAAGTATTAATGTTCATTAAGCTTTTATGATCAAATTGGTAAGTTTTAGTCTTTGTTTGCACCAAAAAATATTCAAAGAAGTCTATCAAGTTCAAAAACTGAAAATACCCACTTTTTGGGTATTTACCTTCCCTGTGGGTAAATACCCAATTTATATTTACCTACCCACTGGGTATTTACCCACCCCACATCACTGCGTATACCGCGTTTCGTTACAATACAGCAAAAATTACGACCGGTATGAGTATATTAGTACTTTAGGTCCCGAGTAAACCCCCCCCCCCTCCAAATAACCCGATTTAGTTTATTTGACAACCCATTTTTCTCTCTTGATTACCACCACGAATACCGAGTTTCGTTGAAATGTAACAAAAATTACGGCTAGTAGTGGCAAATTGGTAATGAGGGTCCGGAGTAACCCCCCCCCTCCTAATAAACCGTTTTAGTATATTTTTACAACGTATGTCTCTCTTTAGATCAACATAATGAATACCGAGTTTCGTTGAAATATAACAAAAACTACGGCTGGCACGGTCAAATTAGTGTTTTGGGTCCGGGGTAAACCCCCCCCCTCCTGGTGGACCGATTTTAGTGGTTAACGAACTCGTTCAATCGTTTGCTAATTGAACGCTATATACCACGTTTCGTGAAGAAAAAACTAAAACTCTGGCCGCTATCGTGTTAACAGACATGACGTGTCAGGATGTCTTCCGCGGACATATCCATTATTCAGGTTATTTATTATAGTTTGAGCATTTACTACGAAGGCTCAGGTTTGAAAATATGTTATTTCTATTTTTATTTGGCGCATAATATTCAATATAAGGAAATTAAAATATCTACCGTTTCTTATGAATAAGCGAAAGTAAAAAACAGAGGGAGAGGAGTGTGTTATACCTTATATCTTTCCGGCATAGTCGCAGGTTGCTAACTCAAACTTTCGGATCATCAGAAATCTATCCTGTTTTACTTTTCGATTTATTCACAATTATATATATTTCATTTAATGTCAAGGAGCTAAAATTAAATTATAAATATAATACATAATAACAAAAAATACGAGAGAAACATATTAAAAAGTTCTATACCTACCACAGCAGAAAAAAGGATTTATTGATACGCTAAAATTCCGCAGTTTCTGGCAGGTCTGACTGTTTGTCTCAATCTTCAGATGATATTCACAGGAAACATGCCATACTTAAAAATCATTCATATGCTACATAAAGTACCCAGCTCGTCTTTTACATGGCTGCAATCCCAACTGACATAGGTGATTGCCGTTCGTGTACAATCATCATTGCCAATCAGTATAGCAATTCCCGTTGATTGATCAAGGGATAGCACTGATTAAAATTTTCTAAGAATATTGGTGACTGGCACTTTGGAGGGATGAAGACAATCAGAGGAGCATTTACGACCATATGCAGTTTGTCACGTGGGGACGTTACCTTCCAGCCGTATAAGGTTATAAAGCGATGATTCAGGTTATAAAATCGGGTAGGTAATTGACAGGCTATCCCCTCTCCGCGGTTAAGTGCGGGGGTAGACTTTTTATTTCCATATGGTTTATTTTCTTCTCTGATCTCACTTTTAACGACTCCTTCTTCCTGTATCTATTTATATGGCACGAACGGCTGGGACTTATTTTAAGTTTTGTTGTCCGAGATAAAAGTGGCGTCTCGCGAAGACTTCTTTTCCTCTTGTCCCTTTGAAATCTCTCGAGAAATTCAAGAGGTATAAACACAACATTTTTATTAAGCACACCTGCCAGCGGTAGTTTCTTTTTTATTGTTTGACTAGCTATTCAAACAGGCGCAAAACTGTCGCTTCTCATTCTCTCACATCTCCAATTGTAATTAATTTACAAGGGTTCTGATAACAAATCAGTTGGTAATAAAATTTGCAACTTTCGTTCTAGCATAACTGCTTAGTAATTTTTTTTTTTTTTTTTTAAGTTTATATATATTTTAAGGAGGTCGTTTTCGGCATCAACTAGTTAGGATCGATAAACATTTGCAGAAATTTTTTCCGTCAAGAGTGCAACCTGAATAGTTACATTCTTGAAGTGCTAAAAAACCGGAGTGAAGACATCGACAATTTGTGAAACACGTTATTATACAATCAGAATGTAATCGGTAATGACTTACATAGAAGCGGTATAAAACAATAAAATAAATGATTCTCAAAAGTGGCCTCAAATTTATCAATAATTTTTATAAAATAGGCAGGAGGTCAAATGATGAAATTATAACCTTGTCAAGATTAAATAAATTGGGGCCGCATTGGGTCTAATTTTATTTTGCTCCAGAGTAAGGGTTTTCAAGAAAAACCCATGCTCCCAATAAAACGATGACATTTATTTTTTTAATAAATCTCTCTCAATTGATTAGTATATTTTATGGCAAGTTTTGCTCCAAAAGAACGATTTACCTAAGTTTTTTAATGTATACATTTACAAGACAACGATTTTTGGGAGGTTTTTACAGCTTACCGCCCTTTTATAACCAGAATAGAGCTGATGCCATCTATATTCGAAAGAAATAATATTAGGGCTTCTAGCAGTAGATTATTTATTTGTTTATTTTAGTTGCACAAAATAACGTATGCAGTGTAAAGAAACATACGTTTCATGTACAAAACATACGTATTATGTAGATTCATGCACCACCAAGTTGTATTTCTATTTCTTATAATTAAAAACAAAAATTATAAGATAGTTCATTGTCTTAGCGTACAATCCATAGAATCTGTTGAACGGTAGGTGTTTTATTGCTGACCTGACAAGTTGGTCTATAGCGTCGCGTCACATTATTTAGCTATGTTTAAACTTGTGCGTTTTTCAATTCAACAAACCCTTCAACACGCATTTCAATATACCTTTAATTACATGCATCAGCGATTGTCCTTATTGAAAAGAGTTTCCTGACTACATTTTTTCATCAGTTCTATGCAACAAGCACAATGATGCGACTGACTTGAATGCCCTTCACGTGACAAGTTCGGCTTTTTTATGATTAAAAGAAGAGAAGATCGTGGATAAAGAATTATTTGAAAAAAAAGGAACTATCAAATGAATCGTAAAATAAGTTTGGATGGAGGTCTTTTCAACAACTTCACCAGAATGTCAAGAACTAACATTGATAAAAGAATCGACATGATAAACTAATTACGAAACATCGAAATGAATAATACTTTCGATTTATTAGCTTTTTTGTAAACAACAATCAAGAACACCAGTAAACTCAATAGCGCACGACATGATGTACAAATTCCTGACTGTGTTGGATTCTTGTTGAACACTGGTTTCAATACGAAAATAGGAGCTTGCAACTCGCAAGGGGCAAACATAACGCATTCGTTAAGTGTCCTTCACTGACACATGTAACGCACAAGTGTAGGCATAGCTTTTGAGTGGGTCAATCCGGGAATGGCCTCATCCGGCAGAGGACGACTTCTGCTCGTTAAAAGACTTAAAATGTCGTTTTTAAATGACGGCGACTTCTTAAAGATTATGGTGACGTCTCGAATCACTGCTCTCCAAACGTGAGTGGAATTGTCACTCTGTATGTCTTAGCCCCCCCCCCTACCAGAAGGCTTGTGAAAGCACACACCCTCCCCCAGTAGACGTGCTCGCCTGTGGGGACCATAGCGCCACAAGCTCCCGTCGGATACCGGCTTGTTACCTTTGATACCCCCCTGTTCTGGACTTATTTCGTCCACGTTTCCTACGTGCCCTGTTTATAATGCAATAAAGGAGTCCTGGTCCTACCTCTGTCCGGCCTCCTCCACACTTTATTGCTCTCCATGTTCTGCGCCGGAGTTTCTGTTCTTTTGTTTTTTTTTTTTTTATTCTTTTCTTTCTTCATCATAGCGCTTTATAGCAGCATGAATGGACCTACAGCTCGTGTACTCAATGAATCAGCTCTAAAGCTGTCATATGTGCGGATGTTCTTTAAGATGGTTCACTTTGGAGTATGAGGTTGAAAAAGTCTTTCTTGCAGGAACTACGTTATTGTAGCGTGTTTCCATGTAACGCTTAACTATCTTATTTTGAAAATTAAGAAAAGATACTTAATATTTTGCTATTAATCATTAAAAAAAATCATGCACTGTCCACTCCAATTGAGATTGTCCAATTGATAGCGAAGTTTATACCTGATCTTTAGGAAATCTATTGGCTCTTTCTTAGAACAGCCCCGCCAGTGATTTTATCTAGCTACTATTGTCAGGTGACAAATAAACAAAACAAAATGTAATTAAATTTATTAAAAGATTCATCTTTAACAATATTTACAACAAATGGTTCTCCACGCGGTCTAGTGGCTAACGCCTTAGATTCTAATGCGGGAGATGGTGGGTTCGAGTCCCACCGGCAGCAGTAGTTTTCTCATCATTGCATGGATGCAATAAATTACAACAAATAAATTTTGGAGACCAGTATTCCTTGATGTCTGAAATGATTTTTTATGTTAACTCTCCATTTATCTTTTTTATCATAAAATTTTATCTCATTTATTTTTTGTATTTCCTCACTGCTGGGAGTATTCGAATATTTATGGAGATTAATCGCGCGCTATCTAAACCTTTGCATTTTTCATATAAATGAAAAATATTTTGCACATGCGTATGTGGATGTGTATATAGCGTCACTGGAATGATAAATGTATATTATTATAATAACATATTACGTACGATTAGACTGCTTATAGCAATAGTAACAATTACTAGAAAATCTCTTGCGGGGCTGTTCTAAAAAAGACTCAATTTATTAAAATTTAGAATGGTATCTTCCATTTACCGGAATTAATGAAATATCTTAATCAAGATTACATTCATAAATAATTTAAGTACAGTTGTAAGAATGCGTAATATTAGCGTGTTTGCATAAAATCCTTAATCCTGTAATTTTAAAAGCATTTTATAGGAATTTTTAATGTTTACATATTTTCTTTCTCGCGTCCTTGATGAATTTCTAAATGTTTCACATCTCTTTGGCGCCTCTTCAGGAGCACTTAAAATACAGCCTCAACCTTAGAGAACCTTCTGCAGACCTGGCCACTTGGTTGTAAGATTGTATTTTAAGTGTTCCTGGAGAGGGTCAAAGAAACGTGAAACGTGAATGAGAAAAAACCGGATTGTTGGAGAATAGTGCAAGGTGAATTAAATTTGACCTTTTGACACATAAAATACATACTTATTGTACAGATTAACAAATGTCTCTATAGATACATTTAATGGAAATTTTAATTTATGATGTTAATTAATTATGATTGTAATGCGCGTGTTTTAGGTAAATAAATTTAATAAAATTAATTTTTGAAATCAATCGCAAAAATATTGAACCCGTAAAAAATTGTATAAATATTTATTATAAATCACTTATGTAATTACGAGTAACCAGAATAGCAAAAACGATTTATATATGAACTTTGATTTATTATTTATTAAGTTTTTCGCAAGAACGTGAACATCACTCAATAGTGAATGGAGCTTCCAAGAAGGCGTGAGAATAGAGATAAATTGTCTGTCAAACCACAATAAGTCACAATATGTTTTATTGATTTCCAGCACTAAAACTTAAACTTCAAAAACGAAGTATTTCTACAATGTCTATTGTGTATTACTAATAAAGATGACAACACAACATTTCTTTGAAAATAACCAAGGCCATCGCCTACAAGACATTGCAGGCCCTTGAAATTTGAATTTATGAAAAAAAAACACCAAACACAATTCACGAAGACGTTTACTAATTGAAATTCGAAATATTAACTTTAACTGATTCCATTGTTTTTCTTCATAATAGAATTCATAGTGACTTGGTTTTCTCAATGATCGATGTCAAACAGTCACTATCTGAGAAATCATCCAGGGCTATTGTTCTGATGTGCAACTGGGGCTAAACCTTCTCAGATGAACGAATTAGAAATATTAAAAAAAAAAAATCTACCAGAATTTGATGAATCATTTCTTCACGGCCTTTCTCCTCTACAATGAAGAATGAAATTTGTTTAGTATGTTTAGAAAATTGCTGATAGATTACATTTCAAGATTAGAGAACAATGAAGTAGGTACACTAAAAAAGTAGTAGACGACACGAAAAAATAAAAACAAGTTTAGAGGTATGTTGGGACTTCATATTTACTAGGTGAATAACCTTACGACGATTCCAGGACAATACTACAATGGTTCTGCTGAAAATCCATCAAAATGTGGAAGTTATTATTAGGAAAATGCCATTTTATTTGTATTTTTATACACAGTGTATAGCAAGTTAATGTCAATACTTCAGGGGGTGGAACTAGACAAAACATTTACTTCAACTTCACCAACCACACATTTCTATCCCACAATATACAATACATATGACCTTCTAAAGGTTCATTAGAATCAACCGTGTATTTTGAAGTACAACTCCAATTTTCTCTGCTACATTTTTTCAACAGTTCATTACATTTTGAAATCAGCATTACATTTTCATAAAGGCTAATTCGCATCAAAAAGTAGGAATTAATAAAAGCTTCTGGTTACCGACAACTTTTCAAAAATCACTACTCTTCAAAAAAAAATTTTGCAGACTGTCGAATCTCACAAAAGTTGGAAAATGTAATTAGCTTTTCAACGGTATACTCAGAACTGAGATGCAACTCCATATATTCATTCCCTCAATTAAATAAATTATATTTTATAAAAGAGATATGTCGGTCTTTGGAATCTCAACATGCGTCTTACATGCTCTTGAAGCTTTTCCACTTTAATATGTAGTTTACCATAAGCGGCACTGTTTCTATTTATTATAAGGGCTTCGCATCTATGGCGATGAGCCCTATTACGGGGTTAAAGACACACAAACACACACATATATATATATATATATATATATATATATATATATATATATATATATATATATATATATATATATGAGAATTAGCATAATGATGATGAAAGTGAATGTCGTTTTCATCGTTTGCCTTCGTATGAAAAAAATAATTTTTTTTGTTCCCTATAACGATGTTAGAAGTAAGCGTAGGTTAGTTGTTATCTTCCTCTTAGGCTGCACCCAGGTGCATTTGTATGCAGCTAGCTTCATGCAGTCTAATCGTCTCAATTATCTCGGAGTTTCATTACTCTAGTAGCAAATTTAATGATGCTGTTTCACCTTTTGACCTTAATAATATTATAAAATTTAATTTATTAATAGCAAAATAAGATAACTCATTGCAAATCACCCTTTTAGTGGATAAGTAGACATTATTATATAGTATAATGCTTTGCTACAATCGAATCAATTTTAATCAGGCGTATTATCTTGGATACAAGTAGGAAAAACCTGATTATTTCCTTTATAATGCATCGTGGAGTTAAGGGTAATAGTGCTTAAGAAATACTTACATTCGAAATGAATTTAAATAATCTAAATCGTACAAAAAATTGTAGTTTGATCTAGAAAACTTAGGATACAAAATTTTAATAAAAAGGAAGCACTCATAAGAAACTTTAAGCACCGTTTTCTCCGGCTGTGGTAGTTCAAATGGAATTTACGCCGGAACCTTTTTACTTAGAAATGTATTAGGATTTCAAAGGGTAAGCCACATTAACATGATTTGGCAATGGTTTTGTTTATATTTAATAAAATATAGGAAAAGTCAAAAATTGCTCATATGTAATGTTATATTTTTTATATTCTTTCTCTTCTCCAAAAAACCCCAAATTTATATATTTTAGTTCACTTAGCTAATGTAAAAACTGCACCCATTTAGTTCAAATGACAAAAGAGAAATGCCCATTTGCTTATATAAAAAAAAAAAAAAAAAAAAATTAGCCGACGAAAAATAAAAAAGAATAATTAAAAAAAATATAATAAAAAAAATGTTATGCCCGATATTGTCCTCATCCTTTTGGAACATCCACCCCCACCCATCCTATTTACCCTATCGACACTAATTAAGATATCGGTTAAAAAGTGCTTTCAATCGATTCCTCTAAAAAGTAAAAAGATGCCCAATTTGTATTAAGGCATATCTGCCCCTATAGCCTTTGGCTTTAATAGATTTTTTTTCGATGGTCTGTGGAGTATGGTGGTCAACGAACTCATCTTTTCGTTTTAGACAAGCTATTTTTAAAACATTTTTTTTTTTTTTTTTTTTTTTTTTTTTTTTTTTTTTTTTTTTTTTTTTTTTTTTTTTTTTTTACGGCGCTTCAACATCTAGGCCATCATCCAGGGTGCAGCAAGGAATGTTCCCAACGAGCCGTGGGATGAAAAAATTCCTGCCGCCTGTGGGGATCGAACCCACCATCTCCCGCTTGTGAATCTAAGGCGCTAGCCACTAGACCACGGGAGACTCCTTTTGAAATAAATTTGATAGAAACCATTTTGCACTATACAATATTCAATAGGATAAAACTACTGATTTTACTAATATATTGAACTAAAAATGTCATAACGTAGGTGTTGAATGTGACTCCAGTACTCCGCTGTTTCTAAAAGCTAGCGATTCAGTAATGCTAATCGTGATAGGGTCGTTAAGGAGGAATATGGCCAGGAGTTGATGGTAGGTTTGGAGCGTATAAAGCCTTTTAAACCTCAAGTTACTATTTATTCGAGATTTCAACATTCTCCCTCACCATCAAGGGCAGGGAGACAAAAAGCTGAATGATATTATGAATTGACAAATGGCTATTGGAAAGTATTGGCGAAGTGGTGACATCACTTCCTCTAGACATTATCAAGTCGGTTTGACCTTGACTGGAGGGGATTCGGTATGTAGAGTCGTCCTCGACTTGTTTCCGTTATACTACGAATAATGATTTTTGAAGGTGGCCCAAAATGTCAATGATTTTTGTTATACAACCCCAGAATGTAAATTATTTCAATAGGGAGGAAAATCGCTTACGAGGCCCAATCGATGACGCGTTCCGAAGGGGACAATGACATATAAGGACCTCAGAGGTCAAGGGGTCTAAGTAACAAACTCAATATTTTGAGTAAAATGGAGTCAAAGTTAAGTGGTAATAGCAAAAAATAGATTTTTACAATTCCGATCATACTAGACGAATCCTCAGGTCCTTAGCTGTTTATTATCGATAATACATAATAGGTACCTCTTCCGGTTTATGATGTGCAAGAGAAGTGAGGCAGTTCCGTTACTGTACGTCTTTTGTGCATTGTGGCACCTAAATTCTTACTTCTATTCAACTATTATATGCTTCCAATCTTCATGAAATTTTGGATCAAAAATATGAAAACGCCTTAATATAACGCAGATCCTGCGAATCAAATTTATCTTAAAATCGAAAGCTTTAAGCCTATAGAAAATACTTTATGAAAAGTAGTCTGTTAAACAAATACATACAAAAAAGTACAAAACAGATGTCACTAATTATAAGACACATGCAACATCATACTGATAGAGATAAACTACACACACCTACGTATACAAATACACCGTTACCATTCCCTCCTTAGAGCGTAAAAAACTCCAACATTGACTTAACTCAAGCACAATTTAAAAAAAAAAAAAAAATCATCCACTATCTAATAATATTTACAGAACCATATTTACCTCACTTATGGCAGACAAACACAAGCTCAGTTTGTTTTTCCATGTAAATATTTTTGAAGCTGAATAAGTGTTCTTATTTATTGCTTAATATAATTATTATCAACGCCCATTGAAGTTTGCAAGATGCAGTTTAATGACTGCATTTTATTCGTAATAATTCATTCTTTTTGTTTTGATGATACTAAATAAATCTTCTAAATAGTCTAATAATAACATTTTAATCATTTTCATGAATGGAATAGCTTAAGAAATGACCCGGTATAAAATAAAATGTTAAAATACCTTGTAATACAGAATTAATAAGTGATTATGCAGCCAGAACCGGCTTATAAGTACAAGTATATTATCCTTAAATAGTTAACGAGCTGAGATTATATGCGTTTTAGAATGCAGTTTATTTTCAACATGCTCGACTTGTTATCCCTAGCAACTATATTAATATCTTGGCTTTTAATATGTATTTAAACTTTTGCTTTTAATCTACTATATATTTGTCAAATACCACTCACTTACTCACTGACCTATCATCGCCCAGCCCAAGCCGCTCGACAGAAAAATTTGAAATTTTTCACGGACACTCCCTATATAACGTAGGCACTCACTAAGAAAGGATTTTTTGATATTCGAATTTTTAAGTATTTTTAGAGGGGTTTAAAGTTTTAGTTGGTTAGAACAGGCAAGCCTAGGTAGCATGCGTTGCTAGGGCGATAAAGAACAGCTGTTACCGTACATTATCTATTTCATAGTCTTATTTTTAATTGAGGTTAATTTCAACTATGACGGCAGTCCTTGAATTACTAGAAATAAACTGTGATTTTGTCCCTCATAGGATTTAAGCCACGGTGATGGCCCATCCGAGGTAATAATATCCCGAACCACTTGACACTAAAATTTGAATTTTGCACGGACAATACGTTTAGAGTGTAAACACTCGCTAAGAAAGTTTTTTTTATATTCAAATGTTTAAGTGCTTTTAGGGGGGGTTTGAATTATTAAGAAGTTTCTCATCGGCTCAAAAATGGTTCGATTTTGATAACATTTGGTACAAAAATCTTTCTTCTCATTTAAAAGGTCAGTTGAATCCGTTTACTGGAACATGGTTTTAGGAGCGAAATTTGTGCGAAAGATTCTTTAACGTAGGAAAACGAATGAAACCATTTTTTAAGCGAGTTCTGTAGCCATTTACCAGAAAAATTGATAGAAATACTTTTCAAAACTAATTTTCTGTTTGGATATTAAGAAACGAAGTATATGGAAAAATAAATTGTATGAATGGTGATACAAAGTCTCGAAAACGGTTGGGAACTCGAAGTAAGTGGAATGCGGCTATTCGAAAGGTTACTAAATTCTCTACTATAAGATTCTCTTGTAATGTTCGGTGGGTGATGTCAATCGAAGAGATAAGTGCTTAAAACTTCAAATTTGTTACTTTTATGCTTTTCAACGTGGGTAACTTTAAAGTCCGTGCAATAATAAGCTGTACACAATTATTTAGTAGCGTTAATTTTGATCATATCTTATTTAACTCAATATAAAAAATACTTGTCGGCCGTGGTGAAGCACGGGTATTCAGCTAGTGTTTTAATACAAATGAAATAACTTTAATGTATTGTAATAGTAAATTTATTTTTAAACCTGTTTATATAAATCCTAAATAGTAATTTTTTTTATCTTGTGTCTACCCTCTCTAATGCAAGAAATCACAGCATATTAAGTAGACTTCTGACGCATTCCGAAAGTATTGACAACATTTTGACGTTTCATAACCCACAAGTCACGAAAATAATGATCTTAGATATTTATATATTCATGTTTGTTTACATATATATTTACGCAGAAAGAGTAGTTGTATAGAAAAATTGTCCGATTTCAATGAAATTTCTCATACGGGTAACCATGGGTTGTCGGTCCCAGAAAGTTTTGCTTGAAATTTTGGGGATCCAAATAATCCCCTTAAAATGGCCTAAAGCCGAATCTCAGCTTTGAATACGGACCCTCCGACAAATAAAAAAAACAAAAACCCAAAATTTCGTTGAAAATTCATATCTCAGAATTGCTGTTGTATGACCGGAATGAAAAAAAGGAAATTATACATCATTCTTAAGACTTTTTTTTTTTTGGCCTCGCGTCACGAGTATTTTGCATTAGGCTACTTGTACAGGGTGATTCAGAAATCATACATTTTGAAAAAGAAAATCTTTCTGTGTCCTACCAACCATGCTTCTTACTTGGCTACGACCTTTGATACAAAAAATAGTTACTATTTATTTGGCAAAATGTTTGTAAACCTAATCGAAGCTTTTTGCATTATAGGCAGTTAGATACATTTGTATGGGTTTATTGTTGTGAGGAATAGATTTAAACTGCATTCAATGAATTAAAGGATCGTTGAAAAATTGATGAATTTGTGAACCTGAAAACGACGTGTAGAGATGATAATTTTTAAACGTTTGGCATTCATATAAACTGTGACTAATGTATGGTACTTTTGGAGGAAAGAACGAATTTAAAAAAAAAAAAAAAAAAAAAAAAACTTTTTTATTATTTTCTGAAATACCCAGAAAACGATTACGAAATAGTAACTTATAGAATGTATTTGAAGTAATTTTTAGAAATTACTTATTTAGTAATAAATATCAAATAGCAATTGCAAATGTCTCCGGATTAATCAACAAAAAAAGAAAAATAACAACAAACTATCTTTGCAAGATGTTGACAAGTCTTATGTGACATTAATGGACTAAATGTTCACTAGAGAAGCACGGGACACCCACTTGTTAAGATCTACAGATTGGCCTCACGCGAACTTTTGCTTTAATAAATGTATTTACTTTCACAATAAATTTATCGTTACTCCTATAATATAACACGAACCTGTCCTCATTCATTTGCCTTTTGGGATCACAGAAAATTTCCTTATTCGTGTAGAAGTCTATTTAATACACTCATTAAGCTTTTGTTGTTCAGGATATTATAAACCACTGCTTTAAGATAAATTAAGAAACAAAAAAAAAATGAAGAAATCGTAAATAAATGAGTAAAAATATATAATAAAGATATTCAGACATGATACTAATTAGGTTGTAGCTGCTCCTGAAAATCTATATCTTGAAGTATACAAGTTGTAAGGACGCCTTGCACGCGAGGTGCAACTTATCAACTTCTTCTTCCACGTGCAAAAAATATTTTTCTCTGTTCGGACTTGTTCGAACCATGTTCAAGTATGAAGCTATAAAGCGGCTTACAACCTCGGAGCCATTTATAGGTTTAGCAAAGTGACTTCATGTTTGCTTTGTTGACGAAGATATTTATTTCTATTATATACAAATATATATATATATATATATATATATATCATTATCTTTGTTATTACTTTTTTATATTTTTCACGAAAGATCAAAAACTTCTAATAACTGCTTCTACCCCTTTCTAATGGTTATGAACGGAATCGTGCTATGATGATGCAGTCCTGCGTGTCAGATTTTTTTTTTTTTTTTTTTGTGCACTCATGCACAAGTAATAAGAAGTCTATGTTGAGGGGTAATACTACCTTGAGCGATCTAAATCAGTCATTTTCTTGAAATTATTAATAACAAATAAATCAATATTTTTCAATTTTTTATATCAAACGTTTTATATGGGATGTTAAAGTATCAAAAAAAAAAAAAAAAAAAAAACACGTTGCATTTCTTCGAAAAAAATAATGGCGGCGATGTGTCTGAGAAACAGAAACCCTCTTTTTCCTCGGGCGACAGTCAAAAGTACGTAGGAATTTTAAGAAAAATGATTTTTTTCGAAAATGGTGAACAATTATTCATTTTCTATTGAAACGACCGAAGCTCGCTCAAAACATACTTCAAATCAGCGCCGCAACCACTCGGCATCGGGATTTCACTCGGAAAATCGCATTTTTTGCCCGTTTAAACTTTTTTTCTCCACATAAACACTCTTGGATATAATTTTCGATTAGTTAAGAAAGGAATTTACCCCATAAAATAAAATTGTAAAAAAAAAAAAAAGTTACAAGGTATATTACTCCTTAAGTGCTCTCTTCTTTTTTGCTAGTTTAGTCCTTTCATCGACCTTTGTATGCTTTGAGATAAATTTAAGATTACAGAAAAATGAGGGAAAAGATGACTGGAGATTATAAGGTGTTACTTTACAATTTTTCTAAACCACACTAAAAACAAATATTAAATGAAACACACTAAAACTTACTTTTTACTTGAAGGTCCAGTGTGCGGGTTTCATTACAGGATTCAAACGCTTACTATTGGAAATTATTGCAGATATTTATTGAATTAGGGTGGGTTTACACTTGGATAGTTATTGCAGGATATTTATATCACAGAGAAATTGTGACTAATGTAAACCATGTAGAATTTATGTCTGACATAAATTCTACATGGTTTACATTAGTCAGAATTTCTCTCTGATATAAATATCCTGCAATAACTATCCTAGTGTAAACGCACTCTTAAATAGTGTAAGAATATAACTAACCTTACCGTCCTCTGGGGGGTCTTGGTGTACAGTAAACCACGGAAGCCATACGAAGAAAGAGGAAAACCTATCCCTCCAGCAGAGTATGAAACCACAATATGTTCTTCACTTCAGTTGCCTCTTTTAATTACTCTATGCATATAAAGTGAAATACTGGATGACGTTTTGGTGCAATATCATAGCAGGTATTGTTGGTAGATTGGATAAAAAGCATATATCAAAATAGAGTTTATCTGATTACCGACTGGCCTCATTGTGATCATTGATGCCGACGATAGATCTCAAGGGCACAATAAAACTTATGTGAATTTATTCCAGGTAAAGCATGTTACATTTGAGTGTGTAACATTGGGAAGTAGACGATTTCTACACTTCGGGAGCCTCAATGAAGATGAGATTAGAAGGCCAACGGAGATCAGGCAATACCTGAAGTTCATTAGGATGTTAAAGTAAGGTTTACCAATTTGAGGCTCGCACAATAGGATGAATGGCCGATGGGCACCCCGTGAGGTGGGACAATTTATTTATTTAAAGCTGATCTGTTTTGGTTCATCATCAGGAACAAAAATACTCACTACACTACTAATATAGCACCGGCGCCAATGGCTCAGATTTGTCGATGTGCCGTTAAAAAAGAAAAAAAAAAAAATCTACTAGTATAGCTTAATTCCTCTAGCGTGAACCTTGCTCTCTCTGCGTAAACCTATGTAATGCACTGTATAACATACAGTCTTCTTTATGTTACACATGGCGACATGGCCATCGCGCATGCGCGAACGCCAGCGGACACTTTTTAGCAAAAATATGCTTTAGCGATGACTAAACGGGGAAAATACTTACCATAGGTTTGTCGGGTGGACCTAAAGCATATTTATGTTCCTGAATTTGAGCACAAGACTCTAAACGAATTTTTTCTTAAGAATATTTTTAATTGTGACACTTTTTTGTAACGTATTTTTTTGAGTTTAGTCGTCGCTAAAGCATATTTGTGCTCAAATGTAGAATTTATTACAATATTGGACTACATGATTTTTATTAACGTCCTAAGTGACATTTTCATGACTAAAATGATTTCTATTTAGAGAAGAATCTCTCAAAGTGGATTTTATTTATGGGATAAGATTCACCTTTGTACAATTACGCTGCAAAGTTAGTGAGAATTTCCGTTCTTGTAATGGTGCCTAAAATGTATGAAACATGTTAATTTCATCCATTCCAGATTGAAGGTCGTCCGGGTTGCTGTCTGGTAGGGGTTAATGAATTTTTGAGAGTTTATTTCAAGAGCTGGTAACGCACGTTTCATGAAGTGTTTTATGTATATTAAAATTTTGCTATAGTGCATCTCATGGGTAGATATAAAGGTAAGTATCTACCCACGAGTTGCACTATTGGAAAAATTTCAAGGTGCATAAAACACTTTATGAAACGTGCATTACCAGCTCGCGGACAATTGTATTACCTTTTCGTATTCGATTACTTATTAGATTAAGTCACTTTGAATTATCGATATATGGATAGAAATTATTAACCACACAACTTAGGAAGGAACTATCCCCTCCCCTTACTTCCTCGGACTGTTGCACTCACCTTAGAATAAATAGTGATCAACAAGATCCACCAATTCATTAAGTGATTTTCTCCCGAAAAGTACCTCCAGAATACTGCTTCTGTTACTTCCCAACATCCTGCAATAACGGTAGCACGGTGAAAAGTTAGCGGTATCGCTATGAGACTCGAATGTCATCTGATTAAGTAGACACTAGGAAGCACTACTCCACTTAAACTCCGACCTGATGATTGATAAAATAATTACATTAGATTCAGCCAATGTTTAGTAATGAGACGGCTTCTTTACTTGATCCTCCTTTCTTTAGATTCACCGCTGCTCCTCTTCAAAGTGGTGTTACTTAAGTATTCACTACTTCAGTTGAATATGCTAATTATTCGCGCTAATGAATAAATACAAATGGAAGGGGTTCTCTGTTTGTAGCTCTTGGTCCTAATTTTTTTTTTTTTTTTACCCCACTTTCAGTAAGTAAATAGGGAAAGCAGGTTTATGTACTTTCGTACGAAACGGAAGCTGCCGCTCATTGTATTTTTAAATTGTCTAGACAATTTATTTGGAGTAGATTTAATAGGGGGCAGCGTTTCATCAGTCACGTGTGTTATAAATATTTTAGCACATTCCTAACTGCTAAAAAGAAAAATCCAAGTAAAAAGTCCTACCAACTGGAACTGCGTCATTTTAGCGCGGTCCCGTTTATATCCCTAGTGCCGTTAGTAAAGTAATAGAAGCACTTCAGCAAGGTTTGATCCCTCGTGAAAAATATAAAATCAAATCATAGAAAGAAGATTTAAGGCGCCACAACAGGAAACTGACAGTATCCTTAGCGGAAATTACTCCATCCTCTGTCGCAACGTTCGCTGTTGGAAACATTATTGCACTGATTCACATTTTCTTACCTTTTTTACTAGAATACTCATTTAACTGATAAATGCAATTTAAAAAAAAAAAAGAGAGAACCAATTCAATCGTTAGGTTAACAGATACAAAAAACCCGCCGAAAAGAGCAAAACTAACAATTTCAGCGTTTCAAGCAATTATTTCTCCGATTGAGATCGCCCGATCGGAAATTACATAGGGATTTTTTTTTTGTAGGGAATTTAGTAAGTTTTGGAATGGTTACGCTCTCTTACCACGATTTCTATACCGTTTTCGAGATATATTAGAAAATACCAAAATTTTCATTCCTGTTAATGAAACATTTTATTTCTAGTACTTCCTTCCAAACTGAAGAAATAATTAACTATCTAAGATAAGATGAATTTCAAACAGCTGGAACGAGTTTCGACTGAATCAATCGTTTCTCAATACCCATACTGAATAATAGTTTAGACAAGTATTTGTGTAAATTTTTCTCGTAAACCCTTATAGATATCGCTTTGAAAATCGCAAGCATAGAACCCGAAAACATAAGCGTTCTGATTTTTTTGCGCAAATGTTGCTACAAAAACGATGTTCCGGTGGAGGGATTCAGCTAGTTAAGGGACTTGAACCTTCAAATTAGACGAAAGATGTTTGTACCAAATTTCATCAAAATCAAACCAATTTTGAGCCGGTGGGAGAGCGAAAAGGCATATATATATACACAAATTATACCACCGTTATATTTGTGTTATATGGGATCTAAAATTTTCGTGTCGGCATGTCCGGACTGCGTCATGAGGTCAACCTCATCAGCGGGTGTCCACCTTATGGAGGGTGGGAGGAACCGCTCTAGGATGTTCAAATCGTCATTGTTCCTGATATTCAATCCAATGTACCTAAAATTGAACCTGCATTTAAATTTGAAACATGTATTTAACAGAAATTATTGACCAGGAACGTTTTTTATTTTATTTTATAGCATTTAAGCATATTCTTAACGAATGCAGCTATTTATATTAAAATAAAATAGAGACTTCAAGCCATCTAAACCCTTGAGCCCTGCAACCCCCACGGGACTCGAACCAACAATCTCCCGCATGAGAATCCAAAGCGTTAGCCACTAGACCACGGGGAGACCTTGAAATGTCTAGTTTTCTACCGCATTTTACAATAGAACTAATCTAACTAATCTATTATAATTATAGATATAATTATAACGTTGAAAGTTATTTAATTTGCCCCCAACAAAAAGCAATGTTCCTTTGGACTGATTCTGCTCTTTAAGGAACTTGCATGGGCGTATATAGGGGGGGGGGACTTAGTGGGCTGCAGGCCCTCCCCGAAATGTTTATTTGATCGGTAAAAATGTGTCATAAACCCCTTAAAAATAAATTAAATAAGATCACTTAGTTCATAAAAAGTATTTTATTTTGGGTATAATAGATTTTTAGTTGGCTAAAACTATTCCAAGTTCTAGATTTTTAGTATTCCATACCCCGGAAATGGTCCTAGCCCCCCCCCCCCCCGAAATTATTTCCTATTTACGCCCATGGGAACTTGACCTTCCAAATTGAATAAAGTATTTATATACTAAATTTCGTCAAAATCGGACACATTTTGGGGCAGCTCAAATACAAATAGCAACCAGCGTTATTTTCGTGATCTACAGGTTGTGAAACGGGAAATGTTCTAGCAGGTACTTGTGGATTGCGTCATCGGGTTGCTGTCATGAGCGGATTTTCTCCCTATGGAGGGAAGGAGTAAACGCGCTAAAATGGTTGTAGGTTTTCGACGAATGTCATTTACTAGTGTAATATAATAATAATATTTTTCGCCAAATTCTTTCTTCTGTTAATTATTAAAGTATGGACGACTGTGTACATAAAAAAATAATTTTAAGAATGTTGTTGAGCTACAATTTTTCTGTCAATTCTGCCATGGAATACCCAAGGCCATGGCTGCCGGGAGATAAAACTATCGATGGCTATCATCTGTCTAGCCTTCCACGGGCTACTGATAGTTTGACAGTATTGGCTGTCAACAGTAGTGTCACGACCACGCCCATCAAACTACCATTATTGCATGCCCTCGATGTGATCTGACCTGTAGACTGCCTGGGGTTTTCATTCCATCAAAACTAATAAGGTATTGGCTGTTATCTCTTGTCACTTGCGGCTTTTGTAAAAAAAAAAAAAAAAAAAAAAAAAAAAAAAAAAAGCTTGTAACGAATTGCGTATTAAATCAGAGGATTCTAAGGAAGATAGCTACTGAGAATGTACCAATGGCATAATTGTTGACCAATTTCCTTAAATCGTCATTGATCCAAATGCCGAAGTAGCAACAAAAGCTTCCGTTATAATAATATCCTCCCTTACAAAGAACATTGATTCATAAATATGTTGAAATAGAAAACGTCATGAATCAAGCAATGAGAAATTCACCTTTGGATGGAAAAATTAGACCATACCAAAGGAAAGAAACACAAGCAGAAGGAGCGGAATTTCAATTTCATGAGATTATTTTATTTATTTAATTTTATCCGTTTTTTTGGCGTTAACATATCGATCAGTATCTTCTGAATTTGGTCTCACAAGGAAACTAGCATGCTTGTATATGAGTTATCCTTTTTCAGAAGGACCCATGTCCACAACATTTTGAAAATGAGATTTTGGAACCACTGGATTAAGCTTTTCGCGTTCTTTCCAGTGAATAACATATTAATTCTTCAAAAAGACTATTATCTTATGAAAAACACGTTTCAAAAATGAAAAGAAACAAAACGCTTCATATCCTTTATGTGAATTGTAACATGGCCGACCGGTTCTTGGTATGTTTAAACAGGAACAAATGGCTTCTTGTCCAATATTTTAAGCACCATAGAAACGCAATGCAATTCCAAAGACACCCTCGTCCATTTCTAAAGTGTGACGGTCCCTGTGTTGTTAAAACAATTTGTATAATAATGTTGATGGTAATTTGTATATCTACGGAGTGTTTTGCCCTTGGCAACGATGCATAACAGAAATAAACGAACGGCAGAACATTTCAAAGGGTACTTACGTTGTATTGTGTTTTTGAATTCTGTCGCGAGGGATTGTGTGCCAAACCGTAGGGACGTCTGCATGTACTGAGATTAAAGTCTCAAAGGAATTAGAGGCAATATGAAAAGAGAAAGAATCAAGAAAAATTATGACAATGGTTCAGAATGTAAATATTACGTTAAAAAAAAAATTGTAAAAATTATCCGCAAGAACGCTCTTTTTAAATAAATTAAATCCCTCTTTTTGAACGCTCATCAACATACTAATTCTGTCTAACAAACCTGGATGCAACGAATGCTTAATTACATTGCCTACAATTATAAATGAAATTATTTAATAAAAAACAAGATGACGAGTCTACGGAAAGGTGGCAATCATCTCACTTAATAGAAGACGGTCTCTATTTTATAATTAAAAAAAAATGAGACTTCTGGAATGCGAAGAAGTTTACATAATTTAAAAATTTATTAAAAGTGTTAAACGATCTCTTAAACAAACTTATGCGTGTAGGAGATTATTTACTTAATGTCATTTAAATAACACACTATTTCAGTTTAATTTAACACTTCCAGTTTTAGTGACGTATTAATGAGTGGTTGAAGTGATGGTGTTGTCAGACTCCGACATCCATTTCATTGGGTGCTAATAGTTTTTTTAAGAAAAAATGTCAAAAGTGACTACAGGTTTTGATAGGAGATAAATAATAAATGGTTAATTATTGTTGACATTTAAGTTGGAAATGTTCTCACCCTGGAGACTAAAATAATAAGATATGAACATAAAACTTATTAAATTAAAAAAAAAAATATATTAAAAAAAATCACACCTTTGTCAAATGACTTTGGTAAAATATATTCACTAAATCCAGATGTACTACATATTTTCTCAAATGGTTCAAAAACAGCATATCACTTTGGACCTGCAGTAATTGTAGAATCAAACAATTTTCAACAAATCTTTCATTTTTGCTACAGAAATAAATGGGATTCTATTTATTCTTGAACACTTCACCATTCTAAACCCAAAAAGTTCTTTTTTTGGGGGGGATTCCTCAAGTTCTTTACACTCGCTTAACGACATTTATTGGTCAACCCTAATTTTAACTAACATTTTAGAACATATAAAACAACTGAAAGAGCATACGTGACAATGCTATGCTACTGGACACATGAATATTAGAGGCCACACCGACGCGGACCGAAAAGCGAAAAATGCAATTCCAAATTGCTTATGGAAAAAGAAGTATTACATGACAACAAATTTGCAAACTTATAAAAACTGTATAACGAATAAGTGCCGAAATACATAGGCACACATTACAAAAAAAAAAAAAAAAAAAAAAAGAAAAGTCAAATCCCACTTTGTTAGTCAAAAATAATTGAGTTTAGTGAGAAAATCTGCACTATCGTCAACAAGAAAATTATGGATACTTAAATTTTATTAGTAAAAACATCGTAGAAGAATTAAATAAAACAAGTGAAATATATTATATAAAAAGTTATACTTAATTAAAATTTAATTCAATAAAAATTTAAAGTATCGGATAGGCTGTACTAATACTGTCATCTTACATATCGGAAACCAATCTTTATCGATCCGACATCCGAAAAGACCCTCATTAAATGTATATGGCCTTATGTGTATATGGGTAGGGTGTAGGGGATAAAACATATATGCCACATATTTTTATATATGCCACATAAAAAGTTTTCATAATTGTGTTTTAGGGGGTCTCCCGTAGTCTAGTGGCTAGCGCGCTGGATTCATAAGCGGGAGATGGTGGGTTCGATTCCCACCTCCGGCAGGAATTTTCTCATCTCAAGGCTCGCTGGGAAAATTCCTCGCTGCACCCTGGATGTCGGCGCTAATGACCTAGAAGTAGATGCGCCGTAAAAAAAAAAAAAAAAAAAAAAAAAAAAAAAAAAAAAAAAAAAAAAAAAAAAGTGTTTTAGTTTTTATGCGTTTTTCTCGGAAAAGAAGCAAAAACAAAAAAATGCCAAAGGAACATTTTCTTCATCCTACATCGATTCCCGAAGTTAGGCCGTTAATTTTGGGTAAACCCTTTGTACATACACATATATATATATATATATATATATATATATATATATATATATATATATATATATATATATATATATATATATATATTTACAAAGGGACTATATATATACACACACACATATTACTTATATATATATATATATATATATATATATATATATATATATATATATATATATAAGCAAATCATTTAGGAATACCGTGTACACTACCCATATTCTAAGTAATGTGCTTAGTTATGCAGCTCCTGCGTGACGTACTTTTTCTTATAACTTTTGTAAATTTATTTTATTTATTTATTTCACGTATTGGGATAAAAATTCAACGTTTTCACGCTAAAAAGAAATTAATTGCACAGCCACACACAAAAAAACAGTCCGGACCCAGAGAGAAGACCATGTTTACTATATGGTTTGGGGGTCACTGAATCCGAATCGGGGGTCAGAAAAACCTCTGCACTTTTTGTTTAAGCCCCACCCCACAAAACTCATAATTTAGGATATTTTACACTATAAAATTTTTATTCAAGTTGTCAACCAAAATAAACTACTATTTCCTGTGTACTGCCTTTTAGTGCTTAAAAATGCTAATTTTTGTGAGCTCAACGAACTCGATTGGTCCATTTGGAGCGATCGATAATTATCAATGTAACCAATTAATAAAAAATATCCGAGAATTATATACAAATATAGTAAAAGCTGCTCATTTATATAAACACTTCTGTTCAATTACTCATATATTGGCTGTATGAACGTAGTTTTGACAAGTATGGTATTCTTTCCACCAAGACTTGTTTCATTCATTCTCTCATGAGTCCTCGCTGCTCTACTAAACATTATTTTTTTTTATTAGTTTTTTTCACATTTAGGTGATAAAACTATATCTTTTTCCTGAATTAATTAGGAATTCTAAACATTAAATTCTGATAAAATGACTCATCGGTCAATATCTAGAAACATAAACCTTTATTAGGCCTGAAAGTAATACGGTTTAGACCAACCTCAAATTAAGGGAAGAACAAAACAAAAAGAAATAAATAAAATAAAAGAAAAGGCGTTGATGAAGAAACCCATAGTAATTCTTCAAAAGCCTAGCCTGAGCGCAATCTAGCAGATGACCAGACGTTTTCCAAATGAGTCGCTATAATCTATCGGGTTATTATTGTTTGAAATATTTCTCCCGGGGTGATTAAATGTGAAGCACCACTCGAGAAGAGAGCGGTGCACCTCCTGAAGGAAATGAGTTTGAGAATGTACTCAGAGAAGAATTCAACAGTCAAGTTCAGTTCATTTCTGCTCCTCGTAGTTTTAAGCATTTAATGAAAAGTCACACTCGCAGGAACTGCGTCATCCTAGCGCCGTTTCCGTTATCATCCGTAGTGCCATTAGATTAGATAAATATTCTAAGGCCTCGGGCACGATAAGAGCGATGAGCGATGAGCGACAGAACGACTGAGCGACCGAGCGTTTAGCAGAAGAGGGGCACTGGCTACGCTACAGAGCGGCTGGGGTAATTTCCTTTACGTCATCCCATACTCCAATATACGTTTTTTAATTAAAATAGTACTTAAAAAAATTAATATTTTAAATGTTTATTTAATAAAATTTTCTAAGCTTGCATGTTTAATGCGTTTCCAACCACTAATAGTTTCTTGGTTATGATTGTATTTTTAAAATCTCTGTGTCTGCCATTCCAGACTTCCGTAATTAGAAGCACACATTCACTATCATCCAAATTACTCTTTTATTCGTATTCATATTTTAAAATTATTTATAAGAAAGGTAGCTAGAAGGTTATAAGCATTGGAAGGTTATAAACATCTTTCCTCGTAATTTAATAAAGAAGGGAAACAAAAACCATAAATGTGAATTGACAAAGTTGTTTTAATTTTTATTAGCTTTCATATAAAAAAAAAAAAAAAAAAAAAAAAAAAAAAAAAAAAAAAAAAAAAAAAAAAAAAAAAAAAAAGAATTGAAATAGGTCAAGATTTAGAGGCTGTAGACCTAGATATAATGTTTGGCGTTAGCGACGAGAAAATTGTAATGTCTGGGCCAAGCGATGAGCGACAGGCTGGAACCTGCAAGCGACGTCAAATTGTCGCTCATGCCTATTGTAGCCAGTCCTCCCTAATTCCTACTTCACTCCAGCTTAACATTAATGTGAGCGACGTTGCTCTAAAGCTTTTCGCTTATCGCTCATTTCTCTTTGATCATATCGTACCCGAGGCCTAACACATGTAATCTTGTGTTTTAGGCAGCACAACAGGAAACTGACAGTATCCTAAGCGAAAATGACTCCATTTAAGCACAGATTTCTTCCAATGAGGTAGCTATATCAAAACTGGCATAAGAACCTTATTTGTGGAACATTTAATAAGCTTTCGAACCTCGCGCAGAGGCAATATCGTAACCAATGAAGGTCTACTGAGGTGCGATTATTGCTTGTTGAATAAGCTTTCGAATAGATATTGTACATTTACTACGAATTCTCTTCCGGTTTCGAGATATATAAGAATACATACGAAATTCTCAAGAAAAATGTATTTCTTACCATTTACCTATCATGGATTAGATAAATATCAAACGTCTGGAACAAGTTTCAACTGAATTAACCGTTTCTGAATACCCAAACTGAAAATTAATTTGGAAAAGTAGGTGTTTCAATGTTTTTCGAAAACGGTTACAGGCATCGCTTTGAAAATGGTTTCATTCGTTTTTCTGCGATAAGAAACCTATAAAACAAGTACCTGCAAGCATATGAACTCGCAAACGTAACCGTTACGATTTTTTGCGCACGGATTTCGCTCCATAAAGCATCTTCCGGTGGACAGATTCTGCTGCTTAACGAACTTGACCTTTCAAATTTGACGAAAGATTTTTGTACCAAATTTCAACAAAATTGGACAATTTTTGAGGTAACTAGAAAGCGAACAGACAAATATATATATACATATATATAAATTTGAACCACCGTTATATTATGGATATTTGGGATTTGAAACATGAAATTTTCGTGTCGGCACTTCCGGATTGCGTCATGACGTCAACCTCATAAGCGGGGTTCCTCCCTATGGAGGGATGAACCGCGCTAAAATGAAATAAGAGTTTATTATGGGCGTATATAGAAAATCATTTTGAGAGGGGCTGGCTAAATTTCGGGGGGGGGGGCTGGAGCCCCCTCAGCCCCCCTTACATACGCCAATAGAGCTTATGATTATTTAATAAGCCAAGGTTTTTTTTGCATAGCAATTATAACCAGGCTTTCTGTAAATACCAATGCAATAATATGACTAAAAATCAATCTGCTTAATTAAAAGAGATTTGGTTGGGTACTAACAATACATTCAAAAACCCCAATTAATAAGTTTTACTTTTCCCCCCATCGTCGAACATTACTGTAGGATCGCCCGACTGCGGGGCGTCATAAGCGTGTTTTCTCCTTAAGAAAGGAGAGAGTAAATTCGCTAAACAAAATTCCTGAAAAATATTCCAAAAAGATACTATCTTTCTGAGGAATGTGCTAATTCATACTTGACAGACTCTTTATACATTTATTTGCATGTTCATACCTAGGAATTTATAAGTCAATCACGACCTAGCAATTTCAACACACGATTCACCACTCGCGTACATCAGAACTGCGAATACTCTTACAGTCTAGGAACAAAATGAGTAACCACTACTTAGAAACAGCTTTTCTGAATGAGCTAAGCTCAATGGAGAGAGAGCCCTCCTCAACTCGCGAGCACGCTTCCTAACTCAGCGTAGGCGATCTTTTACGCAACTTACTACACTTTAGTGAATGGGCGTATACACCAGCTGGCCTCGGCTTTTGCAATAGTTATTAATGAATCCTACACACTCGTCCGGACCTTATCAATGAGTCTAGCTCCCTTATGGTGGGGGTAATGTATTCCAGTGGGACCTCTCTATTTAAATATTCATGACCATTTGTAATGCTTTATCTTCCTTTTTTTTCCCCACCTGAGGGTCTATTTTTTCTCCCCCACTCCACCGGTAGGGTTCCCCTACCACTCTCTAAGCAAGCGGGCAGCGTTATACGAACCAGATGGACCATTTTCCACAAATTTCCTCTGATTTCCGCGGGAAAAATGTGTATATTTCTGCCGTAACGATTTACTCAAATAAAATTCAACATTGTTGCTTTTTTTAAAAAAATTATACTCAATCATAAGATGATTAAAACGAGTTTTTATATGAATTCAAGGTTTTCCTCTCTCTTCTTCGAGGGCCTTGCTGGCTTATATAATACCTACAGGGAAAGTGTTGTCAATATTCTAATATTATTGAGAGGCTATATCAAGCATCATTTTTGGCAGAAAATAATATAAATGTATTAAAATGAATTCATCTACTTTTATTCAACACAATAACAAAATATTTATAGTTATTAATATTTTTGTCATTATAAGTAATAAGTAAGTCTAACTTCTGAGGAGATTTCAGCTTTGTCAATATGACTCTATATTCTAAAGAACCTGCGTTGTAAAGAAAAGTAAATTGAGACGGGAAGAAATTGTTGTATTTCAGCTAAGAGAAAACGTCAGATTATTATTTACTTAAATTTTAACGTCCATTATTATTAACTACGAATTTTAGGACGGGTTATCTATAGGTTACCACCATTTTCTAGCCAAGATAGGGCTGATGCCTTTTCTTTTTCCTAAAGATAGTAGAAATCGAATCCACGACCCTTGGCACAGAGTGTTAAGTGCTCACGCATTAACACTCATGGCCACCAGGCCTCCACATGCCACATTATTGGAAAAAACAATATTTCGAACGTTTTGGCATGCACTTCGGCAGCCTTATTTAACAATAAATGCCAGGTGATGGAGGAAGCCCGGGAAAACTTTCAGGTGACAATGGATAATTTTACATTAACACTTATTCAGGATCACCTAAAAGTTTTTGTGGTCTCCCTCCTTCAATTAGATATTTATTGATAAAGATGGGTGTCAGAGAGCATGCCGAAACGTTCAATTAAACATTAATATTTCCAATTAATTGGACATTATAGGCAATTTCATTACGAATCTTTTAAGGGGTCTATTTCGGAAAAGGGGTGCCAGTGATTTTATCAGTATCTGTGATTATTTTTGCTAAATAAAAAAAATTGGACTCTATAAAATAACCATGTTCTGATAACCTCATTTCCTAATTTCGTTATCTTGACACAAACGTAATGTATATATTTTAGTAAAGTGACCATATCAGGACTGAAGTCCCATTTAGAAGTGCTGAAATCTTGACCATGTATTAAAACAGTTATTTAAAGAAATCACTGTCAACCCTTTTCCGAAATAGACCCCTTTTAGGGACTTCTGAAGGGAAAATACTTATTTTTTATACATTTAAAAAATGTTCTGGAGTTTTTCGATTTACGCATATAGTTCAATTGATGTTACATGAGTTGTTCCAGAAGTATTCCCACAATTATACCCCCTTTCTACATCCAACACCAAACTGATTCGCCCTGGACTACGAGAGTACTTAAGACGGGCAATGGCGTAGATATTTAACTAGATAATGTTCGATGGAATAATTAGCGCATGTAGCAATTAGCTCGAAGACATCTATGTCTTTGAGGTCTTACCTCGATGATTTTCTAACAGCCGCTCGTAAAGATACTCGGGCCCGTAAAAAGAGAGAGAAACCTCAAAAGACATTAAGCCGGCAAATGTCTGACTACATTAACAGCTAGTTCGTCATATGGCAATTGTCTAATGAAAATATTTCATAAGCTCGACATGTAAGGGGAGTTTACTGCTTCATAAAACCCTATTATAAGTGCTGGCGGCTCCAGAGTCGGTCGGAAATTATAACAGTCTTTAAGGTGCCGAGCCACGGACCATTGGTTGGCCATATGCTCATGAGATATGTCTCGAAGTGGGTTCTTTTTTCTGGGCCATCCCATGAATCCCATGACGACGGGGACTTGGCCGAATTGGTGTTTTTAGGCGCTACCTATGGTCATCGTTCGTGTTGAAGGCGGCTCCTTTATGTTCCCTTCTCTTGCTTTTCAAATGTGTTGAGAGAAAGAGTGAATGTGCGTCAATGCTTGTGTGGGAGAGAGAGAGAGAGAGAGAGAGAGAGAGAGAGAGAGAGAGAGAGAGAGAGAGAGAGAGAGAGAGAGAGAGAGAGAGAGAGAGAGAGAGAGAGAGAGAGAGAGAGAGAAAGAGAGAGAGAGAGAGACAGAGAGAGCATACTGTAACGTATGCTTTTTTTGATGTCGAATGAAACAGCTATTATTAGCCTTGTTATTAAATGCATTTAAAATTTCGTTTTCTAATTGAACAATGTAGTCCATTGTCGGATGATTCGATCTGAAGCCGCATTGATATCCTGAAAGGAGCTTATTTTGTGTATGTAAACAGTTAGTATACCGTATATTTTCGTAAATAATTTTTATCGGTTGGAAATGTCCTAGTTAAAATCAACCATTTTTTCCAACCCATTAGGTTTTTTTTAATTTTATTTATTTATTTTATTGTTTTTTTATTATTTTTTTTTTTACGGCGCATCGACGTCTAGGCCATTAGGTTATTAACGCCATCTCATTGGTAAGCGAACATTCTTTGATGGTTACCGAAGAACATGAAAGATTATTCGCACACATATACATACATTAACATTGATAAACTGTGCAATACAGTAAATTCTGTTGATCCAATAATTATTTTTAACTGAATCTTGTCGGGCGCCTTTATCTTCAATGAACAACATTTTATTCAATTTGTGAAGCAATAAAAGCTATAATTTTAGATGATGTCGGACTAATTAAATGTTGCTGATTAGTTTTGCGGCCTCCAAAATGTCTTGGTGCTGGTTTAGGGTCATCGATTGAGTCTGACAGCTTATGTCGCTGTTTTAATTGTTTCAAGGCCTTGCAATCTGTCAAAATATGTTTGACAGTGAGATGTTCAATGAACGAGCTGCACATTGGTGGTGCATTCTTTGACAGGAGGAAGGAATAATAATGAATGCATCGTCTATTTGTTTTATTATTTATGTCTTGTTGTTCGCCTTTCACGGATGAAAAATTCTCCAACTATCTCCTCGAGACTAAATGACGGTTTCTTCGTTTCTCGAAATCTGTTACAACTATTCACCCGTTTATAAATGAATTTGGAATGCACAGTTACACGACACTAGTTCCCCCTAGAAGCTAGAATTATAACATTTTCTACGGGACGGGTACTTCATCAAATCCAGCCCGGGACAGCTGGAAATAAATCCTCATGATTTACAGTTCCTTCGATTTCATTAGTCGAGATTAATCTGAGAAATGTTCCAGGGTACGTGGACAGGAGCCCTGGACATTATTCCGGGATGGCTCCGGGTCCCAGGGAAGAAGGTGTAAGAGTTTTGTCAAAGTCCGATATCGGGAAAGATGTTATTTATAAGAAGGTTAAATCTCTTCCTTCTTGTCAAAAATCAAATAATAGTTTATTAATGGACGGATTCATGAATGGAGAGGTCTATTTATAAATATGAATACAAATTTATTCGTACATCATTTATGTGTAAATAGGAATATAAATAAATTCCGCCTATAAGATTGAATACAAATTTATTTGTATTTCCACATATAAATACAAATACAATTGTATTCACAAATTTCCCAGTAAATGCAAATTAATTCTAGGAAAATTTCAAACAAAAAATGAAATTGAATTAAAAAAATCTAATTAAAACCAATGATTACAAATGTATTTACATTTAAATTTTGAATATAAATGTATTTACAAAGAAACTCATAAGTTACAATGGAAATAAAATTGAAGACAATTTTTGTATGTTGTTTATGTAAAATATGGGAGAGCTCAATTTTTACAGAGAAGAGAAAAACTTTATTTTTTTAAGAAACAAAGTTTAGTTGCCCAACTAAATTGGGTTGCTTACAAACTACGTAGTTATCAACCACTATAGGAATAGACGTTAAATATATAACAAGAAAAAACACACAAAAAAGACACGTCGATCAAACAACAATCTAATGAAAAAATAAATAAAACTATGAATATAATGATGAAAATATTTGTAAATACGTTTCATTAAATAAACAAATAATAAAAAAAAAATCATATTATAGGAAAAAAAATTAAAAATAAATAACAATAATAATAAAAATATAAACGATGCCTTCAGCCATAAATGTGGCTTTGAATTATGGCCAGGGAATCAATGAGAATCGATTCAGCTATAATTCCTAATTTTTCTTTGCTCATATACGAACAAAATCGTAAAGAAGCTTTAGTGTCTGAAGAAGCTTTTAGAACCAATGATGATCTGTCTATAGAGATTTACGCCATAAAATAACCCCCAAAGCCACGGATCAATAAACAGCCATCTTTCGGTGTTGACGCGAGTGACAAGAGGCTCGTGGGAGCTTTACGAGCAATCAGACGAGTATAATTAGGGCGTGATTCTCGCGTTAAGGAGTGTCCGAGCGTTGCCGGCGGCTAGGCGGCTACGTACAAAACGAAAACGATCCGTCTGACCGCCTGTTGTATGCGCGGAGAGATCCTTTTTAAAACAAGACGAGAGGTGAAGACGTACTGTTGGGAAATTCATAGACAAACAATTACCACGTTTCTGAAGGCATAACTCATAAGGATAGCGCCTTAAGGGCCGTGGAGGGTGGGAATGTGTTTTTGGGAGGGAGGTACTACCTGGTCATCGAACCCGGGTACACCTGTTCACACTCGACGTCTCATTAATTCATGCCCAGAGTGATTCCCAACACCCTTCAGAATCCAGGAGAAAGGGTGCTCGGCCAATGATCACATTACACGGAATATTTCTGGCCATTTTGAAAGGGTGTACCAGTGTTATTTTTGGTACCCAATATGCACGAATGCCTTTCAACATCAGTTCACAGCTTTTGTGCGTTCGGATTATAAGGATCCCGCAATGATAACGTAGATCCAGCGAGCCCGTGTTTTATAAACGCTATACAGGGTGTATCGCAAGTTAATGACAGTCCTTCAGGGGTGAAACTTGACAAAAATGTACTTCAACACCACCAACCACATATTTCTTTCTCGCTCCATTCTAGACGTATGCCGTTCTACAGGTTCTTTGGAAAAAAAAACGTGTTTTTTGTAATTCAACTCGAATTTTCTCTGCTTGTACACATTTTTTTCAACGCTTCATTACATTTTTAAAACCAGCATTAAATTTTCTTTAAGGCTAAGGCACATTCAATGTTTACTTTCAATGTTTACAGGTAGTTGGTAACAGCTTTATTCAGTCCTCATATATTTTATTTTCATGTTACATATGGTGCGGCACGTCACACCAGGCTATTAAATTTTTTTACAGAAACGTTCTCTGTCTGTATAAGAAATCTGTATGATTATGCATTATATCTTATATTATAATCTTCACATATTGTTTATTTATGTCATGTGTTTGTTTAAGTTGATTTTATTTAGTTTGAGTTAGGAGGAAATGTCATTTTTGGATTGCTTTTCTGATTACAGATGCTGACATTAAGCCTACAATCCAAAAGTGAGATTTCCTTCTAACTCAAAATAATTTACATCAACTTAAATATGCCGCACCATATGTAAATTGAAAATACATAAAATAAATATGAGGACTGAATAAAGCTGTTACCAAATACCTACAGTATTTTTATGGTTTGTATCTTTATAACATGTTCGCCAGAAGGGGCACCAAAAAAGTCCGAAACATTAAATAAAGTTGGAAAAATTATTTAATGAAGTTTTTTATTTTTTGACATTAAAATTTAAATAATAATTATTTATTATTATTGAGGCAGGAATTTCTCAGGGCTCGCTGGGAAAATTCCTCGCTGCACCCTGGATGTTGGCGCTAATGACCTAGATGTATATATGCCGTAAAAAAATAAAATAAAATAAAATATTAATACAATTTTTAATAGCAAATCAGTTTATATTTGTGCAAAAATAATGTGATAATTTTTACAAACCGATTTCCATAAAGACCAAGCTTCAAAAACTACCAGTCCGCTTTTTCATTGCAAGCAATAATTTTTAACTGCATTCTGACACTTGTTCAAGTATAAGGACCATAAGATTTTTTATGCAGTCCCATGGATTGACTGTAATATTCCGTTTTTGTTTGCGGCTCACAAAATGATTGACTATACAAAGTGAACTCTTAGTGGACCAGGTCCGTGTCGTATTGACACCACGATTAGCGGTGCCTTAAGTCCTGCCTCGGGGCTGAGATATCAATTTTTTGTCGGGATGTTTGGATCATTAAGAAGACCTTGGGGGTTTAGAGTCCGGAAAAAAAGTCTTCTCACAAAAAAAAATAGTAAAAAAAAAGTTGGACAGAAAAAAAAAATACTAGGTAGGGCCAAAGGTCCAAACCTAATGAAAGAGGGCCACACCTTTATCTCAATAGGTGCCCTATTGTCGGTATGTCACACCTTAGCTGCAGCAGGAACTCTTTCGGATCAAAATACTAAAATTTCTTCAAGGATTTTGGTTTATTTATCTGAATGGAATTGGTTAGAACTACCTATATTCTAGTAGATAGTATGTTGAAATAAAAATTAGTCATTCTATTTTCTTTGAGAAAATACTAATTTTTGTAATATTCATTATAACATTAGAGCTATAACATCTACTGAACTAAAAAAGTTAAAAAAATTAAAAAAAATTAATTGCTTTAAAATTTCATTTACTCGAATATAATTTGTACATTCTATTCAATTTTTGTATATTAGAAGGGAACATCATCCGTAACTATTTATATTCCTCAGGAAGATAGGTGGTTTACAATGTATTCCTTAAGAATTTGTTTAAAATATAAACACAAATAAACAAAAAAAAAGTTCAGCTTTTTTAGATGTATAAAATAGCTGTCTCAACTAATATTTTTGTTCTGTAGTAACCTCACATTTTCTTGAACTATATATATATATATATATATATATATATATATATATATATACATATATATATATATATATATATATATGTGTGTGTGTGTGTGTGTGTGTGTGCAGCTCGCTCTTCGGAAAATATTTATTGCAAGTAGGGTATTGAGCACCATTCAATTTTGTTTTCCTGTACAGATTTCATTAGTTCAAGAAAAATAATATTTCGAAGACTATTTTACTCAGAATAACTGATAATTAGGGGTCTCCCGTAGTCTAGTGGCTAGCACGCTGGATTCATAAGCGGGAGATGGTGGGTTCGATTCCCACCTCCGGCAGGAATTTTCTCATCTCAAGGCTCGCTGGTAAAATTCCTCGCTGCACCCTGGATGTCGGCGCTAATGACCTAGAAGTAGATGCGCCGTAAAAAAAAAAAAAAAAAAAAAAAAAAAAAAAAAAAAAAAAAAAAAAAAAAAAAAAAAAAAAACTGATAATTGCACATTATTCTTATTGCACACACAGAGTGCAGGCCGTCCTATAGTCTCAGAAATCATTTGCACACAGGTTGTGCAGTCGGTCTCGAAGGTTTAAGTACCCCTTAGATTCGATTCCCTGTGGGGTTGTGGTTTTTCAATCAAAGAAGAATCACCATCAGCCTTATCCAGGATAGAAAAGGTCGATAACCTGTAGAAAACCCATCCCAAAAATCTGTGTTATGAATAAGCGAACGTTTAAATTTAAATAAATAAATAATCAATTTATATTTTTTTTTCTATTCATATATTACTAAGGAGTGACAAATTTATTGAACTTGTCTGGTACAAAACCCATATAGTCACATTTTTATGGAAGCACTTTTTTTACAGTCACGTTTCAATCAAATCAAAAAACCCTTATTATAATAATTTTCTTATCGAAAAATAATTCAATCAAAAAATATATCATCATGTTACCATTGTTGAATAAGCAAAAAGAAAATATTGTACTTCCATTCTATGTTTTTCCTGACTAAATTTATAGAGTATTTGACAATTTCGAAACTGTTCAGTCAGCTGGCAGTAAAGCCTTATTCAAATGGGCTAAAGCTGACACGGTTAACTGCTTCAAATTTAACTAATCCCCGATCAGCTGTAATAAGGCGGGGGATAGATAGGCCATGTGTTATGTACACTTGTGCCAATACAAAAAAAAAAATTAAATAATTTATAGATCTTTTCAATATGATATCTCGAGATGTTGTCTTATTTATTGTCATAATAGAATTTTAGTAAACTCATATATTCATTGTATGCATAATTGAAAATGTTTATTTTCAACCTGTCGGATTAGTGTAAATTCATACTTGTCAAACCTTCCTGATGGTTTATTTCTAGAAGTCGGTTGGTTGATTAATTAATTTTACATGGCAGAAAAAAGATAAAGTTCCATTGTCGTTTCTACCGTTTGAAAAATACACCACCATCAATCCTACCCTTTTCGTACTTCTATCATAACAATTTATATATTTGTAGAGGGTGAATATGTATCGCCTTCCTACTGGAGGTGTTTTTCAAACAAAAAATTGTTATAACCTATTCAAGCGCATTAATCTTGTTGTTAGACATACATTATTATACAGTGATTTAAAAAGATGTGCTATTTTGACCAACCAAACTTTTTCTGACGTCTAAATTGACATTGCAATAAATCGTTCAAACAAGCATCCAGTGAGCACGAGGCCTTACATGTATAATAGATATTTAATTTAAGTATTTTATTTGCATTTTTAATGTAATATATCATTTTTAATAATACGGATGTTTTGTAAAATATATACCTATCCCCAAACTTGATATTTGTTTTTATCAACTGTTTTGAAGTCAAATTAGTTCTAGGGGGCATGGTAGAACGTTCGGAATGTACAATAAAAAAAAAAAAGAAACAACAGCAATTTATTATATTTACGCTTTATTTAGCGTGTAATGAGTATTATTTTTGAACATGGAAAAAAAAAGAAGGAAATATTTATTTTCTGTAAAATGTTGAGGCTAAAAGAGCTGATCACAGCTCAATGGATCAAGTAACCCAAAAACCTTTAAGCCAGCGAAGTTTGCATCACTCTCTTTTTAACTCTTCGATATTTTATACCATCAGTGTAACAAAACATAATTGCTTCATGAAAAAGTTCGCTGAAATGTTCCCTCAAAGAGTGGCGTGTAACAGAAAACTGAACTGACAAAATAGTTTTAAAAATCTTATAATTCCGGTAATTATCAAAGATAAAAATTTTCAAAAACTGCAAAAGTAAATCGTCTTTCATATTACGATATTTTAAAAATAGTGCCAAGCAACCAGTTGAGATAGTTAGTGGCAACAAGATTAAGTATTATGCAGAGCTTGTAGTCATATTTTAGTAGCATTTGCATCATAGCCTTATAGTTCAACATAATATCCAACAAATAGCAGCTACAGTTACGTTTTGTTAGAAATGTTGCTTGGCACTATTTTTCCCCGACCGGATATATATATATATACCTATTTATATTATCAATTTTAAGAGCAACTTCATAAGGTGTATTGAAAACATTTTTTACATAACCGACAGCTATGCTAACTCAAGTATAAGAATATTACATTATAAGAATATATTATATAGAATATATATATATATATATATATATATATATATATATATACACATATTTATTTATTTTCAAATATTTTTATTGCTACTTTCTCAGTATGCTCTTTCCTTCGAGCTTCATAATATGACTGTTTGATGCTAATGATTTAACTCATTGAAAGAATATTTTGTAAATAAATAATGAAACTGTAAATATATAGTTTGAGAGTATTGGAGTCATTCTTATATTCCTTTTAATTACCAGTCTCAATAAAGATTTAGTTGCGTTCCTCGGCAATGTCATTCGATTCCAGAGTACTTGCTAATTCGAATATTTTGGAAATAGCTACATCGGTAAAATATTGTATTTATTGAATCTTCTCGATTTCATAGATAGCTTGATGAATGTTTTCGTTTTGTGTTGTGTTGTTTGTATAAGGGGGTACCAATCGGAAGAGAAGGCGTCTTCCAATCAGATAATGAGGAGCTGAAATACGGGGTGGTATTATTGTTATCTTAATAATTATAGGTGAGAACAAGATAACGTCAGTTAGGAGAAGGAGATCTTGATAGTAATATATACTAGTATCTAAAGGATTAAACAAACCTCACAGCTGTTGGCGTGGATTTATATTTGTTCCACCAGGTCACCTGTTGCTCATCATTCCGCTCCTTTTTCTAGGTAGCTTTCTAAATTCAGAGGGCACGATTCAAGTTTTAGGGGTAATAGCTCGATCAAAATCAAAGTCATTTTCTTGAATGTATTTTATTTTATTTAATTAATAGTAAATCACAACTCTAGCGACCAAACTGCAACAATAAAGATTTAGGAAAAGTGTATGTCAATGTTTTCAGCTTTAAAACAAACAAGAACAAATAAATAGTCGAAAAAAAAAATAAAAAGATTCGTGAGTAAAGTGCTGTGTAATAACTGGGAGAGTTTAATTCTTTGTAGATTCAGATGTGTTCAGTGCCTCACTCAGTAATATTTATTTCTATATATAAACGTCAGTAGAAAAAAAAAGGAAGCAAAATGGAAAAAAGGGTGTAGCTAGATTTTATCCAAAAGTTTTGTGTTTGAAAGGAATTTAAAGACGTCTGTAAATTTTTACTGTCATTCGAAAGTAATTCACTCATGTTTTGTGGTAAGTTACTGTTTTGCATAAGTCTACAGTCTGTCAGTAAGTGTTTAACAGTAAGTGTTGTATTGCAGTACAGGCATATTGGTCTGTCTTGTCCTGTCATAAGGTAAGAGTGAGTCAGTTTTTTGTATTTATAAAATACAAATAAATCAATAGTTTTCAATTATTTATGTCAAAAGTTTTAAATGGGATGTTAAAATATGCTAAAAAATAAGTTTCAATTCTTCGAAAAAAAAATGGCGGCGCAGTGTCTGACGAAGGGAAAACCTCTTTTTTCACGGGCGATAGTCTGCAGGCGGAAAATTTTATTCTGGAACGAAAAACTAAAATTATTTTGAAACAAGAAGGTTAAATCTAGTAATGTATGTAGGATTTTTAAGAAATATTACTTTTTTCGTAAAATGATGAATAATTTTTCATTTTCTATTAAACAATCCGTCGAAAATCGGTCATAAAATCGTTATAATTCAATGAATAGAAAACATCCTACGTACTTTAAGAGCAAATATCATCAGGAAGTTGCAGTTAAAATTTAAAGTTGATCGGGCAGAAATTGAAGACGCCAGAGTTTGATTTGAAAAACATAGTTTTGAGAAAACGTCTTTAATGTTTAATGTTCTATAATGTTCATTTTTTCCTATTTATTAATTTTTATGTCATACTCTTTTGTAATAAAGATAAAAAAATGTGTTTTTACTTTGAAATGTATTAAAGGGGGACTAAAAAAAACATAGGAATTAAAAAGGGATCAATCGAAGCTCGCTCAAAAATGTGAATTGACAAAGTTGTTCTAAATATTATTAGATTTCATTTTTTTAAAAAATGCATTGAAATAGGTTTAGATGTAGAGGCTGTCGACTTTTTTGAAACCCAACATGTGGTTTAGCGCCATTTTGCTTCGTCGGTCCGAAATTGGTCTAGAAGTAAACAAGTTTGAACGGCCGAGAATCGGTGGCCATAGGATCGCATCGGATCGGGTCCGGTCGGGACGAATGTAGGCACCTCCATTGAGATGCATGTGTTTGTTTTCCTTTCCACAGTCGATTGCTATTGGATAGGATCGGATCGGGTCCGATGTAGGTGCCCCTTTACTCTTTACTTGACTTTTATTTTATGTGGATGCCTTATGTGTGGGGAGCGTCTCCTGCCAGTTTCTTCATGATTCCATTAATCTTTCCCCACCCTCACATTCAACTTACATATAAAAAAAATTGTATCTGTCAACGGTAAAATAATTTGGGTCCAACGTAACTCATCCTTGACTTCTGATAGGCTTATTTTTGTTGTCGACGAAATCATTTCGCTAAATTTAAACACCTTTTGATATTCCTTAATGGGCCCAACGTCAAGAGCTACATTCCTTTACTAAAATGTTACAATGAAGTGTTAATAAATATCTCATTTAACCTTTGGCCCTTAAAGGTGCCTTTCGCTCATCATTAATCTGTAATAAAAGTAAGCTGGGGACCTTGAGAGAGCCTATAGAGGGAATAAATTCAGAGGGGCAGACATGTGTGTTTATAGCCATTGATAGGGCTTGTATGGTGAAATAAATCAGCTGGGAAGGAGTGGACATTTAATGCAGTATTGTCTGCTAGTGTGGTCCATCTAGCAGCCCTTACGACAAGAAAAATCCCTCAATGACTGCTTTATCTCTCTATCTCTCTCTCTCTCTCTCTCTCTCTCTCTCTCTCTCTCTCACACACACACACACACACACACACACACACACACTCACTCCTTATCTGATAACTTTCCTTCTTCTTATTTCGTCTAAAAAGCATTTACATTTAATTTAAACTACCTGGACACTACTCATATACTGCCGGACCCCATGGCTATAATAGACAATAATTTGTTGAGTTCCAAGTTATATGTCTTTCCTGGTAGATTCAGTGTTTGGAAGGTCAAAGGGAAGGCACTCATTTGTATACCTTTATACAAATACATACATACATCTATTTAGGTGCCTTAAGAAGACACCACCCATGAGAAACAAGTTTTAAATATGTATTTCGCTAGAGACCGTGTAAATTTAATGCAGTATTGTCTGATAGTGTTCACCGCTAAGCATTCCTTAAAACAAGCAAAATCCCTCAATTGTATGCCTGTCTCTCACTCTTTCTCTTTCAATTCATCTTATTTTCTTCCATCTCCACCGGTTTTTTTTTTTTTGGTTTTTTTAATATATGTAATTTATTTTGTGTCGACTACAATGATTTTTAGCACTATACCCTATTGTTTTAAATTAACTAAAAAATATAAAATTATTCAATATATGAAGTTTAAAATCTTTACTAATGTTTATTAAATTTTAATCTAAATATCTATATTTTGTTTTATTACGGGAAGTTACATTTTTAGATATGTATAAATGCTTTGATAAATTTAAGATAATCAATAATATTCTGAAATATTTCTGATTTACTCAAAATTTCTGTACTGTTAATATCAAACCTATCCCTGGGCTCTTTGCAACTGGGAGCACTCCGCTAAAATACGATCCACGGTAAGTACATCACCACTATTATTGCACGTGGGACGACGCCTACCGACAAGATGATGGTCACGTGTTAGACGTGTGTCCAATACGCAGCCTTGTAATGATCACTGAGTCCTGTCATCTAAGGTCATCGTAGACTATTGTAAAGCGAACTGATTCTCCACAGTTACTCCAAAATATCATCACATTTAATTTATTCATCATGTAAGCTTCAAGTTTTAGGTTAGTTATTTGCAGACAGGGCACAGAGCAGTCGAAAGTAAACTGTTTTATTCCTATCGCGCGTTGAAATTGATTTTAAACGGGATCTAGTATTCGTTGAGGTCAACTTTCTAAGTTCAATTGTGAATTATATGAACTGCAATACTAATTCTTTTTTTACCATTAAATTTGAATGATTTTTTTTCCTTCCGATCATATCCAAGAACGTGGCTTAAAGAGGTTCACACCCTATTCCAGCAGGTGGCTTGCTTCTCAGATCCTTCTCTCGGCAGAAGGATTATTTTCAGGCGGGTAGGAAACCTAGGTATTATTCCCGCATCAATATTATGACACTATCTGAAGGATCAATCGGAGATATACCATAAATCAAAACGAAACACAAATAAATGATCTGACGTGAAGTTAATCCTATTAAAATTAGGATGTAACAAGTAGATTGTATCACTCTTGCCACCGGCAGGCTGTTGAACTACCTCGTCTACTAAACGCGCACTTGAATAACATTATATTCTCTCTTTGATTCCATATTATATTCTGTAGTTTTTGTTATTAATTTCGATATTTAGGTTTCATTCATGCAAAAGGTTTGAAAAATCCCTTAAAATTGTCGTCGATCCTTCCTAGTATGAACCAAAAAGAAACCCCAATGACATTTAGGAATATAAGAGTATGCTTAAAATATTGCAGCCACAACTTTGGTTATTTCGTACAGAAAGAATATTTACCGAATTCCCATAAGAAAGAATTCGATGACTTTGTTAATCAGGAAAATAGGTCCAAGAATGGGAGTTTACCTTCAGTCTAGGACGAAATTATCATTGTGCCCATAGGAGATGTGATTTTGGTTATAGTGTAAATAAATTCAACGTAGGACACAATAACAAAGCAAGGAGTTCGTTGGTCTGCGAAACCTACATTACAAATGGAAGCCAACTTATTTAGTCAACCAAAGCAAACACCGTTTTCTTTTTTTGTTTTGGCTACGAAATACGCAATATATCACCCAAAACTATTGTAACAGATAAATAGTGAAAATTAGAGGAATTGATGCATTATTATTTATCGTATGAGTGTCCCGCTTCAACGGCGATTACACAAAGAACAGTATCCTCTGAACTTAGCTATTATAGGAAATCAGCATGGTTATTGGTGTTGGAAGTGTGTATGGTTATGTAATTTTTTGGATGTAGGGATCAGCTATAAATAGTGCTTAGTATCGATGGAAATATAATATCTTATAAGTCAACATTGCAGACGTTCATCAAATAGGGTTGTAGAGTCCAGTGTTCTTGAGGTAAGTCAGTATAGTGTTGATGTACTGGCTATCATTGCCTAGGAGTTCTTGCATATCATACGTTATGTTGTAACTGCTTCTTCTCTGGCAGTCTGTCAGTAAATGTTTAATCGTAAGTTCTGCGTTCCATATGTTGCATATTGGTCTGTGACGTCTTTTCAAAATAAATTCGTGTGTTAGTCGAGTAAGTCCTATCCGTAATTATGCATGAGGATTTGGGATATATCAGGACCAAACTGTATCAGGTACTTATCAGAAAGCTATTTGTTTAAATATTTTTGAGTGAGTATATTATAATTTATTCAAAAACTTCGGAGGGATGCGATGGAGACTTTTCATATTCCGCCTTCAAAGGAATGAAACCACTAATTCCAAAAATTCCAGCACTGTTTTATCCTTGCGGTTGGGTCGAAAAATAAATTATGAATTACCGAAAAAGTTTTTGGTTGACCACCTTCCATTCACGGTGAATGGAAGGTGGTCAACCAAAATCTTTTTCGGTAATTCATAATTTTTCAACGGGTTTGGAGGGGAATGAGTTCGTCCAATGCTACCCCTTCGGTACTGTCCCATAACCAACAACATCATATGTTGATCTATGCATGAATAATTCAAATAAATAATGTTTGATATATTGGCTCGCCCATTATATTCCGAATGCCGAAACGACTGGAGGCAGTTCATCAGAAACAATTAAACCACCTCCAAAAGCCCTGAAGACAAACAATTTGAGACACAGTCACGACTTTCCGTCCAATCTCTTAGCTAAGTGATAACTTTATTATTTCTCTTAGCCTCTTCTTTATACCTGAGATTTTTTTTTACCTTGGCTTATTTATTTTTTTTTTGCTCACCCTCTCCACCCGCCTTTCGAACATTGCTCATGACTATTCAAGGGTTTGGCGCGAGCTGTATCAAAAGGCGCCGACCCTTGACAGATCCGCACCTGACAGCCTCCTTAGTCTTATGCCAGTCCGGAGGATGTTTTTCAATATTCAGAGTCAAAGTTCAAGCCTTCAACACGACGCTATCGTTTAGAATGGGTAATTGTTTCTTGAGGCGGTATTACCGAGCGAAGGCTTGTTAACATGGTTCACGACTCTACGAGTCCTTCTTCGGGGTAATAGATTTCGATTAGAGAAGTGCTTTAGAGAACTCACGTACCAACACCCTAGAGAGCGTTATTATAGCTCTTTTTTATCTGTCTGCTCTTTGACACCCATGCCACGGCAGCTCTTCATCATCTGCTCAAGTATGGGACTTTTTCACTTAGCTCTTCTTAGACCAAGGCACGAACCTATTTGTAACAATACTGCCTCAAATTGTTAGAAATTGATGTATTCCACTGAACAAGCATATTTAAGATGTTTTGGAAGGAAGGGCCTCCTTGCAATTTGGCGTAAATTTTCTTCCTTTCCCTTTCTTGACCAAAGTAATGCGTAGATTGATACAACATTTTTTTCAATAAAGAAGAATTACGAAACACATGTAATGATTATCAATGTATGTATAGGGGAAGGAAGGGTAAGGATACGCACCTAGTGGATTTCGGGTTATATCTTAGGATTTATAAAATTTATTTATTTATTTCAAGAGCTTCGCAACAAAGGCGACATGCTCAAATTTAAACAACAAAAAAAAAGCAATTGAAATGTCCACAGTTAATAAAAAAAGTAAAAGTAGTAATATGAAATACAATAAAATTTGAATAGAACATAAAAGAATACAAAAAATAATAAAATAAAAATAAAAAAATCAACACTTGTGTATAAAATATTCACAGCTATATCAGTGAAAGCTATCTCACGGCTCGTTGAGAAAAATGTGCCGTAAAAAAAAAAAAAAAAAAAAAAAATTAAATCTCTTAGGTTTGAAGAGACATAAATATTACACACAAAAGTACTAAAAGTACCTAAAAAAATACAGGCGTTGAGAACAGCCGGTGAGATAGACGAACTAAAACGCAAAAACTAAATTTCTCTGCAGTCCTACCAACAGTTCAAAATTCCCACGTACTCTTACCCACCTATTTCTATTTTTCTAAAATATATTATCGAATTGTCAAATTAGATGGCGCAGCCTGAAGAAACCCATTATGTTAGAAACCGTTGTGTTTAAATTTTTTTTTTTTCATTTGTAGGCAGAACGTCATTTAACAAAACTCGAAATTAACAGAATAGTAATTTATTAAAAGAGCTGAACATGATTCGCATCATCTGATGCCTCTTCAGGAGCCTAAAAACTAAATACAGCTTAATAGAACGTAGGCAAACCTTCCGATACAACTGCCACGTCTCAACTCTCAGCTGTGTTTGTAGTCCGTTGTTTTTTTTTTGTTTTTTTTTAATTGAAATTAAAGGTGCATTCGCCGCGGGAGGTCATGGGCACAGTCCGTTGTTTAATAAATCTCTAGAATCCGAAACATAAAATTCGATTATCCAGAGTAAGTTTGGTCATTGAATTAAAAACTATTTTTATTAATTGTAAGTAAAAAGATTTATTCATTGCCCAATAAATTAAAAAATATATTATTTAAATATATTATTTTGGTTTGATTTGACTATTATGTTAATTTCAAATTTTATTCAATGACCTTCTGCCTACGTCTAAAAAATTGGTGACATTTGGTTCACTACTTATTTTAATTAAAAAAAAATAGTTTTAATTTTATCTCGGGGCAGAATTAATATTTAAGCAAATAAATGAACAATAAATACAGTTAAACGATGCTGAATTCAATCCACTAATAATATCAATATTAAATAATAAGAATCCATTAAAAGCGTAACGTATAAATAGTCTGATTGAATGAATTGCATGAATGAACAAGGATTGGAGTCAGGAATGAATGGAAGCTTGAATGAATCAATACAAACTCTTGTATTGTTAATTATTGTGCTCTTTCTGGATGCACTAAAATTAACACTTTGCTGACAAATGCCCTACATTTAAATGGCTGAATCGAACGATCAATGAACTCACCTCGCTGTTCAAACATTCAGTAAAATTGGGTGCACTTTATATTTTGCATGACATCTTTTCATAAAAAGAAAACGTAAACATGGAACATAAAACTATTAAATAAAACATGGAAAGAAAAGAAGGATGGAATATGTTTAATACACACCATCCATACTTTATTCATATAGTGCTAAAACAAAAATACACTTAGTAAAAAATAAAAAGACTTTTCTATATAAGGGGGCTATATATGAGTGTGTCATAAAATCTCAAAAATTAATTAAATCAGATCACTTAGCTCAGAAAAAATATTCTTTTTTTGGTGTAATAGCGTTTTAGGTAGCTAACTATTCCAAGTTCTAGGTTGTTAGTATTCCATACCCCCAAACCCCCCCCCCCCCCCCAGTGCAGTGTACGCATTACTTCAATTCACGTTAATTCATACATGTTTTTTATTTGTCTGTTTGTTCTAAAGGCTATTGTAGATATTTGTATGTTTAAGGTATGTGAGTATTGTGTTCAAAATTGCGTCATCTTGGCGCGTTTTCACGCCAGTATTTTTTATCGTTCTGATATGGAATGCTGAGGTAAATAATATTTAATATTTTACCTAACAAGGGCAAAACCAACTTTTTTGAAACTTCAAGCTCCGTTTCTTTCGACAAAAAGTGCTATAAAAATTTACGGTTTAGCCATTTCGTTAGGAAATTTAATAATTTGTTATTATATAATTTAATAGATATATATATATATAGTCCAAAACTTCCCATGTCAAATATAAAAGGCTTGCATAGAGGTGGAATATGCGCAAATATTTACTCCATCATTCTTGACCCCCCCAACGGAAAAACCGTGAATTTCCCATTCATTTTTATTTAAAACAAGTTAATGCTGCAATAAAACTGCTTACACTAGTTTCCACCTTTATATAAGAATATAGAAAATATACTTTTTTCGTGCAAATTTCACAAAAAAAAAAACACAGTGTGCATTCGTCTGGTTAACGAATTTGATCTTTCGTTTTAAAGAATAAATTTTGGTGTCCAATCTAATCATAATCGGATCATTTTTGCATTCGGTAGAGCGTGTGTATGTATGTATATATATATATATACATTTTTGTGTCCAATCTAATCATAATCGGATCATTTTTGCATTCGGTAGAGCGTGTGTATGTATGTATATATATATATATATATATATATATTATGTGTATGTGTGTGTATACAAATTTGAATGAAAAAAGATTGTATAATTTTGAATGTATTTATTATAATTTATTTGACACGAGTACCACAAGTGAGATGATTCGTTTAATAAATTAAAAACCACTTCTTGTTTTTTCTAGTCCTCTACATCTCTGCAGGTAAGTGACCACGGTTGAACTGCAGGGTCGAGTTCTCCCAGTTTGTTGTTTAGCAAAAGAAGCTAATATTGCTGCTAGTTGCTGTCTGCGTGTCTGTTAACGTCTAGGAATTTCAAGAGATCTAAGTCACTTGTATCATTTCCTGTGGCTAAAGTCGCAAGGTCGTGAACGTCAGTGCTTTCAGAATGGAATTCATGACATATATATCTTTTATTACAGCAACCAGTGTGTTAACTGTAGCGTGTGTTGTGTGTATTTTTTTAAGAAGAGAAAAGGAAATGACGCGAATCAGTAAATAACGTTATCTTATCATGATATGTCCTCAGAATACATTTAAAAGTCCATGATGGCGACACCAACGTTATTAAAGCTCAGTGGCAAATCGTAAACCAAGTAAAATACAGATAAATCATCATACCGATTAAGTAACAGAAACTTAAAAAGTCTGGAACAAATAAAAGATTTCCTTTAAAGACAAGAGCTACTAAGCTGCCGTGGAGTGTGTGGTGTTTTGAAAAACCGTCGCCGTCCAACTGGTAGCAAGACACCACTTAGATATGCGGCGACACCACCACTTTTTGACAGGGTATTCAAATTAGATAAGTGAAATTACTTACACTTCAGAGCTGTGTGGCTATGCTATCAGCTGGTTGACAAATGGAGGCTCTCTCAGCTGGGCTGCTAAGGCGATTTGTGAGTGTCAAACAGGAGCCCCCTCTTCTCCGAAGAATCTTCCCCTATCTGAGAGAGTGCAGGCCATTGTATATTTTCTGTTTTATCTTTCCCAGTTTGTATTAATATCACACATCGCTTAATTCTATTTCTGGCATTCTTCTTCTGCGTATTTCTTTCACATTTTCAGGTCAGAAGTTATGATAACAGATTTGACAATCCTAGCGAGATCCACTAGGCTCTTTGGAAGCTAAATAAGCTGTTTCGTCTCGTCCAAGAGCATACATCACTAGTGGAAGTGTTCAAGAGTCTGTTATTGTAGGTGTAACGTATAAACTGAGACCGTACCTATGGTTACCTTCGAAATAATTGTTCTTTTACCCAGGCTTTGATTGTATTCTTAAACTCTTTTAATTTTCAACATATTTCCTTCCCATTCCCACACATTTGTTCGTAGTTTTTAACTCATGTCGATATACTCGCGGTGACTTCGTCAGGTATGGGTTGGTTTGTAGCCAGTTTCGCCTGTACGTCCACAGCAGTGCTTACATTGATCCATTCTAGTCATAAAAACGCAATAAGTTTGTTTTTATTACGAACAATATTTATTTGAGTAAATATGTTCTGAATAACAGGACGTGTGCTATTAATGTTCTGAAAGGACATTAAGAACATTAAGTATTCTGTACAAATCCTGGTCATGACAGTTTCTGCCCAATGGACTTTGCTCAGTGCAAAAGTATTCCGAAATGTTCTGCTCTTTATACTGTCGCCTGTTTTGGCAATTTCATTTGGTACGTATCGTCCTTTGCAGCGGCAGCAGCTCCTGTCAAGAGTTCGTCTTGGATCCGTCAGTATGAGTGTATAATGTTCTTGGATTTTCTTCTTATTATCAAGTTGATTGTATTTTTGAAACATGGTGCTGGAGTCAATTCGAAATTTGTATGTCATTTTTGTCAGGTCTGTCCCTAAGTTTCTTAATCTTCATGAAACCTTACTATAAAAGGGTTGCTTTTCGAATTCAATTTTACGTATTTATAAAAATTTATATTTTCTGATACAGGTCATTTCAAGTCCTTATTATTTTACATAAAATGTTGAGCACAAAATGTTCTCCCTTTAGAGCAGCGGGTGTCTCCTACCACGGCTATAGGAGCAACCCTAGAAGATGTATTTAAACAAAAAGTTTTTTTTTTTTTTTTTTTTTTTTTTTTTTTTTTTTTTTTCTTTTTTTAAATAAAAACCATATCCGTCTAGTGGGTAATACAACTGTGCAGCATCCTACATTCATGTCAATGTAATCTTTCGATAATTTACTAGAAAAGTATTTTGCATATCTCTGTAAATTCAGAATAAAAAAAATATCATCAGTGTTTCTTTGAAGAAAATTGGACAGTTAAGTGACGTATTTTGTGGGTAAGTTTTCAAGAAGCAAGGTTTACGAGTTTCGTGAGTCCAATGTTGTTTTTAGGAACTTTTATGAGGTGACTGTCTCCAAGTTCTGAGTCAGCTCTTCACTAAAGTCATTATTTCGGCGAATATTCACAACACCACAGTCGCGACTTGAGAGACCATTCTTACTTTTTAAGTAGAACAAGTCAATCTTAAATTTCAATTTTTGGCAATTTTTAAAATTAACTTATAAGTTATATGAATATTTATTTATATAGATTTACGCGTCCCCTTATAGATGAAATTGAATTTTTGGGACTAAAATACTATAAGTTACCACCCTTTTCTAGCAATGACAGAGCTGAAGCCTTTACTTTCTTAGAAAAAATAAAAAATAAATCATCCCTAGTAGAAATTGAACTCTCGACCTTAGGCACGGAACGCCCATACAAAAGTAAGAGAACGAAATCCAATACTTTCATTACTATTTTTTATTGTTTTTTAATGCCATGTAAGCTATTCAGTTAAAATCGTAATTTCTTAGCGAAGCGAACACTTTTCATCCCAGATCCTCTTGATTTATTTTTTCATTTAATAATCAATGTCACTTTTAGAAATTCACTTTGTCGTATCTAAAGAAAAACAGATCTTTTGAACTTCAATGACTCTACTGAAAATGTTGATACTCGATGGACACCCGGCGCTCATGGCCTGGATACCCCAGCCATAAGACATTTTCATATTAAATTTTGTTTTGTTTTTATTTGTAAATCTAGACGGGAACAAGTTATATTATGCCGTCTCAGGATTGGCCACACTCGGTTGACTCAGTCGTACATTATTTCAAGACAGGACAGACCCACTTGTACCTACTGCAATACTGAATGATCAATAAAACATATTATAACAGACTGTACACTCAGGACAAATCTTAAATTACTTAAGATATAGGTAAAATCTGAAAAAAATACTTTCTGATAGGAGTCAGTACATAGAAAAAGTGGTGAAATATATAATAGACACACATTTACATAATAATATTTAAAAATAGAAAAGATAATCAAAGCCACTTTGAGATGTTGATTCGGCATCATTGACCTGACACACAACCAAGAACACACAACTAATTATATCAAAGATAACATGACTACATTATTACCTCATTCACTGAAAACTAATCTAATAATGTCGTATAATAATATGGCAAAAGTTGAATCACCAAAATGGTGTAAAATTAAAATAAAATAAAATAATTTGTAAATCAAGTTTTAAAAATAGTTCATATTTTAATTCAAAAGAACACAGAGTATGCATTTTTTAAGATTTCTCTACAATATTGGAATCTTATGTTTGAAAAGAGAACCTGGAATGTTTGACAAGTTGTTTTCGGAACTAGCCTAGTTCTTGGAACTATCTGGAGCCGGAACGTGGGGACGGTTCACTGATTTTGTGTTAATGCCAAATATCAAAATAGAATGGACTACTAGGAAAATAATAGGGGGGATCTGGCTTCATCTCAAACATTTTAAACCTTAGCTCATATAGGATGGAATTCGATTTTTTTTTTTTTTTTTTTTTTTTTTTTTTTTAAATTTTTACGAAAATGAAAATAAAATAAAAATAATAATTTAAATTGTAATTGTACAAACAAAAAGTATACACGCCCATGTACTGCTGTAGTATTTTACTAGAAATTAAATACATCATTCCATAAGAGTACGAAAATTATTCATCAATTCTCGAGGATGTAAAGGTCGGATATCTCAACAAAAAAAAAATAATGAATTTTAAAACGTCACGTAAATTTTTTCATACACATTTTTAGTCTTCTCCGGAGGGGAAAAAATTGTATTTTGTGTTTTCGATAACATTTATCATTTTGGGTTGCTGATTTTAAATCTGCTATTATTTGGGTGTGAAAAAATCTAAAATGCTAGTATACTTGGAAACGTAAGAATATTTTTGTAAATTTATTTGACGAAATATAGATTATTCTTTAACGATTGTATTTTTTCATTAATATAGTTTCTAAAACAAACGAATTGGCGAAAGAATCACCTCGATATCATTTTCCAAACTCGATACATAAAATAAGGCATTTTCTACGTATTTCATTTTATTTTTCAGTTCCTAAGGCCCATTGGACAAACAGCTGGGACACGTGTCGACTACATTTTGAGGCAGAATCACCTTGTGAGCATAACTGATGTAAGATTATTTTAGAAACTTCGATGGTATATGGAAGATTTGTCTGCCTTGATAGAAACTTTCAGCCCTACATAAGTAGCAGATACTATTGAATTTGGCAGGAATTCAAGGATTCTATGGGACATACAGCCTCAAGATTACAATCATAGGTTGCTTTTAATGACGATGACAAGCGAAACAGAACGAAAGGTAGTAGTGAAAGAGGCATAGAAAAACTCCACAATGTTTACCTTCCTGGCCATCTGACAGCAAGACATTCCTACTGTCCTTCCAACTTTTTACTTTATTCTTAACAGCTCCCATACTTTTTTTTTTTTCTTTTCTTACACACTCCTTATTTCTTTATTTTGTCCACTTGAGAGAAGACCCCCCAGTCGTGGAGTAGGCATTTTGTCTCCGAGATATGCAGGACAGCAGGTGTCGCATCTCGACAAAACGAATATCTCGTTATGTCGGGGGATTATTATACCCCGTGAGTCGAGGGAAATAATTACAAGATTTACAGATAAAGTCCTTTAGGAACTTGTAGTACAAGGAGCGTTTTGTTTAATGTGGCGTTCCTCAGCTCTGTCCTGAACGACGTATTAACTATAGTGACAAGTCTGTCCATACACCTCCACATATATTTGTGTGTATATATATATATATATATATAGACAGAATTCTCATAACTATATATGTATATATATATATATATATATATATATATATATATATATATATATATATATATACAGACAGAATTCTCATAGCTAAAAAAAAAATCCTCCTGTTTTTTAAATATGTAGAAGGAATAAACCTTCGAAATGAAGTTTCAAAACTAAACTTTTCTGTAAATTGTTCTTGACGTCGGTGAATACTATGAAATACATATAAAAAAGAAATTGAATCGCGATATGAGTATAGGAATTACCAGACAATCAATTCATTCAGTAGTTTTTGTTTTTTCCCCCTTTTTCATATCTGCTTATTTTCGTACAAAACGCGTGAAAGTCTGTTAAGAACTAGGTGAATAATTTCTGTTTATATATAAACAGAAATTATTCAGAAATTAGATCTATAGATGGCTACAATCAATTTTCTCTGTATTGTTGTTATTTAGGTGAGTAAATCTCTCATTTCCTGGGGGATTCATTGGATTGGGATTAATATATGTTTAACAGTAAAATCAGTTTAATGTAGATTTACGGTAAATAATATTTAATATTTTGGTTTGGAAACACAATATAACCAGTTTTTATATCAAGCATCCCAAGAGACACTAGGGATAAAACGTTTTGGAAATGTACTAATGCGACGCACTTCCTGCGAGTTTTTCATTTCAGGTTGGTGACTCTGGAGTCTTAGATCTAGTGGAAAGCGAAGTTGAAGTTGGGGACGAGCTGAGTATAATTGAAAGAGTGACGCTTTGGGCCTAAGAACCGGTCGTGGACGCTTCTCTCTGGGTTACTTCATCTCTCTCTCTCTCTCTCTCTCTCTCTCTCTCTCTCTCTCTCTCTCTCTCTCTCTCTCTCTCTCTCTCTCTCTCTCTCTCTCTCTCTCTCTCTCTCTCTCTCTCTCTCTCTCTCTCTCTCTCTCTCTCTCTCACTCTCTCTCTCTCACACACACTCTCTCCCCCTCACACACTCTCTCTCCCTCCTCCCTCTCTCCCTACCTTTTCTCTCTCTGTTCTACCCGTAGCACTTACGCCCGCACGAGCTACATATCAATGCTACAGATATCAAACGAAGGACTTCGGCTTTCTGCAAAAAAAAAAAATAAATAAAATAAAAAAATAAAAAGAATGGAGAAATGTCTCACCCGCAAACAACTGTTCACTACAGGAAATTGATAAGGAACTGGGCAAATGAGAAAGCCATTGTGTTATTTTATCTTCCTTTAGATTTCTATGTGGAATAAGATTTCTAATATATTTTCATTAGATTTACCCTCATCTCATAACACATAAGCACACTTAAATCTAGTGAACTGTTCGTATATTTAATTTATAGTAACCAGTTATACTTTAATTGCTCACAGCTACTCATTCTCAAGTGAATTACCTTGCGGCCAATGGAATTTTAATTGTAACACATTATTCACGAAGCATTCATGTTCATGATTGTAATATATTTTTATGTTTATGATAAACAGTATGAACTAAAAAATCAGGAGTAAGTAAAATTAATTTGAAATAGTGTGCCACAGGAAATTCATCACCCCTATCCTCTAAGAAAGGGCAGTAATCTGTAGATAGTGCGTCCAAACAATCTCGCACATTTCTGTAAATTGGACAAGGTTCCTCAAATATTTAAAGCAACATCTGAAAATGCCTTATGATGACAGCTATGTTTGGTTTGTTGGGAGCCGAAATGTTTTAAACATTAAACTATCTGTAAGGTAGAGTTTATTGTTAATATAATATTCAAAATTGAACAATTTCGTTTTGATTCTGTTGTCAATAAATATGAGTGGGTAAGTTTAGTTGAAAAAATAATACCGCGGAGGCCGGTGGCCGTGAGTGTTAAGGCGTGAGCCCTTAACATTCCGTGAAAAAGGTCGTGGGTTCGATTCCCACTAGGGTAATCGTGGGAATCGAAAAAATAAAAGACATCGGCCCTATCCTGGCTAGAAAAGGGTGGTAACCTACAGATAACCCGTCCCAAAATTCGTAGTTAATAATAATGGACGTTAAAATTTAAATAATAATATAATACCTCAATACTGCTTATGGTTATTTTGTATTTATTAAGGCTATTTCAAGCACCTTCTGTTTGACAGATTTTTTTTTTTCTATTTACATTATATTATAAATAAAATATTATATAAATAAAGATTAAATGAAATAAAAAATATAATCAAATATTTTGGCTTTATTTTTACCTGTACAAGATTTCTCTAAAAAATGTGTAGGTGGAAATAAAAAATATCTTTCATTAATATTGTGCCAAAAGAAAGTCCCATAAAAGCAGCTGCTAATGTCCCCATTCCGTCCCACACGCACTTGGTCCCATTGAAGAATAACTATTCAACGGAAATGGGCCTAAGTAAGAATGATATCCCATTCAGCTCGAGTGCATTTTCTCTTCAATTGGCTCGCCTCAATGGGAACAAATTTTTCCTCTTTTGTAGTAAAACAAGGCCCATTTTGTTGCCTAATATATGTGGCTGATTAAGGCTTTTATTGCCAGTCTCATTTGGGTGATTTGTATCAGAGTATAACCTAATGGAGCTTGAATTTAAATTACATATCATAAATGATTATAGTTTTGTCCATACAAAAATAAATTATATGATTATTACTTCAAATTACAAAAAAAAAAAAAAAAAAAAAAAAAAAAAAAAAAAAAAAAAAAAATAACTAAGAAAAACATTGATTAATTAGGAACATGTTCCCCTATGAGGTGTACACACACACACAAGTATTTAACTTTATTTTTACAAACATAAGAGAAGTGACGATTATAACTTTTATTATATTTGTTTTAATTTGCTTGTGAGTTTTGCATCTTAGGCGACAGTTAACGATAAAAAGAATGAAGTATTTTATACGTCGGTCCTTCAAAAACAAACGATAAGCAGATTTGAATAATTTAAATACATGAACTGGCGGAAATGTGCTTGTGAATACACATAAATGCACATAACTATATATGTGTATGCCTATACGTTCATGCATATACAACAGCATATATATAAGCACAAGCATATATACTTATAAAGCAATATATCGCACTAGTATTTCTAAAGTGACACAACTCAAAATAAAACTCAATTGAAAATTAAAGGGGCCTTAGGATTAAGACAGAAGGGGTGCCACGAGTTCCCTCTTGTGTACATGCTCTGAAGCTAAGCACATTCAGTTTTGATGGTTGATAAAGATATATTTACCATGTCTTTCACAGTCATAACTATGACGGTGTTTCGTTGCTCTGGTCTCTTCTATTTTGCCATTGGAATCACGTGAGTAAGCGGTTTATGACCAATGCGGAGTCGATTTAGAACGACTTCTTCCCTCTGTTAACCTGTCCTCTTTCTCGTTAAAATTTTATATGACTAGTTCTGTTATTACGTGAGATTAACCTATATTGCTCCATTCCATCAGCAAAACAAATGTACAAACATCAGTCAAAGCCCAATGCTGCAAGAATAATCGAATTTAAACAATGCAGTACACCTGAAACGATAAGCCCTACTTTTTGTCCCATTGCAATATAAACTATAAGAGCGGAACCGTAACAGACTTGAGTTATGCACCAGGCCCAAACGAGTCCTTAAAAAAAAAAAAATAAATAAAAGGAGCAGTTGTAGAGAAAAGAATAAAATAAAAGCTGGTGTACAGTATAGGTCCGAATCTATTAATTATGCCGGACTGACTATAAATATTGACTGGAAGAAACCAACATGGCACGCCCCGACATTGATAGCGCCTTTGGAAAATGCTCTCGGCGTCAGTATAAATAACACTGGCCACATTCGTAGTATAACGGAAACATTCTCTGGTGTTCATACTTTATTGTAATTAGATTCACATTATTTACCTAGTTATTTTGTATAGTTATAGCTATCCTGTTATATGGATAATAAAATTCGGAAGGAATGTGCAGTTGTTATGACGTCCTCCCTTTGTTGTCAAATATTTTTTTGTGTATATTTCATTTTAATAAAGCTTAAATAATACTTTTATTTAACTTGTGGAGGTGGTTTGTGTAAGGTGAGAAGCTCTTTCGGAATCAACAGAAGTCAGGATCAGCTTTTTAAATATTTTATGGTGTTTCTCCCTATTTACATATGTATTTTACTTTCGTTTTGGAATATAAAGGATAAATAATGTTACATTATGAAGCGGTAAATAATAAACGAAATATTCAAAGATTAATAAATACTAGCTGAATACCCGTGCTTCACCACGGCCGATAAGTATTTTTTATATTGAGTTAAATAAGATATGATCAAAATTAACGCAACTACATAATTTCGTACCGCTTATTATTGCACGGACTTCAAAGTTACCCAGGAAACACCATGTGGAGATAGCCGTGCTTGTTTCCGTTGGAGAGTAAAATAAAAAATACAACGAATTATAACGTTAGGTAAACAGAGACAAATGCACGTTGAAAAAAAAACAAAAAAAAAACAACCGCTTAAAAAGTTAGGTAAACAGAGACAAATACTTGTTGAAAAGCATAAAACTAACAAATTTGAAGTTTTAAGCACTTATCTCTTCGATTGACATCGCCTCACCGAACATTACAACAAAATCTTATTTATTTATTTTTTTTTTATTTTTTTTTATTTTATTTTATTTTTTTTTTTTTATTTTTTTTTATTTTATTTTATTTTATTTTTTTTTACGGCGCATCTACAACTTGGCCATTAGCGCCGGACTATCCATAGGTTGCCACCCTTTTATAATGCCAACAGCACGTGGTCGGTCACCCATTCAGGTACCGACCACACCCGACGTTGCTTACAGAATCTTATTGTAGAGAATTTAGTTACCTTTCGAATAGCCGCCTTCCACTTACTACGATTTCCCAAACGTTTTCGAGATATTTTAGAAAATATACTGAGATCCGAAAACTTTGTATCACCCAGATACATTTTTATTCATACAATTTTTTCTAGATACTTCGTTCCTGAATATCCAAACAGAAAATTAGTTTTGAAAAGAATTTCTATCAATTTTTCTGGTAAATGTCTACAGAACTTGCTTTAAAAATGGTTTCATTCGTTTTCCTACAAAATTCGCACAAATTTTGCTCTAAAAACCATTTTTCAGTAAACGGATTCAACTGGTTAATGAACTTGACCTTTTAAATGAGAAGAAAGATTTTTGTACCAAATGTTATCAAAATCGAACCTTTTTTGAGCCGATGAGGAACTTCTTAATAATTCAAACCCCCCTAAAAGTACTTAAACATTTGTTTATCAAAAAAACCTTTCTTAGCGAGTGTTTACACTCTAAACGTATTGTCAGTGCAAAATTCAAATTTTTGTGTCAAGTGGTTCGGGATATTATTACCTCGGATGGGCCATCACCAGGGCATAAACTCTATGAGGGGCAAACTCACATTTTATTTCTAGTAATTCAAGGACATGCCATCATAGTGGAAATTAACCTCAATTAAAAATAATACTATGAAATAGATAATATACGGCAACAGCTGTTCTGTTATCGTCCTAGCAACGCTTGCTGCCTAGGCTTGCATGCTCTAACCAACTAAAACTTTAAACCCCTCTAAAAATACTTAAAAATTCGAATATCAAAAAATCCTTTCTTAGTGAGTGCCTACGTTATATAGGGAGTGTCCATGCAAAATTTAAAAAATTTCTGTCTAGTGGTTTGGTCTGGGGGATGATAGGTCAGTGAGTGAGTGAGTGGTATTTGACAAATATATAGTAGATTAGACGATCTCAGACAGAGTAATAAATGCTTTGAATATTTTTCAGTGTTTTATATTAATGTAGAGAATCCGTGGCTTTGATATTACGAAGCATGGAACAGATGTACACTGTAGCTAGACACTAAGCCACTTTCAAGCAGACTTTTGCCGAGCAAGCCAAAACGATGTAAATAAAAGATTCAGCAATAAATGATCCCCAAGACAGAAAAGGCTTCCAAGAGTGTTTAACGACTTCATCGAGAAAAGAGGAGTTACTGACACCATAGAAAGAACAGCGTGGAGGTATTTTTACGAGACAGCATTTTAAAAAGTTTAACATGTCCTTTAAATTCCTCCTATAGATAGAAGGCCGTTTGAAACCAGATCAATTAAGGAGCTTAGAGTAGCTGTGTTCCTATCTCCGAGTATGACCATCTGTTCTCTACAAGAATCCAGTTCAGAATCGGTTCAGAATCTTATTAGGTATTCTATAGACACCAGATTTTATTTAGAATTCATTCAAGAAGTCAATTATATTAATATATATTTATTTATCTTTAAGAGCCCAACAGAAATGGTGGTCAAACTCTAAAGAAAAAATACAAAATAATAAAATTTGATAATTAATTGTCCTTGACGAATAAAATAACTAAATAAAAAGTATTAAATAGATAGATAGATTTAATATTTTAATCTGAGGTCAATTAATTTTCAGGAAATAACCTTATTTATCAGGAAATTATATGCAATATACAGGGTGTTGGTAGATGAGCATGTGTTCTACGCACTATGTAGCTTGGTAAGGATGGGACATCCCCAACATCCAGTGAAATTAAAGAATTTGTTCAGAAAGGCTCCTTCACGCAAAAGACAATTTATTGGTTTTGACTAAGAAATCAGTAAAAAATAGATTTTTTTCTAAAACTAAGAGGTACCATTTAAAGCTTATTAAATAATACAACTTTTGAGGCGGAGGCAAACCTCTAAGTCTAAGAATAGCTGATTAAAAAAATGTTGAATAATATAATAAAACACTAATATTAAACATTCTCATCTATATAGATTTAATATAGCTCTTAATTAACATGGTAATATTTAAACAACGGGTGTTTCTTATTAAACATTTAATGTCATAAATCCCGAACACACAGTTTTTCTTTAAAAATACCAGTAGTTTTTTAAAATATACAAACGTTTGAGTAGCTCTGCTATATGTTCAGATAGAACGCTCATTTTTGCGTCCCTGAACTACAAATTAGGTGCAGAATAAACATTTAAAGTTATGACATGTCAATGCAGGACACCCTGTATAATAATAGTAATTTAATAAAGAAAAAAATTGCACTGTATATTTTTTATTTTCCCTTTTTTATACATTATTGTTATATATCTATTTATATATATGTTTCCCCTTTACTTCGTGTAGTTTATTTTTTTTATTTTTTACTAAGAACAACACGAACATATGCACACCTATGCAAGCACATCCCTTGTTACATTTTGTATGTTACTATATGCTAATGTATGTTTAGCCTCAACAAAATTAAATTAAAATATTAATTAATTTATATAATAAAAGATATGTATAAAAACTTAGTCTAACTACTAAATAGTCAACAAGAGGTAACCAAAATATAAGAGAAATTAACTAGTTAAAAGTACAATCAGTTTAAATTGTACTTTTAGGTTGTAGGTTTAACTAGTTAAAAGTACAATCAGTTTAAATTGAATATCGTCTATTCGTTACATGTTTCACAACATTATGGTGCCTCTTCAGAGGAGTACACTATAATTTAAAAAAAAAAAAAAAAACTTCAAAGCACAGTATAATTTGAAAGATAAGAAAACTTGTATTGTATGTACATTACATCAACCCGTTTCATGAAATGTTTCTATTATATTAGTTTAAGGATGTCGCACCTTAAGTAAATACATAATTTACTTAAAGATTATTAAAAAAAAAACAGATTTTATTTTTTTTCTGAAAAGTATTTTTATGCTTAGTGCTCTCTGCATATTTCATGAACAACTCTACATAAAGTTAAGCGAATTCTAATGCAATTGATGGAGACATATTTTTTTGTTTTTTTTCTTAATCAATTAATACACAATAAAAAAAATATTCATTGTTATTTGATATGTATAACCAAGTGTACACTAGCGCTAACTCTCGGCGATAACCGGTACCAATGAAATAAACCTTCCATAAGATACTACAGATATTTGCTAGTCCTGTTGTTAATACAAATAGAGATCTCAATAATCTAGTTACTTTTTTTTTAAACATTTCAAAGGAATGCTACTAATTATTTTATATCTTCGTTTGCCAAACATTGCAACAATTTTTGTTCTTTTGGAGCAAACAAATCAGGAAATTACTTACTTAAAACGTAAACTTCATATTTTATATTAGGTAATAATAAAAAATATCTTAAAACATATATCTGTATATATATATATATATACATATATATATATATATATATATATATATATACATATATATATATATATATATATACATATATATATATATATACATATACATATACATATATATATATACATATACATATACATATATATATATATATATACATATATATATATATATATATATATATATATATATATATATAGTTTAAAAATGAGAAATAAATTTGTTAAATATACAGGTAAAATGCACATATATAAAAAATGACACTTTCTGAACAATATCCACAGTTCATATACGAATAATTATATAAACTTTTTCATATCAAGATGAATCATGACACTGAAAAAAACGCTTTTTGTTTATAAATAGAAGAAAACGTCCAATTTTTATTGTGTCAATACTACAAGTTTGTGTTTCATAAACAGTAATTTATTTTTGAGTTTATGCGTAAACATAAAAGCGAAAATTAAGTACATAAGAAGAAAAGAATATCCGTAGTACTTTGTTCTTCTAAAGTTAAAACTACTTTATGACAAAATATTAGGCTGAACCAGTAAGATAACGTTAGAAACATATCATATCAATATTAATTATTCGAGGTTGTAAAAAAAATATAACATTTTATCCCAAAACTGGAAATTCTAATTAAATTTACAACTTTAAATATATTTTTAATAAACCACCTAAGGTTTTGTATGTGTTTGTAAACAGCATTTATTTTATTCAAGTACATTATATGACTTTTTAAAATTATTTTTAATTAACATTGTACCTACAGTAAATTGTGTTTAATTATAATTAATAACAAATCATATAATACAACAATTTAAAAACAAATACCTAATCTCTCACATTTTTGGTAAAGGTTTTACTAATCAGTTCATACTAGCCAGATAATACTCTAAAATTATTATTATGTTTTTCCCATTTTTTTTAATTGAACACATGTCCTATTGAACTTATTTATTTCTCATACGTAAATCATACTTTTTTTTAGAGAAATGAATTTTCCCTTGTTGAATAAATTTAATTCCTAGTAGAGGTACCTACTCTACGGCGTTATATGACACTGTCACAGAAAAATATGTTGTCTATCTGGAATATTGCGATTATTTTATAAACTTTCCATTCTTTGATTTAAAGAATGGCAAGTTTATAAAATATTAAGGTCAGTATATAAAATTTTAAGGCCAGTAGCCTAATTGTTAAGCCTTCCAAGCGTATAATGGTTAAATTGGTTAGATTGGATAACATCCCAATCTGGCAAGTTACGTTCTCAAAAAAATAATGATTCTAATAAATAGACATGTTTTCGGTGTTTTATTTTGTATCTTTCCATACCATCTAGATTACCAAGATATATAAAAAGTTGTAGAAAATGTGTTTCTGTCTTCAAGTATTGATGTACACGAGGTTTAGCTCTGGTGAAAATTCGTAAGCAAACCATAATGACCTCTGGAGAAAGAAGGAGTTCAAATTCCATTTTTAGTGAAGTTGCCTATTTCTTTAATCAATGGATTCCTACTTTTCCTGAAAATTTGAAGAAAAAAAACTGTACGTAAGCTTATAGATATATTTTTTTATTTATATTTTCGTTTCAGTGCGAATTTTTGAGAATTTTGTATAGTATGGCTAGTTATTGGTTATTTTGAAATATATCAAAATAATCCTCTTCTTGATGATACGTATTACTTATATCCTTATCCCATGTAGAAGGATATCCATGAGAAGTAACTACATCATTGGGTATAGAAGATATCAGCGACAACTCGTATCTGTTTCCTTTCTGGGAGGAAGGACAATAGGATAAGAGGCTCGGGAGCAAACAAAACAAAACTATTTACGATTAAAAAAATTCTATTTAAATTTGTCTTTGATTTTATCTGTTAATTTAATTTAAACATTTTGTAAAGATTTTTTTTATATAATAATAATAATAATAATTGTAATAATAATAAAACTTCAACAATTATACAGCCAATCAACATCAGTCACAGTTATAAAAGAGAAACAGAGATAGAGAGAGATAAAGAGAGAGATACATTAAAACAAAAAATTAAAAATGCTTATATACAATAAAAAATAATTTGAGCTTCCAATATTTTTGAATATGGAAATCTCGGGGCAATACATTTTTTACTTTTTAAAAATTATACATCAACATGTAAAAAAGAATGAAAGATCAATCCAAGGAGACAGCACAGTCACGTCCCTCATACAACAACATTAGAATCTTCTATAAAAATTTCTTATTTTTTTTCTTTCATTTATATACTCTGTGAAAAACTGACATGGTCCGCCACTGTCTTCTCTATATATCTTCAAATATTTCTTTACAACAATTAAATATACATTTATATATATATTTTTAATACACATTGAAAATACTGTTCAATTTATCTTTCTTAAATTTTTTTGTGCCTTGAATAGTACAATTCTTACATCACAGAAAGATATTTAATCGCTTTTTACTCTTCAATATCAAAACGAAAGAACAAGGATGAAAAACACTACCAAGACACACTTTTTTGAGCTGTGTATTTCCTTCTGAGACCAGGATATTAAAAATTAAATTCAAATTAAAAATAAAAATCAACTAGAACAATTTACTAAAAAGGCATTTTGAACGATCCAACCCAGTCTTCAGAAGGCGAGACACACGTCATAAATACATCTATTTATCCATAATATCAATATTAATTATTAGTTTATAATTACTATTATTATTATGACAGTTATTAAAAAAAATAAAACAAAAAAATAGAGAGAAAACATATATACATCTCTAAAGATCAACAGAATTAATTTTACATTGTTACATAACTATTTACAAACTTCTAATAAGTTTTAATTATAACAAATCATAAATGTTACTTTACAGTTAGTAACTATAAGTGATGGAACAGTGGTTTACTTTTAGGCCTATATTAATTTGTACGTTGGTATACATTTTAGTGACAATTTAAATTTGCCCATAAACAGGTCCAAAGTGAAGAACAATAATCCACAATGCAATGCTATAAGATAACTCAAAATCTTAATTCCATTTGAGCACTGGCACATCACATAATCAGAGTTAGATCAACTAAAAGTAGACTGAATTCTGAGAAGAGAAACCCAGCTGATCTCTCCGACTTAAAGCTTATTTAGAAAATAAATATAAATTATATTTGTAGTCTTAGAGACTGAGATATGGAGAGATCGACAAGGCTTCGCTTTGGAATGATTCTGTTGGAGGCGGGGCCCCACGACTAGACGATTCGCACCACTCCCGGCCATCATACTATCCTCTTAATAAATTATTAGTAAAAAAATAATAACTTCTGTCTCTTCCTAATCTCTAGGGTTTCCCAGGAAACGTTATTTGCCACCATGGCTGCTGTCCTCTCGAAAATAGAAATGGAAGCGCATGCATTATTCTTTAACCTCTCATGTAGAAATAACAATCCCTGGAGGAGACCCTGTCCTATGAAGTGAGTATTGCACTTGGGGGCCGTCGTGCGGTCTTTACAGGAATGTAGTCAGGGATCACAGACTCTAAAGGGGAGTGGTAGGCATCTGAAGGAGGCCCATCTTAGACTCCTTCTTCCCTCTGGACTTGAGGTGTACTTTCGCGTGCCGCTTCTTCTCGTCAGATCTCGCGAACTTCCTCCCGCATATGTCACACGAGAAAGGTTTCTCTCCTGTGTGCGTTCTGATGTGCGTCGTCAGATGGTCTGACCTGGAAAACGATCTCATGCAGATACGGCACTGGAAGGGCTTCTGTCCCGTGTGTATCCTTATGTGCCTCGTCAGTTCGTCTGATCGGGAGAACCTCCTGTCGCAGTTTTCTACCGGGCAGGCGTAAGGTCTTTCGTGAACTGGCGTCTTAGACGGCCTGTTTGGATACTTCCTAGGCTTTACTGGTACGAGTTTTAAAGGTACGGGTGACTGCTGGTAGACTTGATTCAAGATCTCGTGCCCTTTGCTTGTGGAAGGATTATATTCCGCCAGTTGGACGTTGTAGCCCGGTGACTGCGAGCAGCCAGGAGGTGGGTATTGAGGTTCCTGCTTCAGAACAGAAGGTCCAGCTACTGCCATACTCTGACTGTACTCGGCGACTGGAGAGTCCAACCACTGGTACTTTCCAGGTGATCCCTGCATCATCTGCTGCTGTTGCTGCTGTCTTGGGTACATATCTTGCTGTTCGCAGGCATACTGCTTGCCACCGCACTCTATACTCAGTCCAAGAAGTTCTACCTGATGTCCTCGGTCCTCATACTGGGCAGGTGAGTTGGGGTATTGTGGTGAGTTCTGCTGCTGAAGTATTCCGAAGATTGGGGGGAATAAAGTCTTGTCAGGACTAGGTAGTAGCCAATTAGGACTAGGAGCCATCGTTGCTGCTGGTTGTACAGGACTCGAACTGGAAGTTGTGAAAACTCCCCTATAGCTGATCTTAGGTCCACCAGAATGGTGGTACATCCCACCACTTCCTGTGCTGTTCGCTTCCTCTTCCTCATGGGTCATCACAGGACTTCCATCTAGCTTAGTTCCACTTTCATCTAAGCTACCTGCAAAAACAAGAGAAAAATCCTTGTAAAATTAAATCCTTAAATGCAATTTAGGAATGAAATTAAAACTGATTTATAACATTAAAAATTATTTCCATCTTATATTTCTAGAACCATTGATTGTGCCTTTCAAATGACCAAAGCATAAGAAGTGTAACAAATTATCGGTCAATATAGATTCTCTTCAGCAAATAGTCTTAGTTTACCCTCAAAAAAACCAAAAAAATAAATTAATTTTACAGAAAAATAATTTTTTCATGTTTTAAGAAATTAACTTATTTCATTTTGTTGCATTTGACTGCACAGATCGTTGTACCTCAAAGCATCTCTTATTTGTCTTAAAATTAATTTAAAAAAAATTTAAAAAAAATTAAAATACTATAAATTTGAATTATAGTATTTATACATTTAAATTTATAAATTATTTTCATTATTATTTGTGTAAACGAAAATCTAAATGCAATTTGATTCAATGGCAATAATTAAATAAAGCCCAAACAATGTTATGAAATGATTAAATGAGTGTTTTAATGCAATTTGATTATACTTTAATATTTTTTTTATTTTTTTAAAGTTTCCACTCAGCTTCAAAAAACTTAAGGAAGAAATCCTTAAATATTAAGAATGTCCTGGTAGAATGATATAAACATCCATATAATTTAGTGATAAATGAATACGTTTCAACTATCAGTTTTAACCTAACTACCCATGTGTTGATTCAATGGAAGACATAACTATTGATATGTAAATATATTTTTCAAAAAAATCTCAGGTTCTTATTCACTGATTATTTTAAAATCTTTTGAATATTTTTCATTGAAAATAGTACACCTAAGCAATATGTTTGTTTGACACCAGTTGCTATCCGACCATTGCGCATACTCAAGGAATTCTCATAAAGTTTCACTTTCATTTCATTCATAAATTTCTTTACAATATTGTTTGATTTCTTATCTTAATGTTTGTTCATTACACCTTTATCAGGGATTTTAACCATTGTTAACATTTAGTTTGAGTGTATCTCCTTCCTCATACAAACAGTCAAAAATATGTTTTTCATTTGCCATTTAATATTATTGATCCTTATTTTTTCTATTATTATTGACTCAAAAAAAAAACCGTTTGATGTCAAAGCAAAATCATACTAAGCTGTTGTTGGCTTAAATGGTTTCGTATGAAATTATCAAGTAAACGTAAAAAACTAGTATATTTTGTTGATTTATTTCAAATAAAGCTCTTTGTTGGGATTTACAAACTTCATCTATGTTCTTTCTAGTTTGTAAGTTTTGTACTATTTATTGGTATTAGTGATACAACAATTATTTTTCAAAACTAACTGTAAACTGTGTAGAATGTAAATTTAAAACGGAAAGCAAACTTGTTTTGCAGTAAGCATTGCAAAAATAAGCATTAAGTTGAGGTTATGTTGTAACATAAATATTAGTCGATTTTATTGTTAAGGTGATCAAGAAAATTATTCTTTTATTATATAGTGTTTTCATCATTAAGTCATATGTTTGTTTTTTATGTCATCAGTTCTAAAAAAAAAAACATTTTAAATATTTACTTGGACGGAGAATTATACTGAGTACGAACTAGTTTTTTAGAAAAAAAACACCGATAATAGAAAATGGATTTTTATGCAGAACTCTTTAACGATAAGTTAATTATATATTGGCGTTATATTCTTTGGAGTTTATAGTGTGATCTTTTTTTTTTTTTTTTTCACTAATTTTAATGAAAGATTGTTTACCCAGTGACGGTTCAACATTCCATAGTATTAACATTCTCGGGGGATCGCCGGGTTCGTCAACAATCCTATACAAAATAGCCATCCTTGTTAAGGGGCCGGTCAGTCTGCTTAGGCGGGTACACTGACACTTATGGCGCGCAAACTCCGACTTTCACTGCCTTTTCCCGCCAAATTTATTATTTTACACTAAGTGTTATCGCAAAATCGGCATCCGTCTTGATTGTTCATAATATTGTTGGCGGCGAAAAGCCGCACCGAAGATAGATTCGGTATCGATCGATTAGGTGTCTAGGTGAGCTAAAGGGCGGGCCCCTACAGGTGGTTACTAGCCGGGAAATTCAAAATAATATTCTAACAATTTTGTAATTCGTCATTTTGAATGTAATCACTTATTTTGAAGTTACTTTACATTTACCGCAGTTTCTTTTAAAAGTTATGTATAATTTGTACAGGCTATTTATTGCAACAACAACAAAAACATTCGTAAGTATATATATATATACAGAAGTAGAAAATAAGGTTTATTTGACTTTTCTAATGAACAGGATTTCAGAAATAAAATTGCTAAACTGTAAGATGCTTATTTGCCTCGGTGTTAAAAAGAATTTAGTATTGTTGATTCTTGGAGATACAATTTTAGGAGAACATCAAATTTCATTTTTATATTTTGTTTACTAGCTTTCTGGCAGCATTCTTACCATTATGCATAACATTTTGGAGTTTTCATACCGATTAATTTAATATCTTAAATAGTTTTTAAGAATTAGCCAACTTCAATGCCTGAAAATAGTCCTTCAAAATCCAATACTTGTTTTTTCAAAGCGCGAGACTATCCTATTCTTCGAAAAATGTTTATTGTTCAAGGAAAAAATTATGCTTAATGTTCAGCAAGTAATGGTCTAGAAATTATGAATAAGTTTAGTTTGATATTTACAGGACATTTAACTATTAAATTTAGGCAACATATTGTAATTTAGATGTCAAAATATAAACGATAAAGATTTTTTCTTCGGCTGTTTAATCATCAGCAAAAAATCGTAAGAAAATGTTGTGTTAATTAAATCCAAATTTTCTGACGAATTACTTTTCCCTTACAAGGAAAATTACTTGTAAAGGTGTATATTCGATATATATATATATATATATATATATATATATATATATATATATATTAAAATTTCACTATCATGTTATTCATGTAGACCAAATATTAAAGAAATGGCATAGGTTTTGATTTGAATGAATCTGGCGCGGCGGAGTTGCGCAGACGGTAGGACGGCGCGTGCGAAGCCCTCATTGATAAGGGCTGATGTTCATGAATGGGTTCATGCAGCTTCACAGATGGAAGTGTTTTATCAATGGAACGAAAGGAAAATCCAACAAGTGAAAGTGACAACTTTATCTGCCGGCATTGATAATATTGTCCAATCGATAAATTCAGGCGTCCGGGACGACTTGACACAAATTTACCGGTATTATTATTATAACCGACGTATAATATTTATTGTTGATCAGACAACGCTGTTTAATGTGGCACCTGACTTCATTGTGTATTATCGGAAAGCTTAAAAGTTTATTGCACCCTTATTCTTAGCAGAAAAACTTACACCTAAAGTCGTAAAAAAACATGTAAAATTTGAATAATTTAATATATACGTTTAATTATATCGTTTTTCTTCGTACTGCTTTCGCGGTATTGTGTCATTTCACTTCACAGTATTCCTAACCTTGGATTGAAAATACTTATTCTGTACCGATCAATGAAATGAACATGGATTGTAAATAATTTTTAGAGATGAATTGCCACAATGTCAGAGTTTGGCGGTTTTAAATTTTACCCGTGTTTTTGCAGCTGTAACCGTTATGAAAGGGGGTGTGGTTAAGATTGTCTTGTCTACAGAGGATTTTGGGTAGAAGGCAATAGTAATTTGGTACTCACCAGTGATGTGTGGTGGTTCTACAGGGCCGAAGAAAGAAGGTCCATCTCCGGAGGTGGTGACCGGTGTGTTGAGTTCCGGCTGGTCATCGTCACCGCCTCCACCGGCCGCCGCCGACTTGAGGGTCTCGAAAGATAGGAAAGGCGGAGGTCCTGACTGGTCACCCAGGAGGAAACCGGGTGTCGGGCTCTGGTGGCCCAGCGTCTCGAGGCCGTCCATGGTCATCTTGTTCGCCTCTTCGCCGGCGCAGCTCGCTCCACCTGTACACAGTAAGACGGTCACTCACTGACTATGGGTGGCACCGTTATGAATGGAACTCCCACTCCTTGTGCTAGGCCTCCCCTCCCCTCCGTGGTGGGGGTTCGGCCTTATTTGGGCAGGCGCAAAGGGGCCAATCGGCTGCCCTGACGTCACCGCTGTCCTCTCCCTCCACCCGAACCGAGACTTGACGAACATAGCCGAAGACCGCCGAGTCGATATAGATCCCCTCCCTGTTTACACATTGGGCACATTGAGTTATCCCTGCACCCCTTCCCATTCTATAAAGTGGGCCTACCTCAAGTATTCAGCCATTGCAAACCCGCCATTCTTTTCGCAATAATCTTAAAAAGATTTCCAGACATTTATTTTTGGCCAATGCCCTTTTGCCACTCCCCTTTAGCCATTCTATTCCAATTTTTAAATATTATTCATGACCTTTTTAACATGTTGGACAAAGCAGGGAGGACAAGGAAAATATAAATAAAAAAATAGTAAGATAATACTAAAAACTGAATAATTTTATTTATTTATTATTATATAGCATCTACCCATTATGGACCAAATCGATCATGATAATGATAAAAAATACTAATTTATTAAAACAATTTTTTTAATCAGTTCAAAACAAGTTATTTATTTTTCGGTTCCCTTAAGGATTAAATACAAAATTTGTTAAAGGATTAAATGTAAAATACAGAGAAACAACAAATAATAGCTGTCATAATGATTCTATTTTTTAACGTCCTTTTATTAATTACTAAGAGTTCATGGAACTTGACCCCCCCCCTTTTCCAGCAAGGAATGAGCTAATGCCTTTATTTATGTCGAAAGAAAATCACAATTAATCCTAAAACTTGTAGTTAAATAACTACAAAAAAAAAAAAAAAAAAAAAAAAAAAAAAAAAATATGAAACCAACCAAAAAGATCATTATCATTACAAGAAAAATCAAATTTGTAAAGAAATTGGTATACAATTTATCCCTGGAGCGATAACTTGGACAAGACTGTTGTGTTGAACAGAAAATTTTGAAAGATGTTTCACTACTTAGTTAAACCGTTATTACGTACAAAATATGACACCATTTATTTTAATCATTATTCTTTAGAAAATATTTGGCCACATATGTTAAATATTATTCCTTAGAACACATATGTATATTGCCTCAAAGTTTAAATATTTTTCTTTATGGAGTAATTTCACCTAGTATTTAAAAAAAATTCATAAAAAATATTAAAAATAATTATAATATCTCTTAGTTAAATAGGGACTTCCACTGCGCCCATCATTGGTGTATATATATATATATATATATATATATATATATATATATATATATATATATATTTCTTTTTTTTTGAATGCTACAAGATTGCTTTATTTGCAGAGAAAAAAATATATGTCTTCTAGTAGCGGGGGGGGGGGCTGCAGCCCCCCCGGAATTCGTAAAAGTGTGTCATATAAACCCTTAAAAATAAATTAAATAAGATCACTTAGTTCAGAAAGAATAATGTTTTGGGGGTGTAATTGCGTTTTAATTGGCCAACTATTCTATGTTCTAGATTGTTAGTATTCCATACCCTCAGATCCTCTGAGCCACCCCTCCCCGGAAACTCTCCCAGCCCCCTCCTAAATTATTTTCTATATATGTCCATGTGTTGGGGTAGAGGTAAACGTCTTTTAAAATGAAAAAAAAAAATATTATTATTTTTACAAGTCTAGAAACTTAAAGGGCCATCAAAGATTCGAATGACGTATTCAGAGTATTATGCAATAGACATTTAAAAATATAAATGGCGCATAGTAATACACATATAGAACTCTTTGTCAGCCATTCTTAAATTGGCTATCCTATTTGGATCTGGTTTTATTTATATGAGTCCTGACATCATAGAAGGTTTTTATTTATGCACCTTCCTCATTTGTCTCGATAGGAATAAACATAGTAACGACTAAATGAGTAATCGTGTAATAATATTTTGAATTATTCTGGACCATTCTGTACTCAAAATAACTCCTGTAAAAAAAAAAAAAAAAAAAAAAAAAAAAAAAAAAAAAAAAAAAAAAAAAAAAACCCTGACGTATTCAACATAGACATGTGTATAAAGGAAATTTCTTTTTGACATATGATGTGATATTATCCATAGGAATCATCCGACAAATTTGTATTTTCTACCAGAAACCAAAGATGTTACAAACATGTGCCACTTTTTATTTTATAATTCACAACGTTCAATGAGAAATGGGGCACCGAAATGGCAAAAGTTTCCAGATAAATAATGAAATAAATATTTCACATGATAACCTGTAGAGGGAGTTAAAAATTCTAAACGCGGGATTACGGTTTTCGATGCCTCATAAGTATCATACTAAAATCAGTATTAGAGACCTGTAACAAACACTAAGCTAATGAAGTCCACCATTCCCGTGGGTTTACCAATGGGGTCATCCATGAAAGTAATAACCACGCCCGAAGTTGCTTTATTTCACAGATCAGATGGGTTATTTATTCAATCTGCTATAGCTGTTAGCAACTCCTGGCACTATTGTTGACTCTGAGATGTGCGTGAAAAGTATATAATATATATATGTACATATATATATATATATATATATATATATATATATTTGTATATATATATATATATATATATATATATATATATATATATATTTATGTGTGAGAAAAATAATTTTTAATATTATTAAAAGTTATTTTTTTCACATATCATACTAGTATTTCTAAAGTGACACAACCCAAAAATGAATTCAATCAACAATTTTTCATTTATGACTATGAAAGACATAGTAAATATCTCTTTATCAGCCATCAAAACTGTACGTACCTAGCTACAGAGCTTGTACACCAGAGGGCCCTCTCTTCCTATCACTCTTCCTATCTTAATACTTTACCCCTACATAGGCAAGAGTGACAAATTTTCACTTGAGTTTCATTTTGAGTTGTGCCACTTTAGCAATACTAGAGCGATATAATGAAATAGAATGTCGCAGCAATAGCGACAACAATAAAAAAAAAAAAAAAAAAATTATTCTTCAACTGACCCTTTTTTCCAATCTTCTTATTTTCGTGCTAGGCGGAAGGTCAATTAATAAAAACTTCACCATACAGTATCACCAACTTTATTCCGTCCCTACATGTTTCACACCTTTTTTGGTGCCTCTTCAGGGGAAAAATTACATATATAAAACTTACAGCCTCAATCTGAGGAGGATAACCTTCCACCAGTACGGCCATGTCTAATTATATTTATCTCAACAGCTGACTCAATTATCACAATAATAGTAGCAATAAATTCTCACTAGTTCTTTAGCTGATTTAGTTGCATTTAAGAATATATGATTTTTTTTTTTTTCAAAAGTTTAGAGTGTTATAGGTATATATATATTTTCGTTGCAAAAAACAAAACTTACAACTTGCAACTGCTGTTCATTATATGAATATCATAATGAACATATTTTCATGTACCTCTTAGACATGAACGGCTCAAATAAATTAGGAATTAATCAGAAAACAAATAAATGAATTTAACTAAAGAAGTTCTCACAAAAAGTATGTTAACAGAAACGCAAATTAAAACACATGAAACCAACAGAAAAGATCATTAGCATTATAAGAAAAATCAAATTTGTAAAGAAATTGGAAAACAATCTTTGGAACGATAATAACCCTGTCATCGAATATGATCATTTTGGACCCGACTGTTTATCCATTCAATTCGAAATATGTTGTAATATATTTTGAAAATTATTTTTTACTAAATATTTTTTACAATATGTTTTGAACAGTAAAATTTAAAATATTTTTCAATACGTAGTTCAACCGTTATTACTTAAAAAATACGTCACCATTTATTTTAAACATTATCCTTTAGAAAATACGGTTCCTAATTTAGTTGATTCAGTTATTTTTACAACACATTTTACTCTGTGCATGACTACAACAAATACCGAGTTTCGTTGAAATATAACAAAAATTACGGCTGGTAGTGGCAAATTGGTAATTTGGGTCCGGAGTAAACCACCCTCATAATAAACCAATTTAGTTTATTTTTGCAACACATTTTTCTATAAAGATTACCACAACGAATACCATGTTTCATTGTAATACAACAAAAATTACGGCCGGCATGTGCAATACAAAAAATTAGAGGCAAAAGACACCTGGTGATGGATTTGGTTTTGTTTTAACGATGTGAAATATGTTCTTTAAACTGTTTATATAAGTAACGAAGAAAAAAATTTTAATAGTTGAAAGTTATGGGAAATCGGCTCTCCTGAACAATTACAAATGTGTGACATGGTGTCTCTTACCGGGATTGTCATCATATAATGGTGAGTAAGTCTAGAATGGCCAATCCTGAATCGAGCCAAGAAAACCTTTACCGGGATTGTCATCATATAATGGTGAGTAAGTCTAGTATGGCCAATCCTGAATCGAGCCAAGACGACCTCGTCCCATCTGATGGCTGGATACTGGATAGTCAAACATTATTGACATATTTGTTGTCCTAACTTATCGTCCAAAAGTGTTGCAAAAATAAATTTCCTAGGACTTCTGCTTATGTCTTCAAGTAGGATTGGTCTTGTATTTATTAGTGTCACTTCTGCCGCGCTGTTTGCGTGGGCGTCCGCAGTCGTATCTACCTGTTTAATATGTACCATGACGGCGATCAAAACGTAGGTATAATCAGTTTTGAATATATAAAATCAGTGGTGCATTGATCAGGAAGCTCCTTCGTTACGAATATTTTATTTATCGTTTTTTTTTTTTGTAATATTTATTTTATTTCATTGTTGAGCATCGCAACATTGGCGACAAACTCATTTTATGTTTGTTACGTCAAGAAAAAAAAAAGAAAAGGTAAATGAATAATTAAAGAACTTAAATGTTAACAAAACGTGAAAAAGAAGATAAAGTAAACAAAAAATAAAAAATAAAAATAAATAAAATAAAAACAGAACAAACAGTAACACTAAAGTAATAATTAGATGCAAACATAAAATTTTGAAATAGTGGATGTGAAAGTTAAGTGAACTATTTACAGCTTGTTGTATAAATGTGTGTTTTTCAAATGTTTGAGGATTGTATGGATGTGTGGGCTACCCTCTGTCAGTAAGCCGTGGGGAATATTTAAGTTAATGAGTTGTCTGCAGTTTGTAAGTATATGTTTAACTGTCAGAGTCTCATTGCAGTATTTACAAGTTGGTCTGTCCTTTCTTTCTAGTAAGGACGAATGGGTAAGTAGAGTATGTCCAACATCATCTCCTCGAGAGAAGTGTTCCTTTGACCAGGCTTTCGTTGTATTAGCGCGGTTCCTCCCTCCCCCATAGGGAGGAACCCCGCTTATAAGGTTGATACAATGAAACAATCCGGAAGTGCCGACAAGAAAATTTCGCGTTTCCGAACCCCTAGAGACCGAAAATAACGGTGGTTCAAATTTGTATATATATTTGTCTGTTCGCTCATTTCTGGCTTCCCTGATTGTCCGATTTTGATGAAATTTGGTACAAACATCTGTCGTCCAATTTGAAAGGTCAAGTTCGTTAACCAACAAAATCCGCCCACTGGAAAATGGCGTTTGGGGCGAAATTCGCGCAAAAAAAAATCATAACGCTTACGTTTTTGAATTCATAAGCTTGTAAGTACTCTTTTTATAGGCTTCTTGGGCTAGGAAAACGAATGGAACCATTTTCAAGGCGATAGCTTTAACCGTTTTCAAGAAAACTGAAAAAATAATTTTTGAATGCCGTTTTTGGTTTGGGTACTTAGAATCATGGGATTCAGTTGAAACATTTACTGCATGTTCTACTTTCATTAAAACTAATATATTGAAATTTTGGTTCTGTTTGGAGTTAAGGAAGGGTTAGAATAAAATATTTTATTAACAGACATAAAAAAGTTTTGGTAACTTTGTATACTTTCCTTAATATCTCGAAAACGGTTGAAAATCTTGGTAAACGGAAGAATACCATTAGAAAGCTTATTAAATGCTCTACATAAAAGGTTCTAATGAAAGTTTTGATTAGGCGATGACAATCGGAGAAATAAGAGCTTAAAGCTTTAAAGTAATTGATTTCGCTTATTCGAACTGTTCTTTTTGTCTGTTTTTTATTCCTTGTTATTTTTTAATTCCTTATAGTTGGATAATGTATTCGAAAATAAAACAGGTTTACTATGAACTTTATAAGTCTTTTTCATCAAAACCAGAGTCTATCTACGGCAGTGAAATTTGAAAGCTACCTGTAAGATGGTAAAATATTGTAGATATTGAAGAGAAATTTACCATTGATTAAAATGTTAAATTTTGTTTTATTTAGACTATTTAAAAATCACGAACCCGAACACGAACTTTTTGACCGATCGAATATATAATTTTCGTATGTCCATCCAATCCTGAAACTGCGGTTTCTGTATCCTGGAACGATGTCTTAACGATGATAAAAATCTTAATATCACCATTCAAACTCTGCAAAGCGACTGCCTTTACTTAAATATTGTTATTATTTCTTATAGTGATGTTCGGCTCAATTGTCCATGCTTTTGAACAACAGATATTATTTTAAGAGACGACATTATTTAATAGGATACGAAATTACCACCTGCCGAAGCGAGATTTCGTGTGAAACTAGCAAAATACCCTTCATTTGGCTGTGAGATATTTCCCAGATAGGGACACGAGAGAAGGCTTTGCTTCGATCGGGTTATCTCCTCATTTTAAGGTTATTTATACAAAAAACATGGAGTTATGCAAGGTGAAGGTCTGAGACCGCTGTTATTTGCCTTATTACCTTTAAATATTCTACGGCCAGATGGCTTTCAAAGCACTGAAGAAATAATCAAAACTAGTACTTATAAATTGTGATAATTCAAATCATGGATTTTTTCGAACTGTTCTTTTTGTCTGTTTTTTTATTCCTTGTTATTTTTTAATTGCTTATAGTTGGATAATGTATTCTAAAATAAAACAGGTTTAGTAAAATAACAAAAACAATTTATTGTTAGAAATATAGAGTTCCAAGATTCCAAGACCTTGTAACTAGCGGGAAAGTTTCTAGTGATGCCGACCCTTCCAGGTAAGATTGTAAATCCTACCTTTCAAGACTGTTGGAACCAAAACAATAACTGTCGGGGTTCGGTCACTGCTACTTTTATCGTAAAAATGGTTTTATTGTGCCGACGTTTTGGCTTGAACTTCAAGCCTTCATCAGGGCTGTAAATACAAGTAGGACATATTTAACACTAATATATGCACATATCTATGTAAATATACCTAACATATATATATATATATATATATATATATATATATATATATATATATATACATATAATATATATATATATATATATATATATATATTTATATATATATATTTATATATATGCATATACACATACACATATACACGCACACATATGTACATATATATGCCCACATACATACACATATGGGGTATGTATTATTAAGTAGAAGTGACCGAACCCGGCCAATCCCTACCTTGCATCAACGGTCAACGGTCAACGATCTCCTCTCAACAAAATAATAACTGCTTCTATTTTAATCTTTCGAAATTAGACTAGGGATAAGAACGGAACCGCGCTAAGATGAGGCAGTTCCTGCGAGTCGGACTTTTTTTAATTTCTCGTAACTTTGTTTCTGCTTGATACCACTCACTTTCCCATTCGTACTGAATGTAAGTCAGTAATGTTTTGTAGAAGTCCGATGAAGTCACAGTATGTAAGTCAAAGGTTGGTCTTTGAGTGGCTAGTTTTGCTTGCAAGTCGACGGCAGTACTGAGTTTGATGTCTTCGTGTCCAGGTAACCATAGCAACGTAATGTGTGTATTATTGTTTTGTAGTTTATATATTTGTGATAATATGTTACTGATGATTGGATGTGTACTGTACATGTTTTGGATGGAGAGTAACGAACTTAAGGAGTCAGTGCAAACAGTTATGTGTCGATTTATTTTGTCTTGTACGTTTGTTAGTGCTAACAGTATTCCGTGCAGTTCAGCTGTATATACAGCTTTTGTAATATTTTTGTAATATTTTTCAAAATATTTATACATTCGTGAAGAAATAGATAAGAGAGATAACAAGGATGTCCCCGTCAAGGAGTGTCTTATTGAGTCACCTTACTCTAAACTAGGAAGAATTGCAGTCACTAACAGGCTAATGGTGACTGCATCACACATCACCACCAACATATCACCGGCCTCATTCAACTAGCCTCAATAGCCCCATCCTCATCATTTTTAGTCTCGAAGGCCTACATCAACTCAACATTCCACAAAAACGTTTTGTATTTCGCGGTCAGTTTGTAGGGAAGGCCGATTAAATAGATCCGAAAAAATGAAATATGTGACTTCCTTGTCAAATATGAAATTTTTGACGAAATTTGACAGAAGGTCAAATAATAAAAACTCCACAAAACTATTTAGTACAGTTTTTTAATTATTGAAATATAACGAATATTCCAATATTTTTTATTTTTGTAACTATAAACAAAAGCAGTCCCGTAAAAGGCCATGAGGGACCTGAGGGGCAGATACTAAAGAGGTAACTGATTCATGACGGCCTACTAGGGAGATAGTGTGGTCGATGCTATGCTCCGGTCGCCTGATTTTCCTCTTTGCAGGCGCGCATTAATAAATTTATTAAAGTCTGGGTTGCCCGAGGGACCGACGGGAGGGGTGGCAAATCCAACCCATGAATGAAGACACTAGAAGATAAAAATCTTTAGTGCTTCCTCAGGATTTCAACTCAGGTCCTCCAGAAATTAGTTCATTGCCCTGCCACTGATCTAACTTCTTCCCCATTTTGTAACTATAAGTCCTTGTAATTTTTCTGACGTTCCTGAATTAATGTATTATTTTTTTAGATAAATTATGTGGATTCTTGTTAAATGCCTAACATTTTTGAGCATGTAGATCTGATTCAAATGAATGAATTGAACTGGTTAATGCTATTTTATCGACCTTTCCCAAGGTCCAAATGTTATTTCATATAAGAAAAATCACAGGTTCATTTAGAATCAAACTCATCTATAAAAAATGCTGGTCCCGCATTTAGGTTCTATCCTCTTACCATGAAATAGTGCAAGCTAGTATCCTAAAAGTTGCATAAAGCTGAATTTATGATGAGCGATTCTTAATAATCTTGTAAAGTCAGAGCCATAATTTATAGTGCCTAAAATGGGAGATGGGTTCAAGTCATAGATTTGGAAACAGCGAATGGTTATTGTGAACAAAGTTTTGTCTCATGATGATGTTAAAACATCTAAGATTCAAACAACGCTACAAAAAGTTACTGAATTTATTTGAAAGCTTTTGCCGCATCCCGGACATTTCCACAGGAGATTTTTTTACTTGCTTTATGCCTACGAGTTTTTCTAATAGATAAAAAGTAACATTCTAGATAGGATATACCGAATGAACTTTATAAGTCTTTTTCATCAAAACCAGAGTCTATCTACGGCAGTGAAATTTGAAAGCTACCTGTAAGATGGTAAAATATTGTAGATATTGAAGAGAAATTTATCATTGATTAAAATGTTAAATTTTGTTTTATTTAGACTATTTAAAAATCACGAACCCGAACACGAACTTTTTGACCGATCGAATATATAATTTTCGTATGTCCATCCAATCCTGAAACTGCGGTTTCTGTATCCTGGAACGATGTCTTAACGATGATAAAAATCTTAATATCACCATTCAAACTCTGCAAAGCGACTGCCTTTACTTAAATATTGTTATTATTTCTTATAGTGATGTTCGGCTCAATTGTCCATGCTTTTGAACAACAGATATTACCGGTAAAGAGACGACATTATTTAATAGGATACGAAATTACCACCTGCCGAAGCGAGATTTCGTGTGAAACTAGCAAAATACCCTTCATTTGGCTGTGAGATATTTCCCAGATAGGGACACGAGAGAAGGCTTTGCTTCGATCGGGTTATCTCCTCATTTTCAGGTTATTTATACAAAAAACATGGAGTTATGCAAGGTGAAGTTCTGAGACCGCTGTTATTTGCCTTATTACCTTTAAATATTCTACGGCCAGATGGCTTTCAAAGCACTGAAGAAATAATCAAATCTAGAACTTATAAATTGTGATAATTCAAATCATGGATTTTTTTTTAATTTAAAGCAACTTGTAATTATAATTAATGAGTCATCAATAGTATTCAAAGGGCAAAAAAATCATGTAGGTAAAATATCAATTCTAAGGTACTTTAAATGGGATCACATTAGTACAGTGTGGTGAAATTCGTACAAACCTGTACTGCTTATATATTTGTCTGTGAGCGAACATTACAAATATAATTAACTGGTTTTAAACCCTCCCTCAATTGTTTTTGACAGTTTATATTTTAATTTATATTTGATATTTACAATGAAAACTCTTCTTTTTTTTATTGTAATTAAGTACAGGAATAACAAAGGATTTGAAGATTATATATATACATATACATATATATATATATATATATATATATATATATATATATATGTATGTATATATATATATATATATATATATATATATATATATATATAAAGAAACCATAAATAATAATAATAATAAACCGGACATTCTTATCATTGACAAGGGAAGTAAGACCGCCGATATTATTGATTTCGCAATCCCCAATAATGAGAATATCCGGAAATCATATGCCGAGAAACTGCGCAAGTATCAGGAGTTGGCCATAGAGCTCAAAGACTTGTATAAGTTGGATTTGGCAAGGATTACAGCCGTCATAATCTCGACCAACGGGCTCATTCCAAAAACGACCATTGCCGCAAATACCTATCTGAAACTGCCGGAGGATCTAATTAAAAATGCTCAACAGGCGGTTCTGCTTGATACAGCCAGAACGGTTAGGAAATTTTTAAATGAACGCCCGTAAAAGAAAATCAATAAAAAACAATTCTTTTGGTTGGCCACAGCCCCCGAAAGAATTTATCCCAGGAGTCTGAGAAGAAAACCCCCCATAATAATAATAAGATTTATCACATTCCGAAAATATACAACCGTTGTTGTAATTTAGAGGACATTTTTATTTTGTCTTTCAAATCACTATGAGGCCTTCCCTTAGTGTCTAATAGGTTCTTGTAAAGTGAGAAATCAGGTCACTGGAGCTCAGATTATCGACTTGTCAACGCAGAGATACATGCAATTAATCGGACCCTCTGGGCTCTCCGGGGGGGGGGGGTTGGACTGATTACTACATGTCTTTATATATATATATATATATACATATATATGTATATATTGTATGTATAGGGGAAGGTGTTGTACCTTTGACCACTTTGCAAAATTGAATTTTTTTTGGCTTGAATATTAAAGCTAAAGTCATTTTTTTTTATTTCATTGTAATTAGTATATTATTGTTTATCAGATATAATTTTTTCAAGGTTCTAACTTTAAATTTAATATTTTTTATTAATTTTTAAAAAAATAATCGTACAGTGGTCAAAGGTACAACATGTAGTTGTACCTTTGACCATGGGGTGTTGTGCCTCTTACCACGTAAAAACAACACAACAGTGCAGAAAAGAAAATTGTAATTGTGTAATATTATAATTAATTGTAAGTTTAATAAATACAGGACATGGATGTGAGCATAATAAAAAGCTATTATTGATATTATGTTATGCTTAATATGCTGAAAAATCCAGTCCAATCGATAAATGTTTGAACTGTCAAGCAGATCCACTAGCAATGGTAGGGTATGGAACTTAAGCCACAATGTCTTCAACATCAATATCATACAAAGTTTCAACTTCTCTCGTAAACTTTTCACATAAAGTTTGTTTTTTTTTTCAAATATCTTAGACATTGGACATGTAATACCACAAATCTCTGCGACTGAATATGTAATAGTCATTTTACTTTTATTTTTAACAAGTATCAAATTTCCTTTTTCAAATTTTTACTGGTAATCGACATTACTCACGACATTCATCGGACGAATCAATGTCACTTCCTCCTGAAGAAAATTCGGTGTCAGTATTAGAATCTGAACTGTCATTAGAATAATTTTCTTTTTATTTACCACTTTTTTTTTTTGGAAGGGGTTTATTTGTATGTGGAGTCTTACGTTTAGGGTGGTGCTTTCGTTTTTTTTTTGTTTTTTTTTTCAGCTTCAATAATTAGCTTTTCAGGAATATCTGTCAGGAAAAGAGGTTTCTCTTTAGGCCGGCCCCTAATTGACATTTTCCTTGCATGAGCTTTTTGATGAGATCTTACAACTTTAAGTGGACCTATAAGGGGTGATAGGTTTGAACTGCTACACTGAGGATTGATGAAGTCAGTTTGAACTTATTCATTTATTATTTTTTGAATTCTTTGAACAATTGAAGCAACCAATATTATGTATTTTTTAAAAATATGTAGCAGAAGAACATTAAAGTTGAATTATGAAAAAATTACTCAGGTGTGTTGTACCTTTGACCTGGTCAAAGGAACAACACCTAGTCGTGGTCAGGGGTACAACACTCTGGTAGTGAAAATTAAAAAGCATGCTAAAAATTTTAGGGTTAAGATAAATCAATTTCAGAAGCCACACCATGTTTCTTATTGTAATAGCTACATTTTCAAATGATTTCCATCTAAAAATACATAATACAAAAAAATATGATCAGGCAAAACGTCATCAATAAAAACTTACATTTTTATGATAGAAATTGATAAGTATTTTTTGGAAGAATCCTCTTTCACTTGAATAATCCAAAGTAGGTTACACAAGCCCTCTAATGAAGGAGCTAAACACTAATTACATCAAAATTTATAAAATGTTGCTACATGCCGCCACAGCCTCGGTGGTCAAAGGTACAATATGGTCAGAGGTACAACTGCTTCCTATATATATATATATATATATATATATATATATGTGTGTGTGTGTGTGTGTGTGTGTGTGTGTGTGTGTGTGTGTGTGTGTTAACGCGATAGAGGCACCAAGTAAGCACAGGTAATTTTTTTTAATCTTGCAAGAAAACTTGCTAAATAATATAAAAATTCGATGAAAAAAATTTCTTGAAAAAACTTAATCTATCAATTAGTTTTGGTTGTTTATTTCGTATCATAACTTCGCTTGCTGTAAAACGTGGTGTATATCGTGCAGATTTAATAAGATGAGTGAGTATGGCTCAGCGGTAGAACAGTCAACTCATGTTCTTCAGGACCGGAGTGGGAAATGATTATTGAGCGCGGGATAAAGAATTTATCTCCTTGGGTCGTCTTTCGTGGGTTGGATTCTGGAGTCCTGGCTCTTTAATGAGGATAGTCAGGTGGCCTGAGCATAGTACTGATCACCCCATCTTTCTACTTTTCAGCATCGGCAAGAATCAGATACCTCTACAGGTTCTGCCCCACTGGGCCCTCTTGACCTCTTAAGGGACTATTTTTATTTTTATAATGAGATGTGTACGTAATGAAATTATTCAAAACGGGAACATTATAAATTAGGCCCTACCTAAAGCACACAAAAATCGCTATGCCTTTATGACTAATAGAAAAAAAAGTTTGAAAACCAAAAAACGGTACTAATAGGAGTTAATTTAAAAAATATATCATTTCGATTATTGAATTATAATATATAAATACATATAAATGTAATTTTTATATGCTACCAGGAGAAATCATTCCTTAGTCCTGAATTGTATTTTGTCGTACAAAATTATTCACACGAGAATAAACATCCACGGGATGGGTGATCTTTGCTTGTGCCAATTCTAGTTCAGTTGAAGCAGAAATAATCTTGGAAACACTTCCCAACAGTCTTATCAAAAGCCAGATAATTGCTTCCATCCAATGGGAAAATGGCCGAAAATTCTCAATTATCAAAATCAAACATTAACTAAAATGTTGTCTTGATTAATTAATAAAGCACGCACACAAAATAAATCCTAGTTTGCCGTAGTTAGACTATTCATATAGATTAGATGATACCCAATTCGAGACATTTAACTGAGAACACCTCTGAAATTTTCAAAGTTCATTGATAAAGTATAAAATTATAAAAGGAAAAACGGCCTCCTTCATCAGAATGGCAGAATCCTAACCTAGTATTGCCTGTGGTATCATTCCTGAGGAAGACTAACTTCATTTGTTATCCTAATAGAATGATGTTCGTGTTAATGTCATAATTATTATGTATATATATTTTTTGCTAAATTTGTAGTTAAGTGCCTACAAAATCTTGATGAAATTTATCATAAAACCTAAAGTAGAGGATCATTTATTTTATTTATTTATTTATTTTTTTCTCATATCTCACTAAGGAAATTTTACCATTTAATTAGTTACAAAAATTTACATATATTTCATGGAAGAAAAAAAAAGTGAATTGAAGTCAGGGATAGGTGGAAAGCTAATACAAATAAAAAAAAAAAAGGATTATTTCTATTATTAAACGAATGGTTGTCCGTTTTAGAAGAAAATTGAAAAACGCATTCTTTGAAGGCTAATTACTATTTGATGATTTCTGTTACAGTTAAAAACAACTTTATGCATATTTATAAAAAAAAAAAAAAAAAAAAAAAAAAAAAAAGATAATCTATAGATATCAATATATAAATAAAAAAAAAAATAAAAAATTATAATTATCCTAATTGAAGTTATTTACCAAAATATTTTGTATAGTTTGATAACTGTAAACATTGTATTCTGACGGAGGACCTCTTACAAGGGGTATAGCTCATTAGTTCAAATTAATATAAATAAAAAAATTAATGTCAAGTAATATAAATAAATTTTGTTTACGTTTGAATTATTAGTATAAGGTATAACAATAAAAAAAAAAAACAGACAAGAGTAGTTATGGATCTCAGAAACGATTGTGAGATTGTTGTATATGGTCAATCAAGAGCTTAATGAATCATCTAAGCTAGGGAAAAATGTCTTGGCCTCGTTCGATGAATCAAATTTGTACCATTTACAGCAAAGCTTAAGATGAGCAGTAAAATAATAGATAATTATGGTTCAAAAATAGGAATAACGTTCCTTCTTTATGTTTGTAGTTCCGCCGTCCTTAACAACGTGTTGTAAGTCAAGAAACATTGGTGGAGGAGGTGGATTATTTGTTCTGAAAATCTATAATGTCCCTTTCTGTTAAAAAACCTAGCTTTTCATTTCAGCAGGTATTGAAAATTGTTAAATCTTAATATTAATTTATGAATATTAGACAATGTTTCTAAATTAAATATCAAAGGTTTGAAGCAAAATTTAAAAGTTCTTTATTCTATAAGTTTCATATCATACCAAATATTATACATGGTGATGGAAACTCACTATTACATGAGTGGGCGCAGTTCTGGTGAGTTGGAATTTATTATGACTAGTTTGCGATGCGAATAAGTTATTGACTTGCCGGACTAAATGAAAAGCAAAGAATAATGTTAAGCACAACCAAAAAAATAGCACAGAGAGACCGACTAAGGGGCGTTAATGTTTACAAACTGCTCTTGACCCTTCGAGGTTACCTGCTGGTTTACATGAAGAGGCGTGAGACAGCCTAGTGCTTCCTAGACTCCCGCCTCCGAGGAATGCTCCGAACGTTGCTAGCTTTTGGCGTGTACTGCTTACTATATCTAGCCTCAGTGCTATTCCTGGCTTCGGCTGGGCTACGTGGGCAGGCACTCTATAATCAGCCGAGCTTCTGCGATTTACCCTCCTTGGTTTGTGCGTGGCCTTCGAATTCTCGCAGTATTTCCCAAAACAATGTTATCGAACTAAATGTCACGCTATCAGGGTCAGATTTTTCTGTTTTTGGACATTAAAAAAGAATTTAACTCGTAGGCTTCCACGGTCCGAGTCATTAAAAATATTATTGTCTTCTGGTATTGACCGTGTCACAAACTTCTTTGCCGACGTTTCGCTAGTCATACTGCCAGCTTCCTCAGGGCTTAGTCTGACTTCCTCACCAGCTTGCTGGTTCTCTAATATAGGAAAACGAAAGAAAACTATTTTTAAAGCGATATCTGTAGCCATTTACGAGAAACGTTGATACAAATACTTTTCTGAACTAATTTTGAATTTGGGTATTCGGAAACGATGGATTCAGTTTAAACCTTTTGCCAGACGTTTGAAATTCATCTGATTTAAGATAATTAAATTTTGGTTGTGTTTGGAGCTAAGGAATTGTTAGTAAAAGAATATTTTATTAACTGACATGAAACATTTTGGATCTTACTGGATGTTAGTATATTTTCTAAAATATCTCGAATACGGTTAAGAAATCGTGGTGAATGGAAAGTTAACACACGAAAGCTTACTAATTTTTTTTACAAGAAACGTTCTCTAGCAATTCTTTTTTTTCGATGGGCAATGTCAAACGGAGAAATAAGTCCTAAAAACTTCATTAACATTAAAAATAACCCTCTTATTAAATAATTTAAATTAATATAACCCTAAAATAAAATAAGAGGGTTATTTTTAACGTAACGCTTACTTTATTTTTCTTTCTAGAGTTTGAAAATGGCCTGAAGGCCGAAACGTTACATGTAAAATGATGATGTAAATAAATGTGAACTTTAGGTCTGAGGAATTGATCACACCAAAGTGTTTTTAAATTATTTATTATTACAAATAATATATTTTTGTAAATAATACCTACATGTTAACCTACGACAGAATGGTTAGCGGGAGCTGATTACCACAATATACAAAACTAATTATCTGTATAAACATTTAATGAATACAAAATAATACTCATATACAAATTTACAAGAATGTTAAATATCATGTATCCCCATTATTCACCTATTTTTATTTATTATAATCACATAATGTTTTATTTCTAATTTTAGTTTTGTTCGTTTTAAACATTTTGGGCGAAAAACCTCGTGGTAGTCAGAGCCCTACCATGCTATTATATCGCGTAACCATACACTCTGCGCTCCGGGTTAGGGTATGCTACCCTTAGAGAGCGTCCATTTCAGCATAAATGTTTGTATATATATGTGCATTTTTTTTTCTTGGAGTTTCATTTTTGATTAAATGAAATGTATATATAGAGCATTTAGATGTTTTTATTTTTAGTACTTATGTATTAATTCATTTTTAATGGATCAAACAGTAATACATGAAAATGATATAAAACAATGTACGGGTTCACTAATTGTAAAGGGTTTTGTTACGAAATCGCGGGAGATGGCAAAACGGAGCCCGGGAACGTCATGGGCAGCCCGCCCACTCACTATCTTTGGACAGAGTTCTCCCTTTGAGTCATCGGCTTTTTATATTCACTTTACTTCTGTTTATTTCAATTCAAAAATAATTCTGCGATATTTCAAGTAATTGACTAACATTTCTTCTCGACTCGAAAATAAACCTGTTTCATGGCATTCTTTTAACGATTTACGGAGAAACGTTTGCTTTGAAATATTGGCCTTTATTCCGCCAATATTCTATTATAGAAAATTTACAAATATAACAATTTTATTTAATATTTTTAGTTTTATCAAACGCCCATGAACTCGGCTAAGATTATCTCTTTCTAGGTGGACTCTTTTCTTTTTAGCTCCGTTGCTGGAATTTTACATCTAACCTCACCAGCATTTTTTTTTTTTTGTTTTTTTTTTAAGCTTTTTCCACAATTACAGTAAGCTTTCTCAGACAGTTCAGCTTCAGTTCAGACGCAACTTCCTAATATTGCTATGTTGGGCTGACTGTTAAGTTCGACTTCGTACGCCCCAATCTAAGACAGTAGGGTTCTCCTTCTAACGCCACCTTCTAAGACTGACAACTTCGGCTATGGACGCCACCTTCTAAGACTGATAACTTTGGCTTTGGACGCCACCTCCTAAGACTGACAACTTCGGCTTTGGACGCCACCTTCTAAGACTGATAACTTCGGCTTTGGACGCCACATCCTATGAGTGACAACTTCGGCTTTGGACGCCACCTCCTAAGACTGACAACTCCGGCTTTAGACGCCACCTCCTAAGACTGATAACTTCGGCTTTGGACGCCACCTCCTATGACTGACAACTTCGGCTTGGGACACCACCTCCTAAGACTGACAACTTCGGCTTTGGACGCCACCTCCTAAGACTGACAACTTCGGTTTTGGACGCCACATCCTATGACTGACAACTTCGGCTTTGCACACCCCTTCCTAAAGTTGTTAAGCTAAACTTCAGATGTAATTTCCTAAGACTCTTAGGTTCTGCTTCAAACGCCAAACACTTAGGCTGACACGTTGGCCTTTGGACGCCCCGTCCTAAGGCTATTAGCTGTGGCTGTTATTGTTTGAGAATACCTCAGTATTGGGTGCATTTTTTGTTTGAATTTTTCATTTACACACATTTTTTTCATAAAAAATAATTCAAAAATCTTCCAGTCAGCCGATTTGAAAGCGGAAAGCACTGTTGGATAGCCCAAAGAATACTGAAGGCAACTGTATTTACCTGGAGCTGCAAAAGTGAATCCCCTCTATTTACGAAATTTTTGAATCTAAAGGGATTAGTAATGGAGGAATGTCTTCCGAAGGGACACTCGTAAGCGGGTAGGATCGCTAGTGTCCTTCCCTAATGCTACCCGCAGCGAAAGTGTTAAGCTCCACTTCAGATGTGATTTCGTAAGATTGTTGTGTTTGGCTTCGTATGCCACGTTCTATGATTGTCAATTTCGGCTTCATGAGCCACATCCTAAGACTGACAAGTTGGGTTTTGTACGCTACGTCCATGGGCTGTTAAGTTGCACATCCAATGCTTAGCGCTAAGAATATACATTTCCGCCTCGTAAGCAAAGTCCAATGGCTATAAGATTCCACATTTTCGACAAGCCCAGATGCTTAAGTCCCATCGCCGAAACCTAAAGCTAAACAGTTCCTGAACCCAGGAGTTCTTCGGAAAACCGTTTCTATTAAGTGCAACGAAGTACAATCAATATTAGCGTTGGCTATGTGTATTTTGAATGTTTGGTTCAAGTGTAAGTTCAGCCATTCTTGCCTGTACCAACAAAAGTTTCAGGAGAGCTGCTGCTTCATGGAAAATTAGTTATTTTTAGAATGTATAATAATCGAAAAACCGTTCCACTTGGGATTCAATGTAAGACCAAGTCTTCGGGCCCAATAGGTACGATATTTACCAAAAAAAGACACTGGAAGAAGGAATACTATAGACAAATTCTTCTTGGTCACCTGAAGTTCATCGTCTTATCAATAAGAATTGAAGAATTCCGCGGGGAATGACAGAGTAGATGATACGTCAGAAAGACTATCTTTGGACATCCCGCCCCCGCTGAGTCAGGTCCTCTATTCTACACAACTATTCCTAGGACTATTTCTAGTCGGCTCCCCCACCACGCTGAGCGGGCTAGTTAAAATATTTGACATTCACCTATAAAAAGTGTTTGGACGCTAATCAGAGACCAGCTCTTACGGGCCAGATGACTCATTTTCTTCGCAATTACAATCCTTTTCTATAAACGTTTTGCTAAAGATCTCCGTCGCTCTTCGTCAGAACGTTAATTTTGGTGTCCATTACATCGTCCGAAGGGAACTGCGCAAACTGAAATTCATCACACTGGCTAGGGTCCTAATATATTTTTTTTTTAGAACATTTCGGATTATTGTTCCGAGCGCACGGCAGTGTACTAGGACAGGAAGGACGACAGTGCGAATCTTTCGACAAACAGAAATGAATGATTTTTCACACCCCTATAAATTAATCAAAGGTTGGGTGGACCTAGGGACTCGAATGAAGATACTAGATCTGGCATGTGAAGCTCCTTGTTGTGTATTCTAAATAAAAAATATCTGGCGTTTACATTTATAAATATATAGGTGAATGGTTTTCACTTCCTTGGGTGGGGGGGGGGTCGGTCAGAAGTGCAGTAAACCTTTCGTTTTTAACTACTTTATTTATTATTTACGTCCGATATGTTTCGTACCTCACTTCTCCGGGGGTACCTCTTGTTAGGAAGTTTTCTTGTGACTATGTACTCTCAATGGAGGCCAGCATAATACTTGGACCTCTAGCTTACAAGGAAGTGAAAACTATTTAGAAATATTTTGGCTTATCCTTAGGAATAATTATATATACATTTTTGAAGACTTGCAGAACTGTATGTAGTAATAAGATGTTGCCGTGTAATGATATTTTTTATCATTTCCCTACATGATTCGCACCTTTTTGTTGTTTCTTCGGGGACATATTTTACACATACCACAGCATCAGCCTCAACTAGTGGAAATATCTTCTCCTGAAGTAGGCGATTAATCTGTTGTATTTAAAACATAAATCTCTAAAGATGTAGGGGAGTGAAACCAATATTCTGAAAGTGTAAATAAAAGCATATTTTTCTTCCGTCTTTTTCGATAGTTCAGTAAATTATTATTTCTTTAATTTAACTTATTTTTCATCCTTTGGAACTGAATTTATGTTTAGTACCCAAGTTATATTTTTCGTCGTCATGGAACTGTTTATATACTTCAAATTGGATTGGATTTTCATTCGTGTAACACTTACTAACATACAGCAGAAAACGAGAAAACATCAATACACCATGTGACATGTATGAACTCTTGACAGATGGTAGTCCACACATATCCAGTATTTTAGACTTATTTTAAAAAATAAATATGTAAGAAGAAATACAGAAAAAAAACAACCTATTTTAATATTTGTTAAAATTATTTATTTATGTGGTTTTAGAGCTTAATTTTGTTAAAATTAAATTTTATTTATTAAAAATAATTTATTATATTGTTTATTTACTTGTTTTTAATTTTATAGTTGGCCTTTAATGTTTGATCTTTTTATCATTTTTTTTCTTCTTACATAGTAAACATATTTATAATTTTATTCGTTTAATTGTTTTAATTTTTGATGTTATAGTTCTTTTACTTTGTCTGCACCCTACATTTTTATAGATCAATTTGCCGAGTTCCGTGCTGTAAAACCTAATAAATAAATAATTCCCCACAAGAAAGAAACGAGTAGCTGAATCAGAGTCTAATCTGAATTAATTGTTCACCTTTATCTGTAATTACCCGTTGTACTCTCGGCTCATGTTAGTTTTATATTTTAATCGCCTCAATGATTCAAATCAGTGAAAAAAACAGTACAACACTCTTTTCAAGCCCCCATTCTAAAGTTTAAGGTTGTCTAAGCCCACGCTATAATTTTTCAAGCGTCTTAAAAAAATGTACAAGAAAAAACAAGAACAAAGACAAAGTAGAAAGCGTGGGTTTGATTAATTAGTTAAATCAATATTGCTCCATTAATTGTCTCCACAATGAGGAAAATAATTTTAAATTGTAATTCAATGAATACCGAGGTTTGTAGATTTGATAGTGGGGAACGCCCAGAATACACTGAGAATTATCCTCTATTTGAAGGTATTATCGGATTAATCCTCAAATAGCCATATGTCATTTAACGTCAGAATGGTTACGCAGCATGCGAGGAAACGGGGTAGTTTTCCCTCCTTGTACGTATAACGTTTATTTTTAGAAAGCTCTGTTTGATGATGAAACATATCACGAGTGGAAAAAGGGGATTATATGAAATTTCGGATTTCGATAGATTGAAATTAAATAATTACATAATATAAGATTGTGATTTTTTTTTCCTCAATAGTACAGACTTCAACTTTTGATCAATATACTTTTAATTGGCTCACTACGTGTCATAGCTAAAGTCGATTTGCAGAGAAAGCTTTTGTTAATAAATAAATATTAAAATAAAAATGATATCATTATGCCTAAATATCCATAATTATATTAAAACGGGGATAACATATTCAAATAATATATTTTTTAATATAATACGACGATTTAAAATCCAATTATAAAATTCGATTATTCCGATGAAACTTAGTGAATGGCTTAATAACGATCTAATTATTAGTTGTGGATAGTATGAACAATACATAAAAAATGTATTATTTAAATATTTTATTTCCGTTTTCATAATTATCACTTTTTCCTTATTTATCAATGATATTTATTTTACTTTATGTCACTTTATCAAATATCGTGTTTTTTCGTTATCTAGAGTCTTGAGCTCTTGGAAGTTGAACACATGTCTTTTCTGTATAGCATAGTTAGCAAAAGACGTTTTATTATCATTTGCAATTTTAACTTGTTTCATTCTCTAATTAAGCAACTATTCTTCAAAATACAATTTACAAGTCATTGTTCAATTGTAATCACTTTATGTATATTATATCCCCAAAAAAACATAAATGTGAAATAGAGGCCAAGTTCCTGCCCCCACAAAGAAACACTCCCTTCCTCAAAAATATCCCCTCCTAAAACACCCCCCAAAACGCCTTACCATTCTACACTCCAAAAAAGTAGTATGAGTTGGTGTATTAATTCAACCAAAAATATTTGCCAATACAAGAGATGATACAAGAAAGAAATGTCCAAGTTTATTACTTGCAAGACCTCATAGTTATTAGTAAGTAACTATGAGGTCTTGCAAGACCTCATAGTTATTCTTATTCTTAGTAAGGAACAGTAAAGACACTTCAGCTGACCTTTAAAAACAACAATAAAAATACTTATATCCAGTTACTAAAATATCACTTTCCTCAACCAGGTATATCTTTAAACTTGGCAATGTTTTTTTGTGCCGAAATTATCTTTAGAGAAAAACTAAACATTGCCAAGTTTTAGAATATACCTGGTTGAGGAAAGTGATATTTTAGTAACTGGATATACCATAAGTATTTTTATTGTTGTTTTTAAAAGTCAGTTGCAGTGTCTTTACTGTTCTTAGTAAGTAACTATGAGGTCTTCCAAGTAATGAACTTGGACATTTCTTTCTTGTATCATCTCTTGTATTGGCAAATATTTTTGGTTGAATTAATACACCAACTCATACTACTTTTTTTGGAGTGTAGAATGGTAAGGCGTTTTTGGGGGTTCTAGGAGAGGATATTTTTGAGGAAGGGAGTGTTTCTTTGTGGGGGCAGGAACTTGGCCTCTATTTCACATTTATGTTTTTTTGGGGATCTCATTACTAAGTATTAAATAGAATTTAGTTGCCGCATACCTACTGGCTTTTGTACTTCATATAAAACCAGGGTCTTTGGATTCTGCATAAGGTTCTCCTTACTGCTTGATATTTGATACCAATAATCAACCTACATACATCTAATCACTAGACTAGAAAAGCTGGAAGCTCTTCCAGATGACATTACGTTAGAGGAAAAATTGATTGCTCTCTTAACTAAACCATTACACTGTAAAACACAGGAACCTTATCCCGAGGATAAAGATCACAATAGGGAAAGTGCAGAAGGCCTTCAAGAAAAATATAAGAACAAAGACGATACATTTTGGGTTTGTGATCCTAAACCTTCTAATTTAGATGACTCGACTTTGAAAAACTTAGTATCTGCTTTGAAGTATATTATGCAGTGAGCCCCTACGACTTTATTTACTACATTTAAGAAAGACGTCACAACTGTTTTTAAGATGCGTCGAAATGTTTTTTAAAACATCAAATATAGGTTCTCCTTACCAAGACGATTCATTTGATACCCCACATGATGGGTTTCAGAAGGAATGATGGGATTTCGATGGAACAAGAAGTAGAAAACGTCATAGGTAATATGACACTCCCGAATCAATACCTACCTGCGTGCCAAGTTTGGTAAAAATAGGCCAAACGGTGTGAATTTGTATAAGGAACAAACATACAGACAGACAGCTGAAAGACCTTTTTTACCTAGCCTAGTGCATTCCCCGGACCAAGGCCTACCTGTGTGCCAAGTTTGGTCAAAATCGGTCAAATGGTGTGAATTTGTGTAAGGAACAAACATGCAGACAGACAGCTGATAGACGATTTTGACAAGCCTATGACACTACCCGGATAAAGACCGACATGTGTGTCAAATTTTGTCAAAATCGGTCTTCATATCAATCTTCTTGCAAAATTTCAAGTGTCTAGCATCATGGGAAGTGCCTAATAATTTTGATGAGTCAGTGAGTGAGTCCTATAAATCCCTATTTTCGATCGCTTATATCTCAGAAACTATCCGATGTAGAATAATGAAAATTTCCAGTTTTACTCACATCTAGTAGTATAATACCTGTGTAAAATTTCATAACTTTATCTTTACCTGGTTGAAAGTTATGAGAGGGTAAACATCGGCTCTAAGACCGCCTGTAATATACACACAGTATGCTTAGGCCGGAACTTGGCCTGGCGCACTACAGTGCGCCTAGATCTGATCACCTTTTCAGTTATTTTTTCTATTAAAACCATATTTATTATTGTCGTCAATGTATTTAATTTAAGGCTCCTGAACATGTAGAGTGAATATGATGAAATGTCTTAATTTTAATTTTTATTTTTTATTTTTTTTTTATCATTTTAAAGATACAAAACTCTCGCTATGAACCCAGAACTTCAATGTTAAAAGAACTTAGAGAGGGAATTTTGCTGCAATTTGATAAATCAAAGTTGGATGGGGATTATTCGATTGTTAAATATATTTCACACCAAAAAAGATCATTAGAAATTTATATAGGACAATCTCTAGAAAGTCTCTGAGATGTTCTTGCTCAATAACTCAAGGTTTTGCTATAGGCATATATATATATATATATATATATATATATATATATATATATATATATATATATATATATATATATATATATATAAAAGAGAAAATTCAATTACAAAAACAGAATGACTTCTTTCTGACGCTGAAGCATTCTTTTAGAAGTAGTAAGTAAGTAGAAATAAATAAAATTAAAAAAAAAAAAAAAAAAAAAAAAAAAAAAAAAAAAAAAAAAAAAAAAAAAAAAAAAAGATCGATTCATATGCAAATGAAAACGTATAAGTAGGATAAAGAGATGGGAAAATGAGATATAAGACTGAAGAAGAAGAGGAAGAGACAAAGAACTTGCAAGAATGATATGAAGCTAGTGTAAGCCGTGACACTGAATGACGGGACCGCTCACTGAAAGGCGTGACTCTTGACTCCATTGATAAAAAGCAGGAGGATAAGGAGGTCGCCCATTCATTCATATCACGGACAGAAGGAGGAAGAACGACCCAAGGAGGTATTTAAGGAAAATCCGTCTTCATAAAGTATTGGAGGGATTATCATTATTTTTCAGTCAGCAGAAATCCCCCTCCCACGAGGCCTATCTTCTGCAGGAACCCAATTCGCAAATCAGGCCTCGTCAAGATTTCTCAACCTGTCGAGAATTTGCCTCAGCAAGTCGTTCGCTTAGCTTGTCTTGTGGGCGGAGTCGTTTTTTAGCAAATATTTACTTTATAAGTTGATGTCTGGGGAAGAATAATGTTGCAGGGCGTTTAGGCGAGGGACCCGTCCATCGGGCTATCTGGTGGTATTTTAGAATTGTAAATAAACTTTTAAGAACAAAATTACATTAAATAAATAAAGTAATCCTTAAAAAGCATATATTTATATATGTTGTATTTATTTGATTCTTGAGGTCCGCAACAAAGGCACTTTGCTCAATCTAAACAAGCATCATACACACTAAATTTAAATATTTAATACTTACTTAAAATCATAGTAAAATATAATATTATAAAAAGAACATAATATAAAGTGAATTTAACGTAAGTGGAACAGACATAAACAGCTCTGTTATTTTCGCTCTTGTTACTATAGTAAAAAAATCATAGCATAGTAAATCATAGCAAGAAAAACCAAAACAAAAAATGATATAAGAAAACCAATTTTAGTTCTTCTTGAATTTTATTTTAAAAAAAGAAATATTAAAAAAAAATCATTTTCACCAGAATCTATAAACTAATTTATTTATTCATTTAATTTTAATTTATTCATAAAATTTTTGGACATTTAGCCATTTTCACACTATAAGAAAAATAAGGAGAAGTACTCATATATATATATATATATATATATATATATATATATATATATATATATATATATATATAGTATACACAAAATCAAGGGAGGAAAGTGTGCGGACTTCGACAGGATTTTTACCTATAAAATAGATGTAACGGTCATTAATAATTGATTTGATGAAATAACTGTGATAGTATAACATTAATTTAAATAAAAAATGGTTTTAAGGGTTTAAAGCTAGTTTGAGATTTATGCCAGAATAACAAATACTAGATTACAAATTGTAAATAAGAGACTGCTGCAATGTTGGGCAAAACTAAAACTAAAGTTAAAACTACATTCACTTTTTCGAATAAACTAAATATAAACTAAAATTGCAACCTAAAAAAAATCTAAAATTAAATTAACTAATAAATATTAGTTGAACTAAAACTAAATCATTGGGAATTGATTAAAAACTAAATTAAAGCTTTATTTTACAAAAATAACGTGAATCATGTTATATCGATAATTACGTAAATTATTAAAACTAATAGAACTTGTTTTAATTTTGTCCTAAATAGCCTGAAGTTGTAACCTCATTTTTTCCCTATTATAGTTAAAAAATAAACACTCTTTAAACAAAAATACATACATGCCTAGTTTTTACTTGTTTCGAATCGAAGGATGCAATAAACTAATTAGTGAATTAAAAACTAAAACTAAACTAAAATCATAAATGAAGATCACTTTTGCTTAAATTAAACTAATTACCATACTAAAAACGTATACTAAAACTAAAAACTACTATTTCTTAAGAAAATACTCCAACACATGTTTAATAATTTTACAAATCTAAGCTTAAAGTAAAACTAATAATATAACATGAGTTTATTTTTAGTTAGAATGAATTATAATTAGTTTAATAAACAAAAGTTAGTTTTTCCCAACACTGGACTGCTGTTTTAAATTTAAAAGGAGTTCTAAATTATATATAAATATTGGACAGACGGATAAGGTCGCTTTTCAATAATTTAAAAAAAAAAATAATCGCATTGGGCTCCTTATAATGTCCACAACGCATTTTTAGCACATTCTGATAAATTCTGTCACTAAAATTATAGATTGAATGATGCAAAAGCAGATCAAACACCTCCACTGTTAAATTCCTTTTATTCTAACAAAACGTTTTCGTGGTCAGAACCTCATCCTCAGTGTCCTCTTTTTGAATGTTATAGCATGGAAGGGGACTACTATCAGTAGCAATTTTACTCCATGGGACCATTAGGTTAATGCCAAAGTACGTGATCCTTTCTTCTTTAGAATGGGTACATCTGGAGGAATTGGTCTTGAAGGAGGTACTGTTGTCATCTCTGAACGAGCTGTGGATGGGCTTATGCGAACATGTTATGACTTGGTATGTTCAAATATTTTTGCATACAATAGACTATCTGGCGTTAATAGCACCATGGTAGATACGCTTGTCTGAATTTGGAGATCTGACAGCAGTGCGAGTTAAACGTAATGTCTGGTGTGGGATCCCACTTAGGTGTGGTGGCTTCTCTTTTCATTTCTTTGTATATTTTCTTAAATGCATCATCTCTTTCCGGACTAGAAAAGGGTGATAACCTGTAGAATACTCGTCCTTTTGGTTCAAATTTTTATTATCATTTTTTTAAATGATATATTTTATATTCCAACAATATTCCATATCTAGCACTGAATTTTCCCCTTCTTTCGTTTAGAAAATCCAAGGAATCATCACATTATATAAGGCTTGAATCTATCTAAAACTCAAATCTCTTTGCTATTAACGCCAGATAGTCTATTGTATGCAAAAATATTTGAACATACCACTTCATAACATGGTCGCATAAGCCCATCCACAGCTTCTTCAGAGATGGCAACAGTACCTCCTTCAAGACCAATTCCTCCAGATGTACCCATTCTAAAGAAGACAGGATCACGTACTTTGACATGGTACATTAACTTGATGGTCTCATGGAGTGAAATTGCTACTGATGGTAGTCCCATTCCATGATCTACGAGTCATTCAAAATGAGGACACTGAGGATGAGATTCTGATCTCGAAAACGTTTTGTTAGAATAAAATAAATTAAACAGTGGAGGTGTTTGACCTGCTTTGCATCCTATTTACTATGATGAACCTTCACCAGCCAACCAACCACAATTGTAGTCATAAAATAAGGTTTAAAAAACACTTCAACGGCCCTACATATATATATATACGCGTATATAATTATTATAAATGTAGTATAACAAAATTAGATATTCTGTCAAGAGTAGAGATATCTTTTAGATTGCGCTATGTGTTCTCTGGTTTATTCAAAGTGTGTCCTACTTCTCAAGTGTCTTGGTGAAACTGAAGTGGCTGCTGCCGATATTTCATTCTTAATATGTAAACATCGTGGGCGAATTAGTAATGCTTTTCGCCTTGTTGAATGGTGACTCAGGCGAAAATATCGATTCCTGTTCCATAAATCTTTTGAATTGTAATTTTCAAATCAATCCGAAGAGGAAAAAAATTGATTGGTTTTCATACGCATGAATAGATTTTACACTAGGGGGATTTTTGGTAATTAACTTGTTTTATTGTCCATAAATTTAAGCTTTTTCAACTTTAATTCTTGCTTTTTTGACATGTCTGAATCGTAGGATCATATTATTAGGATATCGGTTTTCTGGGGTTATTTCTATTGTAAAATAACTGATTAACACTATTTAATTATGATAAATATAATTTTAAATCAGTTTTCTTATTAACTGCTCTCTTAATATTTCTGTTGTTTATATATGTTCTTGTCTTACGATATTGTTTTCTTCACAAAGAAAAATCTGAGGCCTAACTAATTTTAAAAAAAAATCTTCTATTTTGTTCTTCACCTGAAACCAAAAACTTATTTATTTATTAATTTCATTTTTTCATGATATTTCGGTGGTTTAGTCATTTTTCACACTAGCGCTCCAAAATTTAAAGAAGGTAAAACGAGTTTACCAATTATGCCAAAATACAAGGATTTTTTTGCCTTTCGAAAACTGAATATTCGGAATACAATATCCTGAGATTGTAAAAGCCTAGAGACTATGCAGGATGGCATAATCCTATAATCCTTTGACTTCTTCTAATCTTTGTACAGCTGATTTCAATGTTCTCCCAATTTCAGGAAATCTGATCAAAGAATACTGACTGCCTACTAATTGTGGGGCTTAATGTAAGCTTAATTGTGTACAGGGTGTCATAAAACTAATGGTCATCCGTTGGCCAGATGATTCTCCAAAGCTAACCCACATATTAACCCCCGCAATATTAACCTTGAAATTCCATTCAAGGTCCAATTTCTTTATTGCATATTTCTAATCTACGAGTCATGAGGAAGACAAAAGTCAACGGTACCATAGGTCAGAAATGCCTCCTTATGGTCAAAATGACTAATAACACTGTATACGTGGGCTATTCTATTCTAATTGACAAATGGTGGCTTATTTTGATATATTTTTTTTTTTTTACATGTTCCAATAAATACCTCGCATGGATTTTTATAAAAAGCATCTCCTAGTATAAAAAATTATAAGTATATTGAAAAACGAGCCTTTCAGCGGCAACTAATGCACCATTTTAGCAAATTCCCGAAGGAAAAGTAGCTATTCAGGTCGGCTTCATAAAGCAAATTTTGAAACTTTTGGCAAATGAGCATCAATCCTACATGAGAAACACCAAAAATGACAGCCTTTAACATTTATATATATATATGTATTTGTCCATTGGACGTTTCAGTGTGCGAGCTTCGAGAATAATCTCATGAAGGCATTCCTGTAAATTGTAAAATATGAGTTATAGTGCTCCAATGATTGCCGCTTAGTATATTTTCAATAAGAGCTTGATATCTTTAATTACTCCGAGAGCCAGTAACCACACGATTCATGAAGTGTTTTATGCACCTTGAAATTTTGCTATAATGTATCTCTTAGGTAGATAAGAAGGTAAGTATGTGTTTCCTGGACATACCTTGGAACACCAGGTACTGCGCATAGGGGAAAGGTACAAAAAAAGATTTCCCAAAAATAGGGTTTTATTCAGAAGCCAACTATCTTTAATGTAAAGTTAAGACAATTTTACAATGAATAATAAATATGGCAGACACTTTTAAGGGGTATAACACGTAAAAAAAAAAAAAAAAAAAATAATAATAATAATAATTGTTTTTATTCTAATATTAACTGAGAGTTTTATTCGCGCTGCCATTAAAACCGGAACAGCTGTACAAGATCACGTGAGCAAGAACCAATGAGAGAGCAGAGGATAACCACAACTGCGCAGTGCTCTCATTCACTCTCACGGTAACGCGCAGTGTATTGCAGTCTATCATAGGCAACATTTAGTTTTATGTTTCCTGATAATTAAACCCCACAAAAGTGTCTGCCCTTTTGTAATTATTTTCAAATATGTTTATTGAAGACGTTGTTTAAATCGCAGCGTGAATAAAACACTTCATTTAATATTAAAAATAAAAACTAGGTACTTCGTTTTTTTTTTTTAATTTACAGTTTAACCCCCTTAAAAGTGCCTGCCTTATTTATTATTAATTTTAAAATTGCCTTAATCTGCAATTTATTTTCATTAATAATTGTTGGCCGCTGAATAAAACACTATTTTTGGGCAATATTGTTTTGCACCTTTCCCCTATGTGCAATACCTGGTGTTCCAAGGTAAGTCCAGGAAACACATACTTACATTCTTACCTACCCATGAGCTACATTATAGGAAAATTTCAGGGTGCATAAAACACTTCATGAAAAGTGTGTTGCCAGCTCTCCGCCTAAATGAAGCGTGTGGCTAATTTAAGCCACGACTAAGCTAGTCGACGACACTCTCGAGGTGGGAAAATCCAATAATTCCATCCAGTTAGGCCTTTCACGCACAACCTAATTTCCAATAACTAACCTATGAAGCTAGAATCTATAATATCGAGAATCTATTATGGGAGGTAAAATGAAAGACGTCCAATTTCTTTACAACACTTTTTATTTTTCACACTATGCACTTTCAGTAGTTCCTGCTACAATCTTCAGAGCTTATAACGAGTTCAGCTTCACGGCTGAGGGCTCCTAAGCACTTGCAGTAGTTCCTGCTACTATCTTCAGAGCTTATAACGAGTTCAGCTTCACGGCTGAGGGCTCCTAAGCACTTGCAGTAGTTCCTGCTACTATCTTCAGAGCTTATAACGAGTTCAGCTTTACGGCTGAGGGCTCCTGAAATCACTTGCAGTAGATCCTGCTACTTCTTCAGAGCTTATAACGAGTTCAGCTTCACGGCTGAGCGCTCCTAAGCACTTGCAGTAGTTCCTGCTGCTATCTTCAGAGATTATAACGAGTTCAGCTTCACGGCTGAGGGCTCCTGAAAGCACTTGCAGTAGTTCCTGCTACTATCTTCAGAGCTTATAACGAGTTCAGCTTCACGGCTGAGCGCTCCTAAGCACTTGCAGTAGTTCCTGCTACTATCTTCAGAGCTTATAACGAGTTCAGCTTCACGGCTGAGGGCTCCTAAGCACTTGCAGTAGTTCCTGCTACTATCTTCAGAGCTTATAACGAGTTCAGCTTCACGGCTGAGGGCTCCTGAAAGCACTTGCAGTAGTTCCTGCTACTATCTTCAGAGCTTATAACGAGTTCAGCTTCACGGCTGAGCGCTCCTAAGCACTTGCAGTAGTTCCTGCTACTATCTTCAGAGCTTATAACGAGTTCAGCTTCACGGATGAGGGCTCCTAAGCACTTGCAGTAGTTCCTGCTACTATCTTCAGAGCTTATAACGAGTTCAGCTTCACGGCTGAGGGCTCCTAAGCACTTGCAGTAGTTACTGCTACTATCTTCAGAGATTATAACGAGTTCAGCTTCACGGCTGAGGGCTCCTGAAAGCACTTGCAGTAGTTCCTGCTACTATCTTCAGAGCTTATAACGAGTTCAGCTTCACGGCTGAGCGCTCCTAAGCACTTGCAGTAGTTCCTGCTACTATCTTCAGAGCTTATAACGAGTTCAGCTTCACGGCTGAGGGCTCCTAAGCACTTGCAGTAGTTCCTGCTACTATCTTCAGAGCTTATAACGAGTTCAGCTTCACGGCTGAGGGCTCCTGAAAGCACTTGCAGTAGTTCCTGCTACTATCTTCAGAGCTTATAACGAGTTCAGCTGCACGGCTGAGGGCTCCTAAGCACTTGCAGTAGTTCCTGCTACTATCATCAGAGCTTATAACGAGTTCAGCTTCACGGCTGAGGGCTCCTAAGCACATGCAGTAGTTCCTGCTACTATCTTCAGAGCTTATAACGAGTTCAGCTTCACGGCTGAGGGCTCCTGAAAGCACTTGCAGTAGTTCCTGCTACTATCTTCAGAGCTTATAACGAGTTCAGCTTCACGGCTGAGGGCTCCTAAGCACATGCAGTAGTTCCTGCTACTATCTTCAGAGCTTATAACGAGTTCAGCTTCACGGCTGAGGGCTCCTGAAAGCACTTGCAGTAGTTCCTGCTACTATCTTCAGAGCTTATAACGAGTTCAGCTTCACGGCTGAGGGCTCCTAAGCACTTGCAGTAGTTCCTGCTACTATCTTCAGAGCTTATAACGAGTTCAGCTTCACGGCTGAGGGCTCCTAAGCACATGCAGTAGTTCCTGCTACTATCTTCAGAGCTTATAACGAGTTCAGCTTCACGGCTGAGGGCTCCTGAAAGCACTTGCAGTAGTTCCTGCTACTATCTTCAGAGCTTATAACGAGTTCAGCTTCACGGCTGAGGGCTCCTAAGCACTTGCAGTAGTTCCTGCTACTATCTTCAGAGCTTATAACGAGTTCAGCTTCACGGCTGAGGGCTCCTGAAAGCACTTGCAGTAGTTCCTGCTACTATCTTCAGAGCTTATAACGAGTTCAGCTTCACGGCTGAGGGCTCCTGAAAGCACTTGCAGTAGTTCCTGCTACTATCTTCAGAGCTTATAACGAGTTCAGCTTCACGGCTGAGGGCTCCTAAGCACATGCAGTAGTTCCTGCTACTATCTTCAGAGCTTATAACGAGTTCAGCTTCACGGATGAGGGCTCCTAAGCACTTGCAGTAGTTCCTGCTACTATCTTCAGAGCTTATAACGAGTTCAGCTTCACGGCTGAGGGCTCCTAAGCACTTGCAGTAGTTCCTGCTACTATCTTCAGAGCTTATAACGAGTTCAGCTTCACGGCTGAGGGCTCCTGAAAGCACTTGCAGTAGTTCCTGCTACTATCTTCAGAGCTTATAACGAGTTCAGCTTCACGGCTGAGGGCTCCTGAAAGCACTTGCAGTAGTTCCTGCTACTATCTTCAGAGCTTATAACGAGTTCAGCTTCACGGCTGAGGGCTCCTAAGCACATGCAGTAGTTCCTGCTACTATCTTCAGAGCTTATAACGAGTTCAGCTTCACGGCTGAGGGCTCCTGAAAGCACTTGCAGTAGTTCCTGCTACTATCTTCAGAGCTTATAACGAGTTCAGCTTCACGGCTGAGGGCTCCTAAGCACTTGCAGTAGTTCCTGCTACTATCTTCAGAGCTTATAACGAGTTCAGCTTCACGGCTGAGGGCTCCTGAAAGCACTTGCAGTAGTTCCTGCTACTATCTTCAGAGCTTATAACGAGTTCAGCTTCACGGCTGAGGGTTCCTGAAAGCACTTGCAGTAGTTCCTGCTACTATCTTCAGAGCTTATAACGAGTTCAGCTTCACGGCTGAGGGCTCCTAAGCACATGCAGTAGTTCCTGCTACTATCTTCAGAGCTTATAACGAGTTCAGCTTCACGGCTGAGGGCTCCTGAAAGCACTTGCAGTAGTTCCTGCTACTATCTTCAGAGCTTATAACGAGTTCAGCTTCACGGCTGAGGGCTCCTAAGCACATGCAGTAGTTCCTGCTACTATCTTCAGAGCTTATAACGAGTTCAGCTTCACGGCTGAGGGCTCCTGAAATCACTTGCAGTAGATCCTGCTACTATCTTCAGAGCTTATAACGAGTTCAGCTTCACGGCTGAGGGCTCCTGAAAGCACTTGCAGTAGTTCCTGCTACTATCTTCAGAGCTTATAACGAGTTCAGCTTCACGGCTGAGGGCTCCTAAGCACATGCAGTAGTTCCTGCTACTATCTTCAGAGCTTATAACGAGTTCAGCTTCACGGCTGAGGGCTCCTAAGCACATGCAGTAGTTCCTGCTACTATCTTCAGAGCTTATAACGAGTTCAGCTTCACGGCTGAGGGCTCCTAAGCACTTGCAGTAGTTCCTGCTACTATCTTCAGAGCTTATAACGAGTTCAGCTTCACGGCTGAGGGCTCCTGAAAGCACTTGCAGTAGTTCCTGCTACTATCTTCAGAGCTTATAACGAGTTCAGCTTCACGGCTGAGGGCTCCTAAGCACATGCAGTAGTTCCTGCTACTATCTTCAGAGCTTATAACGAGTTCAGCTTCACGGCTGAGGGCTCCTGAAAGCACTTGCAGTAGTTCCTGCTACTATCTTCAGAGCTTATAACGAGTTCAGCTTCACGGCTGAGGGCTCCTAAGCACTTGCAGTAGTTCCTGCTACTATCTTCAGAGCTTATAACGAGTTCAGCTTCACGGCTGAGGGCTCCTAAGCACTTGCAGTAGTTCCTGCTACTATCTTCAGAGCTTATAACGAGTTCAGCTTCACGGCTGAGGGCTCCTAAGCACTTGCAGTAGTTCCTGCTACTATCTTCAGAGCTTATAACGAGTTCAGCTTCACGGCTGAGGGCTCCTGAAAGCACTTGCAGTAGTTCCTGCTACTATCTTCAGAGCTTATAACGAGTTCAGCTTCACGGCTGAGGGCTCCTGAAAGCACTTGCAGTAGTTCCTGCTACTATCTTCAGAGCTTATAACGAGTTCAGCTTCACGGCTGAGGGCTCCTAAGCACATGCAGTAGTTCCTGCTACTATCTTCAGAGCTTATAACGAGTTCAGCTTCACGGCTGAGGGCTCCTGAAATCACTTGCAGTAGATCCTGCTACTATCTTCAGAGCTTATAACGAGTTCAGCTTCACGGCTGAGGGCTCCTGAAAGCACTTGCAGTAGTTCCTGCTACTATCTTCAGAGCTTATAACGAGTTCAGCTTCACGGCTGAGGGCTCCTAAGCACATGCAGTAGTTCCTGCTACTATCTTCAGAGCTTATAACGAGTTCAGCTTCACGGCTGAGGGCTCCTAAGCACATGCAGTAGTTCCTGCTACTATCTTCAGAGCTTATAACGAGTTCAGCTTCACGGCTGAGGGCTCCTAAGCACTTGCAGTAGTTCCTGCTACTATCTTCAGAGCTTATAACGAGTTCAGCTTCACGGCTGAGGGCTCCTGAAAGCACTTGCAGTAGTTCCTGCTACTATCTTCAGAGCTTATAACGAGTTCAGCTTCACGGCTGAGGGCTCCTAAGCACATGCAGTAGTTCCTGCTACTATCTTCAGAGCTTATAACGAGTTCAGCTTCACGGCTGAGGGCTCCTGAAAGCACTTGCAGTAGTTCCTGCTACTATCTTCAGAGCTTATAACGAGTTCAGCTTCACGGCTGAGGGCTCCTAAGCACTTGCAGTAGTTCCTGCTACTATCTTCAGAGCTTATAACGAGTTCAGCTTCACGGCTGAGGGCTCCTAAGCACTTGCAGTAGTTCCTGCTACTATCTTCAGAGCTTATAACGAGTTCAGCTTCACGGCTGAGGGCTCCTAAGCACTTGCAGTAGTTCCTGCTACTATCTTCAGAGCTTATAACGAGTTCAGCTTCACGGCTGAGGGCTCCTAAGCACTTGCAGTAGTTCCTGCTACTATCTTCAGAGCTTATAACGAGTTCAGCTTCACGGCTGAGGGCTCCTAAGCACTTGCAGTAGTTCCTGCTACTATCTTCAGAGCTTATAACGAGTTCAGCTTCACGGCTGAGGGCTGACTGTGTCATTTTACTGAAGATGGACGACTTTCGTTTTACACGAGATCTGCCTTCTTTTCCAGCAACCTCCTACTTTGAATCTATCGTTTATCCTGTTAAACATCATTTTTAATATAACTTTACTGATTTTACTCTTTTTATTTTCTTGGCTTTTGGTGCTTTTAATTGATTTCATCCTACGTAACGATGTTATATAAATATACATAACCGTGTTAAGCAACAATATTAAATAATAGTAATATTATTTAACAAAAAATACTCAAATAGTGCTGTTGAAATTTGGTGATTGTTTAAATAAGGATAATGTCTACTCTTCTTTTCTACTTTATGTTTTTATTTTTTTCAAACGCCGCTACATTAAATAATAAACATATATTATTTATTTAAATTTTAACGTCCATTATTCTTGACTGAGGATTTTTTGACGGGTTCTCTCTAGGTTACCACCCTATTCTAGCCAGGATAGGGCTGATGCCCCCGTGGTGGGAATCGAAACCACGACCTTTGACACAAAGTGTTGAGAGCTCACTCCTTAACACTCACGACCATTAGGCCTCCAATATAAAAAAAATGAATATTTGAATAAAAATAAAATAACATTAACATTCAAATGTTAATTTTATTTTTTAAAAAAACATAAAAATAAAATTAACTTTCAAATTTTCGTACTAGGCGGAAGGTCAAATAATAAGACTTCACTAGATATTTACACTGACATTATTTTATCCCTAAATGTTTCACACATTTTTGGTGCCTCTTCAGGGGAACAAGTTACAAATATAAATCTTACAGCCTCAACTTGAGGAGGAGAACCTTCCATTAGTATTCCTCAAGTTAAAGCTCCAAGATTTATATTTTTAGTTTGTTCGCCTGGGGGATCAGCTAAGCCATCAAATATCAAATTTATCCAACGTTTCCAATCCTAAATCCTTCATAAAATGCTCAACGCCCCTTTCTAAGTGTCAAACTTGACTATCAACCGAGACACTGATATACCCTTTGTTCATGATTTAGCCATATCCCGATTTCTGAATTTTTTCTCTAAACTCCCAGCCCACCCCAATCCTCTTGACAGATCCCTCTCTTCCAATGTCATTCCCGATAATCTTCCACCGCCATTTTTGGTGGCGTAATCCGTTTATCCATTATTGGTGAAAGACATATACAAAATGTGTCAAATTCTAATTATTCTCCTTTGCTTTGAAGAAGGAAGTTCTAAAAAATAAGACAATAAGAGTTGATTTTTTTAGATGATTTCGTTGTTTAACGAAATTAACCAGTAAAATCATTCAGCCCAAATTATTCTACCGGGATTTTCACCCAAAAAATCGGGAGTTCCCTCCAATATAGCGCGGCTTATAGCTGATGCTAAGCCACTATCGAGGTAAAGGGGATACGCCCTATACACCTAAGGCAAGCCAGGGGCTGAACTATCGACCCGACTGATAAGGCTCCCCGGTTCGCCGAAAACGCTATCAGCGACGCGTCATTCGTTGGAGGGGAGTTGTGACGTAACTCCCATTCATCCCTGGGTATTGATTCGCTAGTAGAGTGGTCAAGGCCACACGCGCTCGGTTCATTCATGACTTCCAGCCATGCTTCCCAAATATCTACAAGTTTACAGGCTTTACTACAAAATACTATTAGTACTATTTGATCAATTTTTTAGAGTGCATTTTAAAGTTAAATGCATTTAATGTGTTTTATTTTTTCAGAAAAATTGAGGCTTAAAATATTCGTAAAATAAAAATGTAATAAATCACCACATAAACATTTATATGAAGAAGATAAAAATAATTGCTTAATACGGATCTGGTTTCGATTCTAAAACTACTCATTATCAGTAATTATGTCAAGCAAAATCCAAAAACACAATACAGAACATAATGAGCATAAGGGCCAACTGGATTATATCTAGGCCTCTCCCTTTTTATGTTCCTGAAGGCATTTTATCGAGGTGTAGACTATAGTACGTTACTATTCCAATAAATACAGACATTTTGTATGTTTTGGTTAGCAAAAATAATTTGAGATCAAATATTCATCAAGTAGTCGTGAAATGTTCATTTATATATTTATTCATGTATTTTTGTACCCCTTTTTTATTATATTATAAGAAGAGGGTGGGGGGATAATAATAGAAATAATAATAACATGTTTTGACGGGGTGCCCCAAATTATTAGCGAACCATAGAAAAATCAGTATTTCTCTTCCCTCCATGAAATTAGAATGGTTAAACGTTTAAACCTAGCGGTATACGATTTTTATAAGAAGAATTCACCAATAAGTAATAGATAGTATCAATGGAAATATACTATTTTAAATGGTTAATCCTGGAAATATGGTTAATCCAGTGCTCAGTATAGTGTTTATTCTAGTACTTATCATTGCATAAGATGTCTAGTATTTATTTATTTATTTTTGGTGTTCCGCTTTAGGGCAATGTACACCTTACATATAGTTATTACAAACATTACATATATACATTACATTGTCTTATATACTTACATTATACACACACACACACACACACACACTCACTCATACATATATCTATATTATTAAATTACATTATATCAACGAATTGTCTATTTACATATTTACATTACAATATGCTTACTAAGTTTGCATTTATTATTTACACACATATATACATACACATATAATATTAGATTGCATGATTTTAAATTAAGTTTATTTACATTATATATATATATAGGTTTATTTACATATACATCAGTCATTTTACATTTGCATCTTAGGAAGATCACTATGGATTAGAAGGTAGATGAATTATCTGCCTTCGGTGGGATATTCATGTCTCTATTGGAGACTATGGTAACGAAACATTAAGCTGCGTTCAAATGAGTTGGTATAATCCATTGTTGTGTAGGTAATGTAGTATAGAGTCTGTGTGTTGGCTATCTTCACTTCACGTCTCATGCATTCTGCGAGTAAGTGTTTTATCGTAAGAGTAGTGTTACATATTTCACATTGTGGCTGTTCTTGTCTCGTCATTAAGTAACTGCGAGTAAGTCGAGAATGACCAATCCTTAAGCGGGTCAAAACCACGTCTTCTCTTCGGTTTACACGGGAACTGGATGACCATTCTTTTACTGTATGTTTGATAGCACGGAGTTTATTTTCTGTTAGTTGTGTCCACGAATTTTGCCAGAATAATGTTATAATGTCTCTTGTTTGTCCAGTCTTGGTGGGTTAGTCTTGTTATTTCTACGTTTGTTTGTTAAGTGGCTGTTTTTGCATGAGAGTCGGCCAACGAACTTTTGCCTAAGTCTTCGTGACCTGGTAGCCAGTGGATGGTAACGTGTCTGTTTAGCGTGTGGACTTGAAATAGTATTCGTTGTAATAGTGGATGATGTGTGTAGCTGTCAGTTAGTGCATCAAGTGCGCTGAGTGAGTCCGTGTAAAGTACGATATCTCTTGTATCTGTAACAGGTATATTTTCCAGGCCAATAAGGATGCCATAGAGCCCAGCTGTAAAGATACTCGCCTGATTGTTGATTCTTTTTGTTATTACTTGCTCTTCTATTACAGCTGTCTAGTAAATATTTATGTTAAGTTCAGGGTTACATTTGATTCATATAGATACATCTTGTCATCAGCACGAGAACGTATCTATCGCACTAGTCGTAAGTGACACAACTCAAAAATCGGTGATTTTCATTAATGACTATGAAAGAAATGGTAAATATCTGTTTGTCAACCATCAAAACTGTATGAACCTAGCTTCAGAGCTTGTACACCAGAGGGCACTTGTGTCACTCTTCCTGTCTTAATGTTATGCCCCCTACATAGGCAAGAGTGACACATTTTCAGTTCAATTTTATTTTGAGTTGTGTCACTTTAGAAATACTAGTGCGATATGATTTTTTCAACTTTGAAAAGAGAGCCATTTGGCCAATCATAAAGGAAAAAATGTCAGTATTGATTCCACTGCAGTTGCAGGCTTGCTGGAGTCCACCACCCCTAACCCTCCAATACTCTTGTTATTTTCGTTATAATGTGTTAGGAATTTTATATAATTACTTTCAATTGTACGAAGTTATTGTATACATTCAAAAATAAAAACTCAATAATTTTAATATTAAAAAGAATCCAAATATTATCATCTAGAAGAAATATCAAGAATGCATTATGATTAAAATTATTCTTTAACTTTATGAGTATGTGTGGTGTAAAAAAAAAAAGTTTTAAGTTTTAGAAAAATTAAGTGTAAGTAGATGGCAAATCAATGAAGACAATTTCTATACAACTTAATGTGATAAGGGGTAACTTTATTTTGAGCAATAATAAATTAAATAACAATTTTTTTTCTGAATGCTTAAGGATGCTGATCAAATAAATATTATTTTTATTATAATTTTGGCCACAGAAAGTGTATAAAAAATGTATTTACAAAATAATTGTACCTTTTGGTTGTTGTATACATCGAAGTCAGTGTATTACTGAATGGTTACAATATTATTTTGTATAATTCCTTTTAAGCAGATTAAGATTGATGTAGCTATTCAGGTTAAACAAATAATAATAAAAAAATATAAAGGAAACTGGCCTATTTGTCAATAAAGATAATTTATATTGAAAATAACGTTGACTCATTTTTAAGTGCAAGTCTACTGACAGGTTTAGTGTTGATTTTTACAGGTTGTATTCGATGGAGTTCTGGGGAGGCTGGCAAATTTCGGGGTAGGGCCAGGTGTGGAGTGGGGAAGGGGGGGGGGGGGGGGTGCGAGGTCAAGGGTGCACGTGGCGTTCCTATGACGTCATCGGCAACGATTCAATGTCAAGTTCGAGCTCCATTCATTAAACCGCCAAACCGCCAGACACCTGTTCCTCTTGGGTTCGATTCTCAATTAAGGTTCAAATCATTCTTTTTTTCTGAGTCACATTTTAGCAGATTTTAGATTACAAACATTTAATTAAACAATGCCTTGTATATATCTCACTAGTATTTCTAAAGTAACAAAACATAAAAAAAACTCAGCAGAAAATGTCTCACTCTTGCCTATGTAGGGGGGAATAGCATTAAGAGAGGAAGAGTGACACAAGTGCCCCCTGGCGTACAAGCTCTGAAGCTAGGTACATACAGTTTTCGTTATAATCACCATGAACATGAAAGACATTGGTAAATATCTCTTTATCAATAATTACTGATTACTGATTATCGCGCAATCTTTCGTGCGATATGATGATTTAAGCCAATTTAGTATGTTTTCTAAAGATAATCCCAAATACCCTGGCTCCTAAAATGTGCTCCTAAGAATAGAAAGCCGGAAGTGCTGAGTCGATGTTAATTAATTTCCAGCGAATTGTCAGGCGCCTCTGAATTGAAACACAATTTTGTATTATCATATTTACTTATTTATTGATTTTAAATGCCACTGATTGAGTTATTTAGCTTCTACGGTAGGATGTAGTTTTATTTGGGCGAGTAACTACAAAGTTAGTGTGTAAGAGTATATTATTCACGAATTATGTTAGTACAACAAATTAATTATTATAGTACAATAGCTTACTACTTGCTTACTAACTCCTTTTATATTTATTTTATTGTATCAATAGCATTTTGTTGATGTATTCGTTTGTTCACTGTTGCTGCATTTACTTATTTTTACTTTTTATTTATTTATTTTTATACAACTTATGTCTTTCTTGGTATAATCAACTTATATGCACTTAATGAATAAAACATTCATGTCTGACCATTTTTGGCGATAGCTTTCTTATCATTCCAAGGAAAGCCTTCTTTTGTATTTTTTTTTTTTATTTTTTTTTCCCTAATTTACTTTATTCTCCTTGGAATGCTAATAAGCTTCCGGCCTACATATAAGTCATCAGTTAGTTACATGTGACTTGTTTCATTGAATGAATGAATAAGAGCATTTATTTAGCCAAAAAAATTTACATGCAAAAAACAAAAAAAACAAGCTTAACGCCTAAGACAATGGGTATAACCCGTCTGCCAGGTTGTAGCTAGTACTACTAGGATCATGCTAAGCTAAGTAACAGCACAACAGCATTACCGATTGTAATCAAAGTCTTTGATGACTTGTTTCATTGTATTCATTTTCTTTTCTCAACGAAATTTTGATTTTTTTCTTTTTCTTTTTGGTATTTATGTGTTTTCTTATTATTTCTTCAGCCGTACAAATGGTGATTGACAATCCTAATGGAATCTTTTATAACTGAACAAGCCAATGACTCAAAGTCGAATTTAATGTTCCATCTGTTCAAAACATTTTGTGTAAATGAAGGCATGGAACCTCTTGCACCAAAGAGAAGGCCGATTATTACCATCCAACTTCCGACATTTTTCATAAATGGATTTTTTTTTTCATTGTCAACTAATAAGGGCTGAACTACATTATCGAAGGAATTTTAAGTCTATCAAGACATAAAATAAAATTAATTGAACATTTATTATGAGTACGTTTATATTTTATAAGAATAACCAGATATTAAAAAAAAAAAAAAATAACCAGATATCTTCAAGCAGGCTGAATTGGTCATTGTTAGGGTCTGGAAAAATGGTAATAAAGGTTTATGACACCTCAAAGAGGACTTATTTATTTAAAAATAGTTTTATGAACTAAACATTTTCTGCAAGACGCTTCCGTCCAGACCTGTTGGGCATACAACGTCGGGTCGTACATACCTACCGCATTTTATCCTGAAACATATACTTTTAACTATCCACGCACGACATCAAAGATTTAAAGAAGAACGAAATGAATGACAATTTTGTTGTAAAGTTCGAATAATGCAAACAATCAACGAATGAAAAATTAATATATGCTCCATTGAAAATAATGAGGAACAAGTCGTAGAAGAGTTAATACTTGCTGCTCCTTCGTCATAAACACACAATATCCAATCTTATTCTATGCAAAATAGATTTCATACTCTCCTCTGAATAATCTTTGTAAAAGCATCTATTGCGAAGATTAAGTAACACCTGATCGGAGATGAATAGGAAAATTAATGACTTTAACAGGACTCCACAAACGGTACGAATAAGTATTTATTTCAAATCCTAATAATTATTTTGGATCTTGTTATTTATACGAATCAATTATAGCTGAACGGAATTGATTAAAATGGGTTTAACACTCGTGTAGAAAAATAAATTGTTTCAATAATGAATAAAAACAATATGTCTCACAGGAGTTCCTTAAACAAAGCACATTCCACGGCCATAAACTAATAATAAATTAAATAAGTTCTACTCCTTTAAATTTATAAAATGGCTTGAAAAATGTTTTCAAAATATTTTCATAACACATTTAGCTCAGTAGATAAAGGGAGTCGAGCTAACAATAATTCCCCCAGACGATTTTTTTTTAATCGTATGGTGTGAGTATGCTGAAAGTAAGTTTTTGGCTCTGAAACTCTATAACTCGTTAATAATGGGATTACCACAAATTTCTGTAAAATTGGAAAAAAATTGTTGTTTTTTTTTGGCTAGTGATTGTTGCAATTTTTCCTGGCCAAATTGTGACTTTGATCAGCTCATTTAACGCGGAATTTAGTGCTCCTTAATCCCTATTTAAAGTTTTTAATCCAATTTGGGGTTTTGTCGCCAGTTTAAACGCCCCCCCCCCCGGCTTTCGAGGTCGAAAACTTGGTTTCAGTACACTCACACCAAACCTAACGATATATATAAAAAAAATTTCTGACTGAAGTATCGTTATACTCGATCCCAATCTGAAGCGTCTATATACTGGCCTAATTGGTCGTATCTGATTAAAGGTTGATTGACCGTTTCCAGCAATCAGCTTGTTGAAAGAAGCCTTTATTTATCTATGGGTGTTTAGAAAGGACGGTAACCAGAATATGTCCAGGGACATAAAACTCTTGGGAAGTCGCTTGGCTGTTAAAATCCTTCTTTCCGAAATTAAAACCTAGAACCTCTCTAGGGTGAGCGGTGATGCCCATTGTAAACAGTTGGCTGCTTCCGTTTGACAATATCATTATCAAGCAAAAACATAAGATACACAGAACACCGACCTAGACCTTGAAGCAGTCGATAAGATTCTCCAGGGAGCTGGAGGGTGAGATGTTAACTGGGTCAGGGGCGGCGCCATCAGCATCGACCACTGGAGGCGCGTCGCGGCGGTTCATTCATGCTGTCGACGGTTCATTCATGTAATCTCTTTAAGGGAACATTTTGCGGGGGGGGGGGTGCCTTTGGATAGAGGAACAATCTTTTCTCGAAAGGTCTCACTCAACTTCATGGGTAAGTTCCGCGCATATGTCCGGAAATTCATTCGTTTGACGGCTGATAAACTCTTCAATTGACGAAGGGTGTGAGAAAAGGTTGACGGAGTTATTGAAGAATCTGAATAACTTCAGCGTTCAGATTCCTGTCTACGTACTCGCCTTCAGCCAATTCATATAACAGCTGGTAAACTGTTTAATGGAAACTTTTGAGGTGGATAAGGCTTTTGAGTAAAGAAAGTTTTTGTTCTCGTAGTGCTCACTGATCTTGAGGATTCATCTCCGATTCTCTGTGCGTGTCTCCTGTTCATTCATGCGATTACTCATAAACTCTTCAATGAAACCGTTTGAGGGTGGGTCGATTGTGAGTGAAGGAAGAATAAGTTCTTGAATTTTCTCACTTATCCTGAGAGATCACCAACTATTGAAACATGTAGGGGGAGGATAAGCTGTGTGTAAAAGCGGAGAGTACAACTTAAAAAAAAAAAAAAAAAAAAAAAAAAAAAAAAAAAAAAAAAAAAAAAAAAAAAAATTAGCATAAATATGCTTTAGCGATGACTAAACGAAAAAAACGTTACAAAAAAGTGTCTGCTGGCGTTCACGCATGCGCGGTGGCAATGTACGAAAAAGAAGACGTACGTTATTCTGTACATTACATAGGTTTGTCGGTGAACCTAAACCATAATTATGTTCTTGAATTTGAGCAGAAGGCACTAAACGAATTTTAGGTATCATTACTTTAATACATTTATAGCACCAAACTATCAATTTAGTATGTGTAGTTTTTAATATTTATTTATTTAAATTTTAACATTCATTATAATTTACTCAGCATTTTAGGACGGGTTAACTCATTTAAGAAGGGGTTATTTCTTCTTTTTTTTACAAAGAAAAGCCACCACCCCTGGTGGGAAGCTCACGCCTTAACACTCAAGGCCACCGGGCCTCCTTTGTTATATTTACCAGTGCCAAAAATATCTTGTTAAAGAATGGGCCCAGGAAATGGGGCGAATAAGGGCACGAAATATGTAGGGCTTTCCTGATCCCAAGCCCCCAAAGAACTGAAAACTATTTAGAAATATTTTGGATCCTCCACAAGCATAAATAATATATATATATATATATATATATATACACACACACAAAATAATTTATTTTTATTGTGATTGTCCCTTTGCTAGATAATCTTCTCTGCTTAAGGAGCTTCTAGGGAAGATATTTTTACTTATAAGTACGGTCTAAAATATGCATGTGTTAGCATGATTGATTTAAAATACATAATTTCACCTATTTTAAACTAAAATAAGAAATTATGTTATAGAATTAGGAATGACTCTGGTCACTGGCTGAGACTGCTGTGAAAATCTACATTTAACTTTAACGAGGAAAAGACAACTCATTCAATAAAAACCTTTTAAAAAGAGATTTTCCCTGAAAGTTCTCAACCATAACAATCTAAAAATTTGAGTTATTATTCTATTCCACTCTATGACCTAATGTTTTCCATCTATTTTTACTCTTTCCAACAGTTTGTTTCTAGACTATTTCTGTAGTCCTTTGAATATTCTATCTTTATTATTTATAACTAGTAAATATACTTACATCAAACAAATTTAATTCTTAATGATTATTTCTAAATTAATGTTTCATGTGATTTTGTTCCTGGGGTAAATATTTTAAGAATATTGTCGAAACAACAAAATAATCATTTATTAAGAAATTTTCTATGATAAAAATAAAACTATTAAAAATAAATGTTCTGTGTAAAGAATGACAAAGACAAACCATTTCCAAAAAAATAAAATAATAGAATAGCTATGGGCATGTCAAGTTTTCGTTTTCCATGTTTTTAAGTTTTTACCACATCCATTAGCATAAAATTTGATTTTTTTTTTTTTTTGCCTTTTTGGTTATAATGATTTGATTTGTGTCTAAGAACGAAACAGTTCTCATACATGAGTACCAGTTTATTAACAACATACTACATTTCATTTTTTTTTTTCTTGCTATCTGTTCAGTAATTTTTTTAATTATTTTATTTTTGCTAAAGAATATAGCTAATAACAATACATCAAAAGACACAATATACAAAACATTTTTATTAAAAGATAATTAGATTAGCTGTTTATGAAGCGTTGATATTATTAGTTTTTTGGCTGTGACACTCTGAAGAGTAGTCAAAGACGGGCAGACAAAACATCTGGAATTATACACTTATATTTGTTTGAATTTATTTATTTTATTATTTTAATGTGCATTTATATATAAAACAGATTTCTAGGACGAGTTATCCACAGATCGCACATATTTCTAGGCAGGATAGGGCTAATGTATTTTCTTTTTTGCAATGAAAAGTGAACACTCTTTGTAGGAATCCAACTCCCAAACTTGGACACGGAGTGCTCCTAAGGGGCGATACTCTTTTGAAAAAGGGCCAGATGACTATTTGGCCCTTTTCCAGGAGATCGCACTTTCGAATGCGCCATACTGTTCTAGCTTAGAACTTCTAAGTAGTTCTGCAAGATTTCATGTTGATAGGTAAAGCACTGTTGAGATATTTGTATTATTAACCAACGGCATTCTCCAGCCATGTATTTGGGTAATATGCTTCATCAGACGGTTTCCCATGTTTTTAACTTTTTTTCAGTTTTGAAAGTGTTTTTCCAATGATTCTCCTCAGCTAAGAAACCTCAAGAATTATATATATGTCTAAGTACGTAAAATATAAGCCGGTATTGTAAACCTTTCAAAGGCAACCAACAATGTCACAGTTTTTTGTTCTTTCATATATAAAGAAAATATTTTTAATATTAAGTACTAAAATAATTTTAATCTTTAATCATTTAATAATAGTTGAGTTAGGCCAAACACCCACGCGAAAACGGCAGGACTTAATACCTCGTAAAGGTCAACTTCCGCTTGCCCGGCCGGTGGAGATGAATTATTTTATTGAGATAATTGTCGAAAACGAATAAACACTAAAGATCTTATTGGAGGAACGCTTCGACACCTACGCGCCCCCTAGCGCCATTATCTTCCAGCACATTTACTAACATCTTACTTCATTGCCCAATAAAGAAAATATAAACTACTCTCAGTACTCAATTAGCTGCAACTATAATTTAGACGAAAGTAGATTCAGCATTTTATTAAGGAAGTAAAAATTCTGAGCGAATTGATTCTATTTTTAAAATGCTAACAAAGGGAATCGGACATACGTTTGTAATCAAAGAGGAATAAATTTAAATTCGTACTAAAAAGAACCGAAAAACTAGTAATTCATTATGATCGGAATGAGAAATGTACTCAGAAGTCTTGAAGCACAACTATACAAAATTCCGTCACACAGGAGCTGCATATCTAAGTACATTCTTCAGAACATGAGCACTGTACACTGTATTCCTGAATAATTAGCTTAATATAACCTTCCCATATATATAGCGCTCAGCGCTCCAAGTGGTAGAAGCTAACCAAACAACGCCGGAGCCGCTTAATAACGATTAAAACACAACTTCTAATGAATCAATTTAATTTATTTTTTAAACACATCTTTCTGTTTAGATAACCACGGCATATACCGTATTTCGTTAAAATACATGAGAAAGAACGTTCGGCATGAGACAATTATTAATTTGGGTCCGGAGTAATCCCCCTCTCCTAATGAACCAATTTAGTTTATTTTTACAAAGTATTTTTCTCATTAGATGACCTCAAAGAGTACCGGGTTTCGATTAAATACATCAAAATATATACATATGCATATATATATATATATATATATATATATATATATATATATATATATATATGAACATATATATATATATATATATATATATGAACATATATATATATATATATGAACATATATATATATATATATATGAACATATATATATATATATATGAACATATATATATATATATATATATATATATATATATATATATATATATATATATATTCTCTCATGTAAATCTTCCGCATATATTTTCCTCTTCTTTTAGTAAAGGCCTTATAGGTCAAAAAATTGTTTTAAACTTCTTTTATACCATTTAATTTTATTATTGTCGGCTAGTTTCTGGCACTTGACCTTTCTTCACAAGGCAGCTTTTCTAATACATAGTAGTCGTCATTTAAATGAAGTTTTGTTAGTCCAATACTAACAAAAAATAAAAAGTTTTTTGAAAATCTTAAAAGTACAATCAACATACAACAACATTAGATTGGAATCAATACGTTGAAACAATATAATAATTAACATTAATATACACTCATAAAAATTAGAATAATTGATTTTTGTTCATTTTTAATATATTATTCATCTAGTTAACTCATTCCAGGACCAAAGAGTCGTCAAAAATATCAACAAAAAAAGCTATAATTTCTTTATTATTCCTTCAATTTGCGATGATTTATCACTCGAAGAGGACGTGATTAAAATACAACAGATGAAAATAAATGAAATGAATGAGCGAATAAAAAATTTGAATATTGGGGCTAATTGGAATTTTATTAATTTATTACAAGGAAAGCCTGACTTGGTTCGACATCTTCAAAAATATAGCAATAGATGAACCGTTGTCTCATTAATTCTCCTTTTAAGTTTCTAACTTTTTTTTCTTTTTTTTCTAATTCAACTATATGCCAGGTGGTTAGTTATCCTACTACTAACCACTACTAGTAAAATACTAATAATCTTTCCTTTAATCCTTCTAAAACGAAGCCATTGTGATAGGTTCCAAATTATCTCATAAGTTCTACTCAACAAGATCTCTATTGAATATTGTATCTCCGTAAAGAATCTTATATTCTAAACCATTCCTAAAAAATCAGAGAAAGGAATTTTGTACTAAATTTTGAACAGTAAATAAAGTCTGTTTTCTATTTTGGGTTGATGACTCAATTCCACTTGATGAGAAGAGTTATCTTCATTTTGTCTAGCACCTACCGAAAGGTCAAGAATCACAAGTTGATTCCACAGTTCAAATGCAAATGAGTAAATGTGCAAATATTTGAAGAGAACCAGAACAGAAAGTTCCTACCTTTCTTTGTTGCACATCAACGCCCACACTGTAGTGATCTCGACACTTCAAGTGTCTTTTTTATCTTTCATTCCTTGTGGGAAAACGAAAAAAAAATGAACATTTTTTTATCAGTATTTTATAGCGACCCAAATTTTTTGTATCATATATAATATGAAAGGCGGCAGAATTTCTTAAACGTTTAGATACGTGCTATTAAAATTAATACGTGCTATGGAGTATACCATACCAAAGTTCTTCTGTATTTAGAAAGAATTATATATATATTTTTTTACCTTTTATCCTTAGAAATTTATCCTACCAATTAAGCTCAATGAATAGTTAATATTGCCCACTTTCGCTCCAAACACCCTAAAAGCAGGAGTGACCTTTGGGGTTGATCAAAAGAATACTTAAATTCCCAAGAGGCCCGATCGGACTAGTGTAAAAAAAGGTTGTAGAATTAGAAATGACCCTAAATGCCAGATATAACTGTGGGAAAGTTTGCGGTGTGATCAAGAATAGAACCATGCCAAAAATAGCTAGGGGCTCGCTTGATCCTCGACCTCTGTAAACAATTCACAGCTTATTGACCAGTACGGAAATAGTCACAGCTTTCTACAGAAATAGTTCGGCATTCCGCGGATCTCCGCATTAATTTATACTTTTATACTCTTTTACAGGAGAAAATAATTTGTTTAGAATAATTGATATTTTTAACGTTGGCGGTGAAATAGACATATATGTATATATATATATATATATATATATATATATATATATATATATATATATATACATATATATATTTATAATAGAAGCTGAGCATTGTTCATATCGGATTTGATTGGATTGCATTTAATGTTTATAATGTTTAATGGAATATAGTTTTTGCTTGACTAGGAATGTGACATACTTGACTAACAAACGAATACTTAATGACAAGCCGTAACTGACCAATATGTGACATATTTAACTGCTAACTTACAGTCAAACACAAAACATTTGAACAAAACTGACACTTTTAGAGTTTTAAGCACCTATTCTCAATTCACACCGAAACTTGCTTCAGATACGTTCTTCAAGAGAATTTAGTAAGCTTTCAAATGGCCACCTTACACTTACCACGATTTCGCAACCGTTTTCGTGATATTTAAGAAAATATAATTATAGATAGTTAAGATCCCAAACCGGCCTTTATTATTACATCCTTGCAACGAAACTCGCTAGATATCTTGCCCAAATATTGATATACATGTGCTGCAAAGAAAAGCCAAATCGGTCCATTAGATAATGGGATTCAATCCGAAACAAAATTAAACAAACAATTAATAATTTAGTAAGTTGTTCATTACAAATATAAAAGAGAAAAATTATTTATTTATTTATTAACCTTACGAGCTGCATAGCAATGGTGATCTACACCAACAAAATTTATCAAAAATAATAATAAATAAATTTATAAATTATGAACCCAGAATCAATAAAAAAATAAACAGAAAGACAAAATAATTAGTAACTATAATGATATATTTTTAATTAGAATAAATGGGAGGTTTATTATTCTGAAATCTCCATAAAATTATTTATGTTAATTTTCTCTTTATCTATTTTAAGTGTAATTAGACGTTGAAATTGAAATAAAATGTGTATTTCTTTTTTCTTTTATTTTTTTATTTTTTTTTTTTTTTTCTTTTTTTTTTTTTTTTTTTCCAACTTAAGAACATTATTCAGAGATGCGGCATAAGATAAGTTTAAGTTATGCATCCACTGCGGGAGTGTATTTCCATTATTATGAAAAAAATATTATTTAGTTATTTATATTAAATGAATAGCAGGCCAGATTTGGACTATTGTATGGAACCCCGCACATCTAGAACGTAAGAAGCATAACAAATGTTCCGTTACCATAACTCTATTTTATTATGTAATTGATAATAAATTTCCTAATTATTGTGATATATAAAACATAATGTCCATTGCTTCGCGAATGGCTTTGGACCCTATCTACTGAGGGTCGGGCGAACTAACAATAACCAACTTGCCCTCAGAGCCCTTCTACCGGGAAAATTTAAAATTTACAACAAACCTCAAAGTGAATATTCGCCGCGAAAAGCTATTAACAGTCTGACTGTCACGCTATTTGTCAGGATTTAGAACGTGAATGGAAGAATATTAAGTAAAAATGCAGTTAACAACTATTTTTCTTATAGTCCGGTAACAAGCTAATTTTATGAAAGTTGGATTACTAGAAATTAGCAAAAACTACGAGTTAATTCCTAGTTGTTAGTCAATATGTTAAACAATCTTAGTCAAATGCTAGAACACGCCCAATGTCAAACCAGTATTACATGCCCTACTACTTCGGGTTGAAATAAAATAAGAAATGTTATATTCGCTCACTATACGTCATATTAACTTTAATATTTAATAATTATTGACATAATAAAAATACAAGCAAATACTATAACAAAATAAAAAATCGACCAGCGTCACAGAAGCTAAAACAACTTAGCAAATTTCTTTAGAAGAGAAGGGTTATATATATAATATAAATTTTTTATTCTATTTTTTACTTTGTATAACCATGGTTCTTTCAACAGGTAAGTTCTAATGAAACACTTTGATAAACGTGATACATTTATTGATAAAATAGAGTATGAAGGACTTTAAAATATAAGCTATTATATTTCAGTGCGATTATTCTTTTTTGTTTTTAACATTATTCTATCATTTATTTTCACAAAATTTTATTTGCATCAATTAAATTAGTTCATGTAGTATATATAAACATAAAATGGAACATGTAGCGAATATAGTCATACGTTGCTAATTTACTTGATTGTTGGGGGGGGGGGATTCAATTAGTATTATAAAAATATGAAGAAATTAACAGAAATTCTTCCCATAAGAAAAGTACATAGAACATGTATAAGATAATAAATAGAATAACAAGGAGTTGTAGGGGTCTCCCGTGGTCTAATGGCTAGCGCCTTGGATTCATAAGCGGGAGATGGTGGGTTCGATTCCCAACCTCCGGCAGGAATTTTATCATTCCACGGCTCGCTGGTAAAATTCCTCGCTGCACCCTGGATGTCGGCGCTAATGACCTAGATGTAGATGCGCCGTAAAAAAATAAATAAATAAATAAACAAGAAGTTGTAAGTAAAATTTATTATAGTAAAGATTTTGAGAATATGCTAGATAATAACATAGTAAAATAAAATAAAATCAACAACATATTTCCGAAATGGAGCAACTGAAGTATGACTAAATTTTTATTTGTTTGCTAGGGCGTTCTTTACAGATGATATCAGTCAACAAACACCAACAATCTCAAACCATATCACTCATAATCAATAAACCCTTTTCTTTCACTATATGCATTTTCAAACACTCACTTGACAAATATTAATTAAAATATTATTATTTTATCCCATTATGCATTATTCATGTAAGAATCAGCTAATATTCATTAACGTAATAGGATGTAGTACTAATTTAAGTAGTATTAGTACTCCTGAAGCTAGTTCGAGAAAAATTGACGGGTGTTCCTTTTCTTTTTTTTTTTTTCTTTTTTTTTTTTTTTTTTTTTTACATTTTAAAAATCACATAGGTATTTAAAAATTAAAATACTTATACATATAAATGCTATGTGTGTATAATATTTCAGCAAGCATAGGTTATTTCAGATATTTATAAATAGAAAATCACATTTTCATGCCGGGCAATGGTAACCTTGTAGTTTTTTGCCCTAAAAAACACAAACAAACAAACAAACAAACAAACATTTTCATGCGTAGTAATTCATACAGTGCCGCTATGTATGATGATGTGATTTCATACTTTCATACATATAACAAAGTACCTAAAAAATAAAGATACGAAAATTCATTCATAAATGAATTTCAATATGAATAGACATAATATGCCGAAAGTCACACTAAATGTTCCTGTGCTGCCCACGTTGTCCTTGATTTCAAGGTTTCTCCCATTCATTAGGTTGTCCTGCTCACATCTTAGTTTCGGGTTTCTGTGTTGCATCATTGGAAACGTTTCTTTAACTAAAATAAATAACAGTTTCCTATGAAAAATCTTCAATTTTGATTTTGAAATGTGGCAAAAAAATAGTTACCTTTTACCTTTAGAAAAATTCGAAAATCCAGTTTTTTTGACAAGAAAAATTAACCTACCTTTCCGTATTTTTCCGTAAAATTCTAGCTAAACGAAAACGTTCTTGCATTAATAAACTTTCAAATGTAGCTTTAATTGCACATTATGTCTAACCTTAAAAAAATAAATGAAATCAAGTTAGAATTGTTCGCAGAATATTTTTTCTGCTTACAGGAATGAAAAAAATAATTGAAAACAAACAATTTTTTTAAGGTGCATTTTACTGCTAAGGTCATCGGCACCATTTGTTAGTCGTGTTGTTTTTCAAACTAATAATGTAACAAATCTTAAACTTACTGAACTATTCAAACTCTGGTGAGTTCGTTTTTTTAAATATATTGAGACTAGCCTTAATTGTAAACTTAAATCTGAACGGCTGGCTATATACTTATTTGCATAAGAAAATTCTTCAAGCATCTGAAGGCTTATTGACCCATACGCCATACATCCATAATCCAGCTTAGATCTGATCAGTGATCGGTATAGCATCAACATGCTTGTTTGATCACATCCCCAGTGTGTGTTACTCAGTAATCAATTATTATTTTTTAGGGCTTTAATATGAGCGAGATGTTTATCTATAGGTAAATCTAAATATTTTGTTGAGTCAGCAGTTTCTAAAATTACTCCTTCCAAGTTGAGGTCTCTTATAGTGTTCCGTGTCCGTTTATTAAAAAGAATACTTTTAGATTTTTGAGCACATGTCTTGAGGTCAGAAAATATCCATTGATAGTTCTTCCAATTGATATAATAATATTGATTATTGTTTACACCACTTAAGGATATTTCTGCCGCGAGGAAGGTTGATTGGTGCTGGATAAGGATTGGGCTGTAGGATTAGGATGATTGATTAATTTACTATGGAAAGATGAGAAGTGGCTAGGGATTATATCATGGTCAAAAGGGATATTTAGGTAATTATGGAGGGTGCGATTCGAAACATAATAAGGAGCGTGGCCTATGCTACGTAGGACATTAGATTGAAATGTTGTGATTCGCTTGGTTGTCCCCCAGAGTTCTATTCCGTAAGTCCATATAGGCTTTATTAGTGAGGAATAGGCAGTGGATTCAATAGAATCATCTTTAGCCTTGTGTAAATATGATGCTGTCTATTAAATTTTGGCTCTGGCCTTTTGGATGAATTCGCATGCTGTGATAAGAAGTACGTTCGTGTTAACGCAGAATAGCAAATTTGGGAGAATCTGGGTTCTGGGGCCAATCTGACGAGTTAATTGTCCTAAAAGAATAATGAAGAATAGAAAATTTACATAAATGCATTTATTCATCAACAAAAAGAAATGCAAAAGAAAGACACAGGATTGATGTGCGTTTCAAGAGAAATTAAAACACGCTAAAGACAATGAAATAGAGACTAGTTTGTACGAAGCGAGCCCAGCATACGAAATCATCTCACCCTGACAGCTATGAGGGATGTTTCCTGTAGAAGACACACACTCACACTTACAAGATGGCTAATAACGACACGGCCCACGCAGCATTAGTGTGTCAGTGTCGATAGAGAGGCAACCGATTATTACCGGCCAACCCTGATTAACGCCTACCTTACGATTTTTAATGGACGATTAAACCCATTTTCTTCAAAGGGTAAAATATCCCAAATTATCCCCGCACTCTATTTGGCTAGTTGGAGAAATTGAGTGGGCTAGTTGTTTAATATCCACCCCATAGATTTGTTGTCGATAATTATAATATTTTAAGAAGTCAAGGAATGGTTGGGAATCGGCAAAGAGAAAACAGTTTTTTTCAGAAAATTCTATATTTGGAACGTTTCGGCATGCATTTTGGCAGCCTTCTTCAGCTAAAAAACAAATATACATAATTACAAACGAGAATGATCACAACAGTAAGAAACGTTTTACATCATGAAAGTAGGTTAAAATCATTGGGTTTGAACTGCATATTAGGTAAACAGACTAGTTTGTTTTATGAAGAAATTGATCAGCAGTTTTATAAAATACTAAATTCATTTAAAAATTTAAACCGAACCGCACTGCATCGAAATTGTACATTAGGGTGGTCCAAGCTCCTATGGTAAAAACCCAAGTTGAATGTAAAAGCCAAGGGACCCCCTAATTCTTTTCTAATTGTGACAAGAAGTAAGGATCCAAAATTTCAAGGTTTGGAAAATAAAAGTTTTAAAAAATAAAAGGGGAATTTTTTTTATAATTTTTGAAAAAATGAGACATGTTAGGATACAAAAACTTAAATTTATTTGGTTATTTTGCATTAGAACCCATGTTAAAAATAAGTATATTTTATGATTAATACTATAATAAAAATGTAGTCTTTAAATTTTTTCTTTGGAAGTTCCAAAAGGCTCTTCTTAGCTTTTGGTTAAAAAATATTTTCGCTCTTGCCACCTAAAACTTTTTCTAACTCTTCTTTTGACGAAGGTTATTTTAATTGATCATCAGAACCATTGTCAGAACTGGTTTTAGCACTTGAACTATCATTTAAGTCATCATCGGGTGGATTAATTGAAGAAAACGTGGATTTTGCAGAAGAAACAGACTTTTCTCTTTTCTCATCTTCTTTTTCAAATCTTTCTTGTATACTAATATACTCTTTGTCTTGAGATGAAATTTTTCTCTTAGTTATTTGGCCAATTAAAAAATCGTTGTCTTGTCTTTTTTCCCTGAGAATTAGAGTATCTGCATGGGCAATGTCAAAAAGCTTTCCAATTTTGCCTTAACATGATTGCTCGATTGTTCCTTGTTTTTCTGTTTTTATGCGTTTATTTTTCTTTAAAAGTAGCCACTGTGAATGCACACTTTCAAGTTTTTCAATCGAATCCTTGGTATGTTAGTCGGGATTAGGGCTTTGCTCCAAAGGTCAGTCAATTCTTCAATTGTGCCATGACTAGCGTTCCTGGCAGATTTTTTTCACTTAAAACAAAGCGAAATCTTAACAAAACTTCTTTTGTTGTAGGAAGTTGGTTCTTCTTTTTGAAATATCCTAAATCCTTAACACCCAGTAAGTAAACACAGTCCGCCTGTCGCGCCTTAAGCGCAGTCAGTTTGATTAAAATATTGTTAACACTAAAAATCACACTTTCAAAAATTCACTGGGTCAGTTCTTTATTTTAGTTTCTATTAATGAATAAACTATAATGATCTTCCTAGTGAAATTTTACAATTTAAAAAACGTCAAACAAAAAAGGCATTAAATACCCGAAAGTAAAAAATATTTGAATTTTTATAACTCCTTTACATTCAAGTACCCTGATGTCGATTTGCTGAAAATTTTTAATATCAACTGTAATAAAGAGATCAACAGCTTTGTTAACTTCTGAATCTTGAAAAACAAACAAACAAAAGTTTTCTAAACTTAAGTTTTTTCAGAAATGTATGAAAACTAAACGTTGTTGAGCACTGCCTTCCATATGTTCTAGGATTCTAAGATTTTGCATAGATTATTCTTTTATTAGATGTAACAAAATGGGAGGGTCCCTACGTCTCTAAAAAAAACTTCAGTTTTTTGGACCACCCTATTGTACACGGTACAATCTGGAATCTGGAATCGCATCTCAATCGTACCGTAACAGTTCGTATCGCCTATCAGTCAGAAGGGCCTCAGAAATTCAATCAGACGAAAGCAATCATGCGCATACCATTTACATGGTTACACCACTAAATTGTACGGACATTGGATGATATGGCCACTCAATCGTACCGCTTTTCAAAAAACGTCACCTTTCAATCACATGGCCTCTCAATCTCGTCGATACACAATCATAGCACCTCCTAATGACAATAACATAAAATGCTTATTTAATTTGTTAACGTCCATTATTATTAACTAAGAATTTTAGGACGGGTTATTTATAAGTGACCACCCTATTCTGGCGAGGATAGGGCTGAAGCCTTTTCTTTTTTCTAAAGAAAAGCCACCACCCCATAGTGGTAATCGCACTAGGCACGGAGTGTTAAGTGCTCACGCCTTTACACTCACGGCCACCGGGCCTCCCATTAAATGTTACTACCTAATAACTAAATAAGATCTTAGGGCGTGTCAAATCTCAGTTGCTTAACCGACTGCGGGCGGGCCATTCGGTTTCATGGAATCTGGCACCTGCCCCTCTGCGTGCTGTAAGTTTCTCTACTTTTAAAAACGTTAGAATAGCTGTGACTTCTAGTTCGATTCTGTAAATCATTTAGCTTGATAAATATCCCAATCAGTTTTCGTCTTCATTCCCACTTTGGTTGGTATCCACTTGGTCTATGCAGTTTTTAAAAACTAATTCCCAATCAAACTGAGTTTGAAAACACGTTATTCGATTTATGTGTTCCACAATTGTGACAGGGTCCCAATTTCTTTCTCCTGCGGAATGAACCCGATACCTCAGAGCGCGACATTTAAACGTTCAATTCAAGACTTGCGCCTTGTAATATCCCATGTAGGGCTCTCACACTATCTCTCGAAGCGTTTAGCATAAAGTTAAACCAGTGAACGTAAATTTTGCGTCTTACCGCTTTAGCCACAAATCATGTCCAAGTAATCGAATCCTTGCCTTCTTAGGATTTGAAAAATGGCTTTATAAGAAAAAGAAACAGCAAAAAAATACCTTTAATCTCGTCTTCGATATAAGAGAATCACGGCCGATCGATCCATAGAACAATAGTAATTTATTCCTCTTTGCATCTCCCGATTTGGCTGTGGAGATTGGAAGCTGCTAATACCGACCTCTATGCACATGACTCAGAGATAATATTAAAAGAGGACGAAAGCCCAATGGTTAATGTCCATATAGAGTGGAGGAGCAGTTGGATGGCCCACGCTCCCGTGACGTAGGGAAGGGAGTTCCCTCAAGACTCCCATACAAGGCTCTGGAGCTGGCCACTCCTTCCAGCTTCCTCCAGAGAGGAAGGAATATTTTTATTTTTATTCCAGAGGCTTCATTTCGGCCTCCAAGGTTGGCATTCATATCTTTTTGGTCGATCATTTCTTGCAATCATCAGAATTTAGAGTCTATAGAAAATAAAACCAAAAGCTTTCTGACAGATAAAATGTCTGGAAAACGAAGTGTTGACTGACCAAACGTTAGATGGGAAGATGCCGTAAACTCGGTTGCGGGAGTTGTGCTGGGTGCTCGAAATTGGAAAGCTACTGCACAGGACCGAGCCGAAGGTTTTGGACACTGCCCAGACCCGGTGAGGAGTTGTTGCGCTGGATATGATTGTTATTTGTAACAGAGTGTGGACATTGTATACAAAATAAAAACGACGATGTTAGGGCTCATTGAGTAAACAATCAGAAAGCCCAAAATCATGGAAGAAACTTTGGAAAAGAAGGAGGAACAGAGAAAGCCTCGGAGCGTCTCGGTAAAGGAACGTTGCCGTGGAAATTAAGGACTGCGGAAGCTCTGAAGGAAATAAATTTAATAAGGCAGATATAGCAAAATGATGAGGAAATGGAGTGCTTCCTTAAAGGTGTTAGTTCTTGGATTATAAAGGACTATCCATTCTAAAGCAAAGGTTTCATTTTTCGATGAAAGGAGAATCAAAAAAGGATTAACCACAAGATTCACCGAAACCCAACATGCTCTTGCTTTATTTATATCTCTGTCTACAAAATTTAGAAAAAATAGGCAAAAAATATGTTTGCCAGAAATACATTTAAAAATAATAATATATCCATGAACTTTTTTTTTAAAAATTGGTTTGTTTTCAAACATGTTCCTTTTTTTGCGACAGGGACTTCAGAGAGTTTCCACTGGTATGCAGTCTTGCTGGTAACCATTTTTATAAATTTATTTTATTCGTAGCTAAAAATTAGCTAAATGTTTATGACGGATACTCAGGCCTAATGAGAATCTCAAAACCTCCCAAAATGTACTTATTGCACAATTTGAATATAATTGATAAAATACTGCATAAAAATGCATATTTGCTGCGTTACAAATTGGGAAATAATAAAAACAAGAAAATATTATTCGTATTTTAGCATGGGCTAAGGGGAGCTACAGCCCCCCGAAATTTTGATTTAATCGGCAAAATGTGTCATAAATACCTTAATAATAAATGAAACAAGTTCACTTAGTTCAGATTTTATTTTGGGGGGGGGGATATCGTTTTAGTTTGCTAACCAAGTTCTAGATTGTTAGTATTCTTCCTCCCCCCCCCTCAAATGTTTCCAGTCCCTCACCGGAATTCTCTCACCCCCCCCCCAAAATTATTTCCTATATACGCCCATGTGTAATAGGAATATCTTATAGCTAATCATTCAGCTTTATTTGTGGCTTAATAATTACAATTGTTGATAATGGGTTGCATATTAAATAATGTAATCATATTTGCTGTTTTCATAATTTTTAACTCCACATTCAGTTATTGCACATAATAATCTTTCTTCTTATTGTCTGAATTTCAAATATATCGTGAAAGTTTTTTTTTTAAATAATTAACAAGACGGTTGAAATTACTAAAAGCTTATTTATAAATTTTCTGTCCAACGTCTAAACGGACGAAAGTGAAAGATTATTTTTAAGTATGCCAGAAAAAAAAAAGATGAGTGGTTCTAAACAAGCACATGAATGTCCCTTATAATTAGCCCGGCTCTTTGTTCCTGAAAATATTCCCGTTGACGCAAATGAGACCTAAATCAATACATTCTTGTGAAACATATTAACAATGTATTTTCTCTTCTAGGTCAATTTTGGAGCATCACCATTTTATATTTTATCCATGCGTCCTGTTGTAAAATACCTGTGCTTCTCCTTCACATAATTTTTTTCCTTTTAAAGGTATAATCCTCATTTATATTGTATTAAATCAATTTAAAAAATGCCATTTCGCCTTTCCTTGGCAAGCTTCCGGTCAACACTCAAGGGTCCTTCTTGAGTACTAGAAACAAAAGTCCTATTTTTTAAAAATAATTCCCAAAGTCTAATTACAACTGAACAATGTATTTAGAACCCTATAATTGTAAAATCGTATTCTCTATGATTTTTTCGCCCTGATAAAAGAATTCCGTTAAACGGATTCTGCTGGTATACAACATGGAGTTTTTCTTCAAACAATGTTTTTTCGGAAACATATTCAAGAAAATTGGAGCTATATATATATATATATATATAAATATATATATATCTGTACCCCGGAAAAAAGGACACTATGTCGATTTCGTTATTAAATTGACTTAATAACACGTTCTTAATGTGGATTTTTCTACACAAATAATGGGATAGGGTACTTCGTCCTGTCCCCATGAATAACGAAGATAAGACAGTCAAAAATAAAATTATGTATTTTTACCTTAGAGGACACCATATGGTGGACATGGTTTTGTTTGACTATGATCAATACTTCCAAAAACCTATCAATGCCAATAAAATGTGAACACTTTTCTTTAAACTATAAGTAACGAAGAAACAAATTTTAATAGTTCAAAGTTATGGAAAATTGGCTCTCCTGAACAATTTCAAATATGTGACATGGTGTACTTTACCTCCGGAGTACAGATATATGTATATATATATATATATATATATATATATATATATATATATATATATATATACTTTTATATTTACATATTTCAACGATCCCGGTTTTCGCCACCCGTGGCTCAATTTGGTCCACACCTTCGGCTAGTTTCGCTCCTTTCAGGATATATATATGTATATATATATATTTTTTTTTTCACTTTTTCTTGTTTCTTTTTCTGGCAGGGGGCCAATAAAGTAGTACACACTTATTCCTTTAACTACTTTATTTTGTATGTTTCGCCCGACATGTTTCGTGCCTTTTCGCACCTCTTCAGGGGCTTTCCTTATCAGGAAGTCCTCTCGTCGTGTTGTCTAGCTTGAGTCAGGCGTAATACTGTATTACGCCTGACTCAAGCTAGACAACACGACGAGAGGACTTCCTGATAAGGAAAGCCCCTGAAGAGGTGCGAAAAGGCACGAAACATGTCGGGCGAAACATACAAAATAAAGTAGTTAAAGGAATAAGTGTGTACTACTTTATTGACCCCCTGCCAGAAAAAGAAACAAGAAAAAGTGAAAAAATATATATCGGGTCATCATTCACCAGAATTAATATATATATATATATATATATAGTTTGTTTAATCGATTTAGATTTTATGATAACGTTTCAAGGGTGGAATCTTCAATAGTGAAATTCTATTAGGACTTCTTTAGACAATTTTTTTTGAATATTTCTTATTTGTTTAGTAAACACTCAGAAAAAAACACTAATACAAAGGCGGTGTGATAAGAAAAAAACAATCGATTGAGTATAAAAATTAAATGGAAGAAGTAGGTTTCTCTGTTTGAAGGGAGGTACTACAACCTGTTGCTTAAGGAATAGACTAGTTTACTTACGTCTTAGTTACAATTCTGACGTAAAAGTTCTACCGTTCGATAAGGTAGTTTTCAATAACCTTCAGAACTATTTTAGATCATTTCGGCAAAGTGTCTTCAATAATTCTTACCTCTAGTCTTATTATAGATCGGCTCTTATCGTTTAATGACCTAAAGGTTAGTTTATTATTTACGAAGTGGCTAAACATATAGAAGATGGTTTTTAGATTATTTATTTGTCTACGCATTTCCCGCCATAAGACCAAACTTAGTTCCAAGAATATAATATTAATTATACTAATCGTCTCGTCGTTGTCCTATAACAGCCTAGCCTTGGTGCTATTTGGGAAACATAAAATAGCAAGAGCCAATTTCATCAGACATTCGTGACGCTTGTGTCGTGGAATGTCGCAATTTCGACTTTTAGGAGTGAGCAGATTTCCTAAAGGAAGGGGTGAAACTAGCTAACATTATGAAATCTTGTTAATTTCGATAGAAGCTCAGTCTGAAAAACTATGAGTTTTTTAAATATTTTTTTTTCTTAAACAACTACACTTCGGTATTCTGGCATAAGGCCGGGAACAGATCATCGATACCCTGAAGCTAGTAACAGATCACCGACACAGTGGAACTAGCAACGGATCACCGGTACTATGGAGACAGGAAGAGATATCACCGATATCGTAGAGTTAGGAACAGATCACCGTACCTTGAAGCTGTGAACAGATCGCCAGTACTATAGAGAATAATAGTAATCACTGGTACCGAGAAATTAGGAACAGAGAACCAGTGGTACTATAGAGGCATGACAGAAATCACCGATGCCGTGAAGCTAGGAATTTAGGAGCAGTACTATAGAGACAAGAACAGAAATCACCGGTACCGTTAAGTTAGGAACATACTATCGATACCTTGAAGCTAGTAACAGATCACCGATACGGTGGAACTGGTAACCGATCGCCGGTGGAAAAAGAAACAGATGATCGGGTCTGAGTGGACAGAAACAGATCACTGGTTTAAAAAGCTTAAATCACAATTACCGTGGAACTTCCGACTGAACCGCTTACTGGAAAACTCTTGTCTTTGCGCGATTTACTACAAAAAATTTAGAGCTATCAGTTTTTGATGTAGCGATTTTTTGGTGTTTTGATAACAGAAAAATCATTTAAATGCATTTTTATAATCGGTATTTTTTAGAATTAAATCTCTAATTTACTGTTTACTTTTTTTATATACAGTACAGGTATATACTTTTTTTTAATTTAGATTATTTTATTTTGTTTATACGCTTTCCACCTCCCATTCGAATTTTGTTATTTATGAGTTAATAAAGAACCTGTATTTTTTACTAATCAAACTGAAAATAAATAACAAAATTTAACAAAGTAACGTACTCTATGAAACTAATTTGTTTGTATTTATTTTTATTTCTGTAAAAAGCCTTTATTATTTCAGTTGTTTTTTGTATTTTTATTTATGTAATCAAAACTCTATTTTCTTATTATTTACAAAATAGATAATTATAATAAATTAAAAAAATATTATTTGAATTTTTAATATACATAATGGTATATGGAATATTTGAAAAAAGGAGAATAAAATAATACCAAATAATACCAAACAGGTGAAGAATAACCCTTCAAAAATTTTTTCAAACTTTGCATTTATTCCTCCATCACAACGTTTCGGACACACAGGTCCATCCTCAGGCAATCTACAATAGTATATTAATTTCAGACATTACATCCTCCAAAACTATTTACTAAATTTTATTGTCATAATTTTAAACTCACCATGTCCTGTTCATTACTCTAGTTACACTAAACAGTCATACAATAAATAAACATGATTCCTGTAAGGAACCAAGTCAAAATTCCACCTACATCAAACACTCATTATCACAGCCATATTAGACTTTATCAAGCTTCCTAGGCCTATTATATTTGGTATAACTAAAAACTAAATTAAAACATTAAAATTCAATTAGTCAAAATATATAATAAATTATGTATAACATATCACAGACAAATTGTGTAATCTCTACTTAACATTTGTTTTATTACCATATTTAATATACAATACACTGAGGTATGTAACCCAGATATTTAAACTGTGAAAGTAATCTGTTACACTGTCATCAAAAATTAATTTTATTTAATATGTCAACATAATGTTGTCCTATACCTTTAACATCTGTTTTGAAATTAATGGTTCTATTGATATTTTTAGTAATGTAAATTGATTCAGTAAATTTTCTAGCTTTATTATCACTAACAGTTTTTAAAATCTTAACATTATCATAATCAAACTTATGCTGTTTGGTGATAGCATGATTTGCCAATGCTGTGGTATTGACATTTTTACTATTATTGCAATTATAAATGTGTTGTTTTAACCTATTTTTTAAATTTTGGGAAGTTTCCCCTATGTAACATTTATCTATGCATTGCTTGCAATTAATTTGATAAATCACATTTTGTTTATTTATACTATTTATTCTATCTTTCATATTACTTAATGCATTTGTTATTTTATTATCATTATAAAGACCAATCTTTAAATTAGTATGGTCATACTTCTTTAATCCTTTCCTTATTTTTTCAGTTAAACCAGGAATATATTTTAATTTATGAGCTATATTATTACCCATTACATTACACTGCTCTCTACTAGTATTTTCTCCATTCTCTTCAATAGTTTTGTTTAATAGTTTAAAATAATCAGTTATTAAATTAGGCTTATTATCATTGGATCTCACCTTAAATTTGCATGCTTGTGTTATTAGTTTCTCTTGTGATTCCTGTATTATGGTTGGACTACTCTTTGTATTATTACTAATTTTATTGAACCATAGTTTATTTATTAGCTTTAATGGATAAAAATTGTCCACTAGTATTTTATAAATTTTCCCTTTTATTTCTTTCAAGTATATACTATCTGTTATATTTATAGCTGTGTTAATCAAATTTTTAGCTGTATTAATTATTTGAGTTTTAGGATGATTTGAATTAAAATTTAAAATACGGGAGCTACAAATATCTTTTTTAGTCCATTTTGTTGTTATTTTATTATTTTCGAATTTAACCTCCATGTCAAGATATCTCAGTTTGTTATTCGTTGTACATTCATGGGTAAATCTTATTCTTTTATGAAAGGAATTGAACAGCTCTAATAGCTCAGGATACGTTTCTTTTATAGTTATTAGTAATAAGTCATCTATGTATTTAGTTATTAACACTGGTTTAACAGTAGTTTTGCTAAGTTGTTCATAAATCAGCTTATTTAATAGGGCGTTACTTAACACAACTGATAATCTGCCACCCATTGGCAAACCATATACCTGTCTATAATAATCACCATTAAATTTAAAATAACCAAATAACGTACATAATTTGATACCTTCAGAATATAGCTTTTTGTTTTTAATTGGGGTATGATTTTTAATTAATTCCCAATTACTTTCTATAATTTTGATACATTCATCCACAGATATATTGGTGAATAAGGACTCTGCATCAAAACTTATTAATTCATATTCTTTATCCTTATCAAACTGAATCATATTTAATTTATTTTTTAACTCATAGGAATTTTTAATATCATAATCATATAACGTATTTAAACATTTTAAGGATGAATACATGAATTTTGCCAAATTATCATTAGGTCCATTAATATTATTTATTATAGGTCTTAATAAATTTCCAGGTTTATGGAGTTTTACCAAACCATGAATCCATGGCTCTGTATAATTGTTGGCTGCTAATCTATTTTTAGTGTATTTATCGATATAGCCATTTTTATGCAAATTCTCAACATATTTATTAATTTTACCAGCTAACTCTATACCAGGGTTTGCTCTCACCTTTTTATAAGTTGCTTTATCATCCAACAAAATATTCATTTTATTCATATATTCAGTTCTGTTCATTATTACTAATTTCTTTGTTTTGTCGGATTTAATCACAATTAAATCTTTATGATCTTTTAAAAACCTTTTAAATAATTCAAAATCTTTATTTATCTGTTTATTAAGCGCTGTTATATTGTTAGTTTAAATAAGTAAGAGTAGAATAAAAATAATATAGCGTTCAATTTCTGCTATTAAGTAGGAAATCCAAATTTTATTTATATAATTTTATGCTGGAATAATTAACTTTTTGCTCGTCGTCAAATATTTAAAGAAATAAGAAATATTTTTCTAATTTAGTGCGTAGTAGTTTGTTTTTGTTTTTTTTTAAGGCGCAACTACATGTAAACCATTAGCGGAATTTGTCAACGGACGCAAGAAACGAAAAACTTAACCTGCTGCAAGTGGGAATCGAACCCGTGCCACCTGCCACCTTTGGTAGGAAATCAGATATTCTATCATGGCAAAACCCCATAAGATATTTATTAACGGAACGAGTTTGAAAGGACTTTTTTTTCAGTTTAAAAAATCACAATATTTCAAAATCGGAGACTATTTCTATTTTTAAAGTGGCAGGCGTATCTGGCCCAATTTCTTAACAAAAATTATTGTGCAATCATTTGGCATTACATTTGTAATTAAAGCGAAATTTAGCACAGAATTTTCTGAGTACAACTGCCAATCTCTCCATTATGTATCATAAGTGTGTTACTACAATATATTCCAACAATTGTATGTTTAGTTGCGTATGAGCAATTTAAGTATTTTGAACATGTTAATTACGATCGCCTAAAAGCGTTTCAACAAAATATGCAATAGTTCTTTAGGAAATAATAAAATTTACAATTATTTTTTTATAACTTTTGAAGAAAAGTTGTCCTCTTGAAGTTGGGTGTTGAAATGAGTACCGTGTCAGGACGGCATCTAAGGGAATGAAAAGGCCGAACAACTGGTAATAGCTGGATATAATAAAAATAACCCTTTGTGCTAAATGGATTAAATTCTCAAGGATTTCGATATCTCTAAACAAAAATGATATAAATAATAGAGACAGGAAGAAATTTAGATACAAAAAGAAATAATAGGCAAAAATTTCCACAGTTCCTTAGTTAAGGGCTGAAGGTGCTGTCATACACAAGGATGTATTTATTACTCCTGCTTTTTAGATCTACTACAATACTAGTAAATTCAAAAATGTATTCTCATATTATGCCATATTGAGTTTCATCTCTTACATACTATATGTTATCGTTATGTATTAAAAAAAAAAAAACGAGTTATTTAATAATTTTCATCGAAGTAAATAAATTAGTCTAAACATTTGTAACAATAAGTAACTTTCCTTACTCCGTAGGAGTGGATAAGACAATTTTCCGAGTTTTACGAATCATTATAATTTAAAAAAAAAATCAGTCCCGTAACAGGCCACGAGGGCCCTGAGGGGCAGATACTATAGAGGTATCTGATTCATGACCATACGGCACACTAGGGAGATAGTATGGTCAGTACTATGGCCGCCTGATTTTCCACTTGGCTGCTTCGACTGCTGGAGTCATTAGCACCCAAGGTACTTTTTTTTTTTTTTTTTTTTTTCTTTTTTTTATCGGCGCATCTACAACTTGGCCATTAGCGCCGGGTACCCACAAATGCAGTTAATTGAACAAACTATACATATGGCTGAGGCATGGGCGTATATAGAAAATAATTTCGGGAGGGGCTGGGAAAATTTCGGGGGGGCTGAGACCATTTCCGGGGTATGGAATACCAAAAATTTAGAGCTTGGAATAGTTTTAGGCAGTTAAAATGCTATTACACGAAAAATAAAATATTTTTTATGAACTAAGTGATCTTATTTAACTAATTTTTAAGGGTTTTACGACAACTTTTTATCATCAAATCAAAATTTCAGGGGGCCTGCAGCCCCCTCAGCCCCCCTTATATACGCCCATGGGCTGAGGTACAAGTTTTTATTTATTTATTTTATTATGAGGAAGATTATTTTATTCTTGAAAAGAAGTATTCATTTGAAACTGCAGTTCACCTTTTAACTGCCATTAAAAAACCTCTTGGTTTCTATTCTCATACTTATTACCACTATTAAAAGCCTTCATACGCATAAATAATATTCATAGATTTTTATTCATAAAAATACTGAAAATATTCCGTTCCAAAATTACAGTACACACAAGTGGGGGTATATTCAGTTCCGGAAAGTAGATTAGTAAATAAATATATTAAAAAAAAAAACAGCTCTAGGTTGAATATATTTACTTCTCAACACTTGTAAATAAACACAATATAGCATTAAGTTTGAATACATTCAAATCCAAGCGTTAGCAAATACACACAATAAAACAAATCAAGGGTAAAATATTTTCAAATCTAGAATATAGCATATACAAAAGAGATGAAACAGCTCTAATTGGCTGTAAATTCCATCCGTCACTAGTAAATACAAATAATAAAACAGAAAGTTACAAAATGAAATGAAAAAAAAAAAAAAATATTATATTCTGAGATTATTTTCCTTAAGAATAACAAATATGGGGGGGGGGTGAAGGAGGGTGAAGGAGACACCCAATTGTAAAGTTGACTTATTGTATTCTAGAATAATAGGAACAATTGTGTGTATGTATTGTATCTCCTAATAAATAAAAATAAAAATATAAAAATAATAAAAGTCTAACTCAATATGCAAAGAAAGATAAACCATCTGTACATATTAAAGTAAAGAAGGAAGTGGATTTGGAGGGATTTTGGAATACTGAAACAAGAAGAGAATACGGGAGTGAGGAGCAATAATCAAACTAAATAAGAATGTAAAAATATTGAACACTTCCACATAAAAAAGAGAGGGAGAGAACGAAAGGAAAGGAATAAAAAATAAATGCATAGTAAAAAAATAAATAAATAATATCATAAGGCAAATAGCAAAACAACTATAAAATTAATCATAGAAAAAAGAGGAAACAAAACTTTCAAACGGATTAAAATATTGGTAAAGTAGTTAACAGAAACTATACAATTATCTAGATTTGAATATATTCGCTTTAAGAATATACTAAATATACTACAAAAATATAAACTGTTGTAGGTATACATTTTATGTGAACCGGACAGATGAAAATTCTATCATAAGACCAATAAATAACATTCAGATCTAAATTACTAGTAAACAATCAGTCCTATATAAAATATAATATAACATCTATTAATTAATTTAAAAATATATTTGATCTTGGTTCAATAAATACATAAGCATTATATGATGTTATGGTCCTAAATAAGAAAGCGGCACCAGAAGTTCATGGTCAGGTACAGTCAAACAAACTCGTTTATAAATTTTATTATGAACATTGTTTCTTCAAAACAGTATTTAAATTTATTACAATTTTTTTTTTGGGGGGGGGGGATAAAAGTGCCATAGCACCCCTCAGGTTCTGTGGTGCCTTGTGGTTTTAATGGAATCAGCAACCTTATGAATTAAACCCATATCAGTTAATGGCCAACAATTAATAAACAGCTAACAACGATGATATATATAGCTGTGGCTAAGGAGAACATAATATAAATTGTTGTTAGTAAGAATTTCATAAACAAAGTCACCAATAAGTTTTTTAGTAGGGAGATTTTTTTTTTTTTTTTTTTAATTTTCATTGTATTTTATTTTATTATTTTTTATATTTTACCTTGTTCTTCCTGGCCTAGATAGAGGTTTATCCAGTCGTGTTGATGGGGTCCTTCAGGCGGGGTCTGCCCCCGTCCCTCCATGCGCGCCTCTCATGTCTAGACTGAACTTGGCGTGCCTCTAAACCCGAACAGCTGTTTCATCCCCTCCATCGGCCAACGCAAGCCCATTCATACCCAGCCCCCACGCAGGGTACAGATACGCTAACCGGCAATATTTCTCACCTATGAGCTGTAATGGCTATTAATAGATTAGATTTTTTTTTGTTGCTATTTTTCCCATCGATTTTTCAAGAGGGAATTTCATGTTTTGCAACAAAATTTAGATTGTCTCTGATACTAATGGAGACCTTAATCTTTTCCATCAATTATAGCAACCATAAGCCCACATATGTTAACATTATATGCAAATTACATTACATGTGAGAACAAAAATGGATTATACATATAAGAAAGAAATGCTTTAATTTTTATAAAATATATTTGAAGATTAAATATTTAATATCTCGCATAGGATATAAATCCTGCATATTATTATTTCTTCTTTTACTATTGAACATTGATTTTCATAAATCCTCTGAAGTTAATTATTTAACTTCAAAATGTTATTCAACTTAATTATTTGTTTCTTAATTATTGTACTTATAAATTGTACAGATTTTAAATAAACATGAATTCATAAAAAAATTAAAAAATAATTAAAATCAATAAAATTATTTTTTTCAATGTTGCCTTTTAAAATTGTTACTTAAACATGATATGATTATATCATTGTATTCACGAAACCTGTGAATATTTATTTATTATAGAGATGATTATTATAAATGTTTTGGATAAAGTCGAAATAAGGTGCTTAGGCATTCGTTACTCGTCATAAGTACTAAATGTTTCATTAATTTTATTATATTTATGTTTGCTCTATTTATTTATTATTTATTTACGCTAATAATATAAATACTCACAATAAAACAATTCGAAGTGCAAGTATATACAGTCTGAAACACTAGAAATCCCCCCCCCCAAAAAAAAACAAAAAAAAAAACTGACTTCTGACTTTGAATATATTCACATCCTTGCCCTATTCAATACGCACAATGAAGCAACTGTAGGATAAAATATTTTCAGTTCTAGAATGAAGAAGGTATATAAATAAAATAAAACATTTTGGTTTTTTTTTTTTTTATTTTAAACATTTCGTTTGTCGTTAGACAATAGAAATAATAAAATATTAAGTAGTAAATAAGAACTATAGATTTGAATTATTTACTTCCAGGCAATATCGATTAAACACCGTAGAATATCTATAATTAGGAAAAGTTACAATTTAGTTTTCTTACTTTTTTTTCGTACTTTGTTCACCCGTAGTGAGCCTTTAAGCTATTTATTGAGTGTTAAATAAATTCCAATTTCTTAGGAGATTCGCAAAAGAGATCAGCGAAAAATCAGAAAGGAAAAAAAATTGTCAGGGGACAAAAATAAAATTTTTTATTCAAAGAAATATTAAAATTTAAATTAAAAAAAAATTAACACAGGAAACTAAATTTAACAATAATTTATGGGGACAAAAATAATGATCAGAAGATAAAATGATCTTATGAAGATCAAAAGTGTATGTATCAGTATGTATTATACGGAGATGTTTACGAATTTATAGGATATTTTAATTACTAATAAGCCCGTGAAGATCCATTAAACATGCCTGTCTAAAAAATAAGATTGCTTAGAGAGTATTATTTCAGCACGCCCAATTTAACCAAACTATACATTTTTTGGGGGGAATTTAAAAAATTCTGAACTTTAAAAAAATTATAATTTGTCAAATATATTCAAAAAAGTCCGTCACGCAGGAGCTGCATAACTAAGCACTTTCCTCAGAATTTGGGTAGTGTAGACTGCTTTCCAGAACAATTTGCTTAAAATATCCTACATAAATAAAATAAAAACATGAATAGTTCTCTTTTAAATTTGTAATGAGTAACTGATCAATTATTAATTTGCTTCCAGAGTTATGTTTACACATGTTACCTATTAAACTACGTAATAAATACAAAAAACCTCATATTATCGTATTTTGATCTAACGCAGGAACAGGATACAGTCCCTCTAGCGCTCCTTGCGGCGCCTTTGTGGACCTATGTCTGGCTGGCTTTTCTATTGAAATATATTACAAAGTAAACCCCCCTTTCCGATTGACCGATTCAGCTCATTTTTATAACACTTCTTTCTCATGAGTTACCCACGACGTATACCGCGTTTCGTTAGAATACATCAGAAATTACGACCAGTATGAGTTTATTAGGAATTTGGGTCCGGAGTAAACCCCCCCTCCTAATGAACCGATTTAGTTTATTTTTACATCACATATTTACCTGTAGATTACCACTACGAATACCGAGTTTCGTCGAAATATACCTAAAATCACGGCTGGTAGTGGCGAATTGGTATTGTCGGTCCGGAGTAAACCCCCCCCCCCTCCTTATGAACCGATTTAGTTCATTTTTATATCTCACTTTTCTCTCTATATTACCACTACGAATACCAAGTTTCGTTGAAATATAACACATATTACGGCTGAAATGGTCAAATTAGTGTTTTGGGTTCGGGGTAAACCCCCCCTTCCGGTGGACCGATTTTGGTGGTTAACGAACTCGTTCAATCGTTTGCTAATTGAATGCTATATACCAAGTTTCGTGACGAAAAAACAAAAACTCTGGCCGCTATCGTGTTAACAGACATATATATATATATATATATATATATATATGCATATATATATATATATATATATATATATATATATATATATATATATAAATTTTAACGGGGGTCATTTTCGGTGTCTACTAGGTAGGATCGATAAAGATTTGAAGAAATTTTTCAAAAATTCCGTCATGAGTCCAACCTCAATAGCTACTTTCCTTCGGAGGAAAGTGCTAAAAGTGGAAGAGATTTTTTTTAGTTCTTATAGCGTTGACATATACAATTCATAAACAAACATTTTCAACATTAGAATAAATAGCAATGACTGTCCCTGACCTTTCGTATAGTAAGGATGGTCGTAGGATTGAGGTGGGTTTCAATCAATACAGAGTGCTAAGTTGTAGGGGTGGTATCACTTTCCTTTTCACATGTGTACTATCAGCTGTCTGCTATACCAGATGTTTAATATCACCTGTGAAATATCTTACTTCTGAGAGGAGAGATATAAACATCTCAAGGTTGTCTTATTTAAGTAGTCATTTGCGTTTCTTAATATAGGGCAATTACCTACAAATAATTTCGTGATTAATAAAAATCACTGAATCGATAATCCTTGGAACATATATGTTGGGCTCACAGGATTTGTGTCATCCTAGTGTGTTTCAAAAAATCTTATAGCTGGTTTAAAAAGTTTAGAATGTAATGACACTTTTTCATGAACTAGTTCTTTTCTAATGAAGTCCAATCGAAAATTATGTTTTCATATTTTTTTAGTAAAATGGATTAAGCTTTGGAATCATTTTTTTATAATGTCCAATATTTGTCTATTGCCACGGTTTCGCGACCGTTTTCCATATATTTAAAAATACATGCGAAAAGTCCGAAACTCCTCAGTCATTCATTTCAGTAATTCAAACAAAAGCAAAATTTGTGTATCAAAAGTAGCCCCAAGCAAAACATTTTTCGAGAACCGTTAAAGCCGTCTGTTGAAAATAGTTTCATTGGATCGTAAACCATTTTAACAATGAGCTATAACTTTCTTAGCGCTAATTTGGCCGAAAAATGGTGTGGGGGCGAAAAATGGGGCGAATTCTTTTTCAGACAAATTTGTTTAGTGTCCAATATTATCAAACAAATAAATAGGCGAATAAAACATTTTACACTGTTTATTATTATAGTTTTGAATATTCAGAATATATTTTCTGAATGTGCTGACGGAAGTTTCTCAGATGCAATTGTTGTTGTTTTCTAAATTGTACCGTGCGAAGGAACAAAAATTGTGAACAGTTGTATTTTCTTTAGCAAATTCATCGTGTATTGCATTTCAGTAAAAGTCTACCATATATGCTGATCAGTGCGTCCAAAAATTTGGTTTGTTTTTATTGAAAGAGAAACTAACCGATGTTTGGGTTGGCGAATTCTGTGAGCAATGATATCATTAGCCTAAGCATAAACATATCCCAGCATTCATAAAATAACTTTTGTATATTGCTTACTTCGGCCAAAATATTGACGACAACGCTAAGCGTTCACTACAACAGACGTAGCGGTGTTTTGAATGGAATACACGTACGGTAGTTGAAGTGACGTTGCTATAGCGACAGGGAAAGTGGGTGTGAGTCGCCCACTTGTTACCTTGCCCTTTCTAGGCAGTATCTCATTCAATAATTCGGCAAACCACTCGAAATGTGCCGCTTTTAGTTGTATGTTTTATTTTATGTTTATTTCTAATAAATGGTCCATTTTTTTCCCATGTTAATTTATTGGGAAACAAGATACCGTAAAGAAATGAATATTAATTTTATTTTGGTTTATCTTGTGCTAAGATTTATTAAAAAAAAAAACAATGAATAAAAAAAAAGGTCTTAAACATTTAACAACACTAAGGAATAATAAATAAACAGAGGATCACAATATAACAATAATATTAATAAAAACCCCAAAAAAAAACTATAATATAATTTCAAGAGAAGAGAATTATATTGTAATAAAACCTTTTGTATTTTGGTAATAACAAAACATCTTCTAAAATTGTGTCTGCGTATGCAGGCCGGTAACTAGTTTAGGATGCTGCGTTCATTTCTCATCAGAGCGCAGATGAAGGTTGCACCCGAAGACATGAGGCCTCTTGAAACTTATGCGTTACTCATTAATTAATATATATATATATATGTGTGTGTGTGTGTGTGTGTGTGTGTACTGGCATACACGTATAAAAGAAATGTTAGACAAAAACAAACCAAGCGCCTAACATATTATGAAGCTTAAAAGCCTGTCATGAAAGATTTTATTGTCTGCTTTATTAAAAGTGTACTTCAAAATTCCTAACTAGTTTTAGTACAAGGTAACTTACCAGGCGATTGAGAATCTGAATAAACCCAATCCAGATTGACCGTCTCTATTTCAAGCAAAAGCATCAGAAATAGGTTTGAAACAAGAAATAGGTATTCAGACCTTTTCAAGTATATAGAATTTCCTTGTGGAATTCCCTGTGTAATATATAAATTCAATGCATTAAACTAAATCAATTTTTGTTCTATTAAAATAATTAATATCATCCAAATGCTCCGCTATTTAGGAATTTATCATGATACACAGACGTATGATATCTTAAATAATATTTATTATTCAATATGTTATTTGTATAACGAATGTATGTTTCTTATCGTATATGTATTATTTTTGTTAAAGGTTATAATAATAATGAACATTATTTATTTGAAAATCAAATATAAAAAACACTTTATTGCTGGAAATTCTTAAAATTGATATAAATAAATTTTAAAAAGAAATGATTACTTTTCTGGCTTTGTTTTTTTCCTGTATGGCGACATTACTTATGTGCCCTATTGACGTATGGAGCTACTTTGTCTCATAAGGTTATTACTATTTTTTTCTTTGAGATCATTAACGCAAGAAGTATGAGTTTAATTTTGATTTTATATTTATTTAATTTATTTAAATTTTAACGTCCAATATTATTAATTAGGAATTTTAGGACGGGTTATCTCTTCAAGCCAGGATAGGGTTGAGGTATTTTCTTTTTTCTTAAGAAAAGCCACCACACCATGGTGGGAATCGAACCCACGATCCTTGTCATGGAGTGTTAAGTGCTCACTCCTTAACACTCACGGCCACCTTTGCTTTTGTACAAAATAAATTATTTTTTAATGCCTTAGGGGATATATAATTGTTTTTGACGACTGAATGATTAGTGAACGTACGGATGCTGCGGAAAATTATACATTCAGGTTCGGAATATCAAATTTAAAAATATCAAGATAAGGCTATAAACATTAATCATAAAATAAAATAAATTTATCTATGAAAATAGGCTATGTGCTTACTTTTTGTGCTGATCCGCAGCCAGTGAATGGGGATTCCACTGTGGAGTGAGGCTCCTCTGAGTTTACTCTTTATTTTCGAAGATATTTTTACACGAGTCTTGAAGCCCGTGATGCAATCTTCATGACGACTCATTGTAGCAGTCAGAACCTCGACGTCACAACTCCCGGGCCACCGACTCGCCGCAAGGGATGTATTTGGCTCTACTCCAGGAAGGCGCGTAATAGCGAATAGCTGACTATTTTTAAAACGGGATTGTCTAGTTTTGGTTAAAAGGAAAAACTTTCGAGACGGGAATAGCAGTCGGTGGAGCTTTCTCCCGATCTGTTGCGTCAATGACTTGTTTACGGCCTTATCGTCGGCTCTTTTGGTCATTTTCTTAAATATAGAACCAATCTTTTTTCTTCGGCTTCTTTCCATTTAAGGTATTTTAAAGAGTTTTCACGATATCGAAAAAGTTACGATATGAAAAATTGTAAAAAAATCGCAGATTAAAATCGGAGAGTTCATACATGATTGTGAAAATGAACAAGTAATTCTATAATCTATATATATATATATATATATATATATATATATATATATATATATATATATATATATATATATATATATATATATATATAATATATATATATATATATATATATATATATATATATATATGTATATATATATATATATAAAAAAAAAATGAAACACAAAATTTCGGATCCAGTTGATTATTAGAATAATAAAAAAGCAATATAACTTTCGACAAAACTACAACATGAAGAAATGCGAATAGTTACCCGGTGAGATGTTAGGAAGTCAGGGAATAATTGGGATTCGGCTAAGAAAAAAATTAATATTTTGGAAAATCTTCAGAATTGATGCCTAGGGGATGGCGCAAAATAAAATTGCAAATTTTCCTCAAAGTCACCGAACTTAATTGAAGGGCTCAGTGCCCAAGGCGACTAACCCACAATTAGAATTAACTGAGAAAATTGGAGTTAAAGCTGAGAAGAATATGAAAACAATTATTGTTGGTGACTGAAATGATTGTAATTGGACCAATTAAAATCATTTCTGTCACCAACATTAATGTTTTTTCATATTCTTCCTAACTTTAACTCCAATTTTCTCAGCTATTTCTAATTGGGGGTTAGTCAACTTTGTCACTCAGCCCGGATTAGATTTTTTTTCCGAAAATCTAATTATTGTTCTGGGCCGAAATCCCACTTATGACTTCTTAAATATCACAAAAAAAGTATTAGCTGTTTCTATTTAATTCTATTAAGCATAAATTTACAAATGACACTACTAGGTTTTAGAACAGAAAAGCGCTAAGATGACGCAGCAGTATGAGTCGGACCTTATTTATTTTTAATACATGCTTTATTTGAGGATATTGTTATGAGGTATTATTATCAATAGACAGTTTCTTAATTATTATACAATCTGAATTAAGGATAAATTTTTTGGGGGTAATAAAAAGAAAATAAATAACTCATTAACACATGGTAGAATTAATATATCATTAACATTAATTTATCTAAATCGTTATGAAAATTCTCATTTTTGGGGGTAATTTTTCACTTTGTTAAGACAAATCGAAAGAGGAGAAACAAAATCTGCAAGAGTTCTTAAATTCGGGAGTAGCGGTTTTAGGAACGGTATCTGCTGACTTCAGCTGTATAGAAGGTGTTTACGGCGTAGCACGTGGGCAGACGTGTGTAGGACGTTGTGGTCTTCCAATGCTTTAATAGGGCCTTGGACGTTGCCATTCAGCTACGGCCTTTTAAGGTCGTTTTCACTTTATAATGCTACAGAAAAAAAATAAACTACAAAACAATAAAAAATCACAAAAGAAACTGACGTAGTAGGGTAGAGGGGGTCACTTGGAAATTGAACCAGTCAACTTACAAAATTGAAAAACCTTGAAAAAATTAGTCACCCTCTTACATTTTAATATATTACACTCTGCCATGCTCAAAATTTAGAAACATTGTAATCAATCAATTTTTATGACATCTAAGATAAAAAAAAAAAAAACAATTTTTGAACAAATTCATAATATTTGATTTATTTAAATTTTAAGGTCCATAAAAAAACTCCGAATTTTAGGACGGGTTGCCTATAGGTCACCACCCTTTTCTAGCCAGGATATGCCTGATACCTTTTCATTTTTCCACCACTCTTAGTAGGAATTGAACGCATAACTTCACATAATTCTTAACTTCATTAACAGTAAAATGATATTCTATTAATTTGCCATTTACTAATAATAACCGAAAATCATATGGGATCAATTTCATCTTCAATCCAAGGGGCGGTTGAGCATCAGACAAGTGACCAATATACTTAATATATACTTGATATATATTTATGTTTTGTGCAAAGTGATTCAACCCTGTCAAGCATTATTTATCGTGTGTATGTATGAGGAAACTAGATGGCTGGCCCATATGTATATTATCTGTCTGATTACAAGATGGAGAGGGTGACTTTCGGGCAGTTGTAGCAATTTGATGCTATGTTTTATATTATTCTGAGTAAACTGACTATCAGCGTTCATATTCCATAGTGCTGGAAGGATGCCAATTAAAATTGAATGTATTTTTAAAATGTTATAACTATTTTAATCATATTTTATATCCCTTATCAATTATCTCATAAAAATTATGCTTATATATTATGATTAAGAAAATAATTTCTTTTTTGTTTTGTTATTTGCCTTTACAACTTGTTTCGCGTTAGAAGTATGTATCAAAATTATACATTTGGACTAATTTCCCGTCGGTCCATATTTATCCTGAGACAGCTCAACCTCTCCCGCCATCTCCTGCCAACAAAGACCCGTCAACTCCTCGTAACCTCCCTATTATTCCCCCAGTTTGAGTATGGTTGTTTGGTGTACGGTGAACTTTCTGGCGATCTCGAGGCAAAACTCAAACGCCCCATGAACTGTTTCATTCGTTTTATCCTCGGGATCCCCAGAGACACCCACATATCACATTTCTACCAGGTGCTAAATTGGCTATTCCCTCTTTATCGTCGACAGTACTTCCTTTACCAAGTAATTCAATCCCGTAGACCTTCTTATATTTTTCAACTTCTTAAATTTAAATCCTCTGTTTACTCCCACAACACCCGATCTCGTCCTTCCGATCTTTATATTCCATCCCACAGAACAGCAATATTCGAAAAATCATTCGTCACCCGTGCCACCTCGCTATGGAATTCCTTGCCTCTGTTTGTTCGCCATTCTACCAACCTAGAAACCTTTAAATCCCGTCTCTTCCACCACCTTTTATTCCTGCAAGTTTTACCCAACCCCTAGTCTATATTGAAGCTGTACACTATATACTGATAGCATTTATTAGTTTTTAAGTTTATATATAAAATTCACAATTATTTTGTAATTTCAAAATTATTCCTATGGGATTTGTGTCCCGGAATAAGAATAAAACTTTTCATTTAATTTCATTTCAATTTTATCAATAATTTGCATTACTGCACCAAATGTATTAATTTAATTTTAAAAGTAGAAATGTATGCAATAGTTTTGTTTAGTTACAAAACATTCAATGGCCAAATTATAAAATAATAAAGAAAACAGATTATAGCCATGGGATAAGGAAAAATAGAAGTGAAATGCGTCGGGCCTGACAGGTCTTACCACTGAATCACAACATGGAAGTTAACGTGTTAATTGGCATTGTTTTTTAAAGTATAAAAGGCAGGTTATGAAAAATATCTAAAACACTTGTCGAATAATAGTTCATTCCTTTTATGTCTCGTTCTATTTTAATAATACTCTTGGCAAATGTTGAATGGAAAATTTCTTGCTATGTTTCTTTGGCGTAAAGAGGCTTGCACGATTGCCAACATATGGAATCCATCTCAAGACTTGTCATAATGGATACGGAAGGAGAATGTGAAAGCAAGATTTTTTTTTTCATGACTAGTTCCAAACAATAATAGGGAAGAAGACAGGTTTAAATAAATATATGATTCGTTTTCGGGTAATTGTGAATTTCAGGGGCCTCCTCACCGATTATTTTTACATGTTGTTCTATATCGTATTTTTATGCACTAAAAAGAAAAAAAAAGTCGCTCTCACCTGGGAAAAACGTTATTAACCAATAAATTTCACTGTTATGGAGGTTATGAAAGCTAGTGAAAAGAACGATATTTGTAAACATACGCATGCGCAGGGATGTACAATTGGGAAATAAAGAACTCTTATTTGAAGTCTTTATAAATTATTTATGGAAAAATAATTGTGAATTTTAAGGCCCTCCTCACTCGTCGTAGCTTGTCGCATTATGGGCATACGTGCTTCGTGTTTCCGCTCGCTTCGCTCGCTCAAGAGGATATCATAACTCTAGTCAATCCAACTCGCTAAAATTGATAGAATTCTATTAATTTTAGCAAGTTGGATTGACTAGAGTTATGATATCTTCTTGAGCGAGCGAAGTGAGTGGAAACGCGTAGCACTTATGGCCATAATGCGACAGTTGGGAATTTTAAATATAAACAAACATCGTAGATTATTTTACAAACTAATCTAATAAGTTGGAAAATTATCTAATAACGTGGTTCAGAAAATGTTAATACTTCATTCTATCTTCATAAACTCGTGCAACTTTAATATTATTATTATTAAGGAAACGAATTCTTTTTAACAATTTGAAATCAGAGCGCGCTAATTATAAGAACATTGGCTAATTATTAAGGGATTTCACTCTAAAAATACTTTTCGTCAGCGTAACAAAAAATGTTGAGACTGTTTCATCGTTTAAAAGAGTCCGTCGCGCAGGAGCTGCATAACTAAGCACTTTCCTCAAAATTTCGGTAGTGTAGACTGCTTTACAGAATAATTTGCTTAAAATATCCTATATAAATAAAATAAAAACATGAATAGTTATCTTTTAATTTTGTAATGAGTAACTGTTCAATTATTAATTTTGTAATTAATTTGCTTCCAGAGTTTTGTTTACACATGGCACCTACTACACTACTTAATAAATACAAAAAAACTTCATATTTTCGTCTTTTGATCTGACGCAGGAACAGGATACAGTCCCCCTAGTGGTAGAAAGCGCTCCTTGCGGCGGCCTAGCGAACCTACGTCTGGCGGGCTATTCTATTGAAATATATTACAAAGTAAACCCCCCTTTCCGATTGACTGATTTAGCTAATGTTTAGAACACTTCTTTCTCATGATTTACCCATGACGTATACCGCGTTTCGTTACAATACAGCAGAAATTACGACCGGTATGAGTATATTAGTATTTTTGGTCCGGAGTAAACCCACCCTCCAAATAACCCGATTTAGTTTATTTTTACAACCCATTTTTCTCTGTTGCTTACCACAACGAATACCGAGTTTCGTTGAAATGTAACAAAAATTACGGCTGGTAGTGGCAAATTGGTAATGTGGGTCCGGAGTAACCACCCCCCCCCCCTTCCTAAGGAACCGATTTAGTTTATTTTTACAACGTATTTCTCACTTTAGATCAACATAACGAATACCGAGTTTCGTTGAAATATAACAAAAACTATGGCTGGCATGGTCAAATTAGTGTTTTGGGTCCGGGATAAACACCCCTCCCGGTGGACCGATTTTGGTGGTTAACGAACTCGTTCAGTCGTTTGCTAATTTAACGCTATATACCATGTTTCGTGAAGATTAAACAAAAACTCTGGCCGCTATCGTGTTAACAGACATATATATATATATATATATATATATATATATATATATATATATATATATATATATATATATAAATTTTAACGGGGTTCATTTTGGTGTCTACTAGTTAGGATCGATAAAACAACAAAATGCTGACTTAAATCACTTCCATTCTCCATTCTTCATATGCTTCCACAAAAACATCCTAGCCAATTAACATCCAGATAAAGGATTCTCAAATCACTTTGCAAATGCGCTGTTGGATTAAATTGCAATGCAAGATTGCCCATGAGAAATACACTAAGATATTGGCATTTAAGAAAATATTGGTTTACATTTCAGAAAGTTATTATAGTGCGATTCAGAAATTGTGAAGATTGCTTATTTTTAGAAAATTATCATAATCCATCTTATCATGGATTGAGTATATCGAACCAGACAGTTATAATTCACCACCTATAGAGACAAACCTAATAAGATTCGTGAAAGATGTCTATAGGTTCTCATTACATATTTCGATTTGGGTAGAATCGAATCTAAAATGCAAACTCCTTCGATTATATCAAGCGGAAATAATCGAGATAAGAAATTAAACGAATCCAACTATTCATAATACACACACACAGGGGGAAAAAAATCTAAAACTAAAAGAACTGAGACCATGAACCTTTTATAATGCCAAGCGCTTTCCATATTGTCGATATCTCATATCTACAAATTAGCATAGTTAATTCAGATCGGAGGTTCCTTCGCACCACCTGCATGACGGGGTCTGACCTGGTGCCTTGTGTCTTATCTACGGTACAAATCGATCCTAGCATATATATATATATATATATATATATATATATATATATATATATATAAACACAATAAATAATACTAAATATTTAATAGTTCAGTGAATTTCTGGAATCCAGAAAGAAGAAAATATATGGCCTCTTGGTACCACGGGGGGGGGGGGTCGATAATTCAATCAATACTTTTTGGAGTTATTAATTATATTTCAAAAATCATAAATTTACATTGTTCTAAATACACATATGGACAAATCGGCGTATCACTGCATTTATGAAAATTTTAAAAAAAATGCTCTCAACGTATTACGGCTTTTAATGAACAAAACTGAAAAAACTACTTGAAGACAGGGTCACGTACCTCTAACAGTTGTAACTTACAATACCTCATGAGATGACTGAACTTTTTAAAGAAGGTAGCCAATTGATAAACACTATTTTTCAACATCTAAAGCATACACAGTTATACTACATGTAATTCTAGACTCTCAAGCTACTTCTGATATCTGTTAGCATTGGAGAAAAGATCATTTTCATTACATATTTTTTGTTTTTTAAAATTGTTTTTATCATGAAATTTCCTTTTCACTTAATTTGGAAGCTATATGTTGTTTGTTTATTTACTTATGCTTAAGGGCAAAAAACTGCGAGGTCATCATTGCCCTGGAAGCTATATGTGCGTATATGTATGTATTTAATTTTTGTGTCTGTATGTATGTGTTTTTCTGAAACTGCATATACAAATGTAATGAAATTATATAGCAATGGTTTAATACATATAATAGTGTACATACATTATTATTTAGGTGACCATGGTTAAATGTCAATATTTAAGCATGGTCACCTTAATGTCTTCTTGGTATTCCTCCCTCCCACCTAGGCATTTTTTATAGCTGAAGAAGACTGCCAAAGTGCAGCCAAAACGTCCAATAGAGATTTGTGCCTGAAGATCTGACTTTCTTTCTTTTTTCTCCGAACCGAATCCCAACCATCCCTTGACTTCGTAAGAATAATAACTGTTTGTTAATAAGAACAGATTTGTAATTAATGACTGAATCATCTCGGTCATGGCGCTCGAGCATTAAATAAATAAAATTATCATATTACACAATAAATAAATATTTATAGTTGAGTGAATTTTCTGGTATCCAGAAAGAAGGCAAGGCTTCGGCTCTTGACATCGCCCCCTTCTCTCTGCTTTTAGCGTACTGTTACAAAAAAAAAACAAACAAACAAGCATGGAATATGATTTAGGCGCTTATTATTAGCATATTTCTGTTTCCTTACTTTTTATATTGGATAGCCTCTGTCTAGGAGCCCGCAGATGTTTGCATGATACTCATAACGCGAAAACACCACGGACAGAACACCTACAAATAACCTCAAGGTGTCTTTCTTCTCATGTGTTCACTTCCTCCACACCTACATGACAATATCTGCTTTAATAGGAAGTGAAAAGGAGGAAGAGAATATAAGATAGATAGCAATTGATCAAAACGCGTTTAGAATGTGGACAGGCAGAATGGACATTAACCGGAAGTTTTCAGGCAGAAAGAATGTACTGTACAAGAAAAATAGCAAATTGATGTTTTTCGAACTAGCTAAAATAAAAAAATATACTTTAAATTGAATAATTGTATTTGATTACAAATTTCGAGTAAAACAACGCTTTACCAAAAAAAAAAACAGTTGCGTAAGGTATCTGAAAAGGAGACATTGTGGTCAGTACTATGCTCCGACTGCCTGAGTTTCCCCTTGCTGCTTTGACTGCAAGGGTCATTAGCTCCAAGGTACACATTAATAAATTAATTAAAGGCTTTGTTGGTCTAGGGGCGGTCAGGGAGGCCGAATCCAACCTATGAACCAAGACAGAAATCTTTAGTGCGGTCAGGATGTAAAAATCAGGTCCTCAGTGCTCTACCAGTGAGCTAACCTCACCCCCTTTACCTACTAGAAAATTAGTATTTTTTTTTCTTTTGAGTTTTTCAAAAATAGACAATGGAATTTTTATCGTATTAATTGGATTTGGTTATTAGTGACAAGATATGAACTATACTAGCAAAATATGAACTATTCTGAGGAAATGAACTGAAATTGATTTTCTTGAGGATCTAAAAAATGAATAATTAGATATAATATTGATTTAATTTATTTGGTTAAATAAATTAAAATCATACTACAGGGAGAAATGAGCAACTCGGCATATTACTACAAAATAAGGATAAAAACTTGAATGAGTAAAGAAATTTTTAAGTTCACAAAGTTCATTTTAAAAAGAATTACTTTCCATGTTTTGTAAGCTACCTCCTTAATTCTGATAATATTCCCTTCTTGGCTCGGTAGGAACCGGTCTCAGGTCCGATCCCGTCCGACGGATTACCGGTCAGAAAAATCGTTAAAATGAATAATGATCCAATGAGAAACGAGGAAAGTGTTAGGGTAAAAAATTACTATTCAAATCTGGAAGCTCCAAGAGAAGCCCTATTCGTCAAGCTGGGATATAGACATTCCCGAGATTTCCAATCAAGTTCGATTCCTCGGAGCCATCAGGGCGTAAATCATCAGCAGTTCGAAACGATGGTAAGCCTGCTCGATGACAGGCGAGTCGAATAGCTAGCTGCTTCTGTTGGAGCATTGGCTAGTACCTCATGAACCATCATCGTGACAGCGTAACGTGCCATCTATTGTACCTTACAATAATCAACTCCTTAGAAAATATTGTAAAGTGGTCGCTTGACATGGGAGTACAATTGGATACTCGCTACGGTTGAAGAATTTGGTAGTTCTTCAATACTTGTCATGCAACGTTCCTTACGGCACCGTCATTGTATCTTACAATCCAATATATAAATATATATATATATATATATATATATATATATATATATATAGAGAGAGAGAGAGAGAGAGAGAGATGAGGGAATTTCACAAATTCTTAAACAAATGCTTCTTCTGAACGATCCACTAATGTTGCAGTATATTTCTAAAATTTCAATGAAAATGAAGATTAACTGGGAACCTAATTTTAGAAAATTGAGAAGATATACGCCTGGATGTTACCTAGAGGTGAGCTATTTACTGTCCGTGGTGTTTTCGCGTTATGAGTACCATATAAGATTCTTCGGACTCCTAGACAGAAGACATCCAAGTCAAAAAGTAAGCAAACAGAAATATGCTAATAATAAGCGCCCAAATCATGCTCCATGTTTTTTTACCAGTACGCTGAAAGCTGAGAGAAAGGGGTGTCCAGTGGGGCAAAGCCCACCAGCCGTATCAAGAAGCGAACCCTTGCCTTCTTTCTTGATTCCAGAAATTCACTGAACTATTAAATATTTAATGTTCTTTACTTTGTAATATAATAAGAGTTGTATTTTTTTTTCTTGTATTTTAAGAACTTTGTTAAATTCAATAAGAAGCCCACTTGTCCATAGGTGTATTTTGAAGAATGTTGTAAAGGTATGATATATGAAATACCAGTAATAACTCCAAAAATTAATGATTGTATAATATTTTTGAAGTTTCGTTTATCATATCTATTGGGCATATGGTTGGAAATTTAATTCGAAATAGTGTTATTACGAAAAATAATGTAGCATTCTCTTTTCTTCAAAACTCTAAATATCCTGGCCTCTTGGTACGTTTAATGTTTCAAACTAACACCGATGTAGGTTTAATTATCAGTTACCAAATAAAGAAAAGCATACATCTTTTGTCAGAGCAAACAGGTGTTAAATGTTTGAGTAATAAATAGGTGTATGTGTTTAAATATTCTCTAAGATTACTGTATTTAGTTTTAATTGCTGTTTCTTAAACCAGAGAACGTGAACTTTAATTATACAGTCTAGTAGGACATGTTCTAGGACATGTAATGGACGGTTGTCTAAATCGGATCACACGAGTTATTGCGCTCTGAAGAAATACACTGCAATTTCGATAATTTTTAATTCAAGCAAAAAATCTAAAGTGATTTTCAATATTTAACAGTAAATAATACGTTGGAAGAAATATTTATTTATTGGTTCCGATGAAACTTTCTCTTGAAATAATAATATTGAATTTCTCTTTTTAAAACTGGTTACAATTCAACTCTTCAACTGGAGCAAAAGATTCAGATAGACGGCGCAACGTGGTGACAGGGCGGAAAAAATTTTTCGAAATTGGTAGTTTCGATTATCGAGTTTGTGATTCGCTGGGATGATAAGCTGTAGGATCTTGGAACAGCATGATTTTTCCCCTTTTTCAAGAGTATGTTTATTTATTTAGGCCCAATAGCAGAATAATGGAAGTTTGACCAAATCACACACTACTCTAAATGAGTGATATATTATTGTAAAAGAGGAGAAAACAAAATATCAAATTTTCCCCTCTCTACATTAAGCATTGTGGAGAACTAAGATTACAAAGAACGCTCCGGCTTGCTCCGAAATTCGGATGATCACTTTTCAATCTAGACGTGTTTACGGAACGGAAATCATCCGCCTTTATCTGTCTATCCGATTATTGCACCACAAAGAATATAATGGACTAGAGTACGCCTTTGTTTTTTGCCCAATTTGTTCACATAAAAATGTCCCCACGTCAAAACACTTTTAATTCGAGTTCAGCCTAGTTGCTATCTTTGTCTGGTCATGAGTTCTGTAAAAAATAAAAAAACTATGGTGCAGCTGTTAATTTCCTCAACGTGCTCTGAAATGAGAATCTCCCACACGAGAATCCAAGGGACCACAGGATGACCCTGTATTTTTGATATATTGAAATCGAACTCGCAGTATTGCCCGACGAATCTTTTGCTAGCCGGACATTCAAATGTGGACACGATTTGTATTAAATATGTAATTAATCGTACAGAATCCAATGCTGACCCCTTTAAAAACTATATGATATGTATTAATAACCTGAATTGCTAATAAAGAAAGGAAACCCAATACAAAATGTAATTTTTTAACGCATTACCAGTTCGAGTTTGCTTGACGGGCGTCCAGTAGTCTCCGCCTCTCTTCCAGTAGTTGTCTCTCCCTTCCAGTGGGAGTCGGGGGCTTAATTTACACACGACATACACCTAGAAAAAAAATACTAATTTTAGTAAAAATAAGAAAAACTGATAACAAAAATTTGTCAATTTAATGCAACTTTATTTTTATTTTCTATTTTAGTGTTCCCATTCTTTGACGACCATGCAACAAGGAGATTCTTCTAAACATGATCTGACTTGGAAACGACCTCGCTTGTTGTTATTTGTGTAAATGTATGTGTAAGGATAGTGGGTTAAAGGCAGAGTTGGGCAAACCTTAGCGGTCGCTAATGTCTAATACCTTCTCGCTAATTTAGCGGTACTGATAAGAGCCTGCGCTAACGATTAGCGCATAGCGACGGCAGAGCGCTAATCGCTAATTTATTCATGAAATGTTTAATCATTGTGATAGCTAATACCTTTAGCTATAGTTACAACATTTTGTCATCTCAAAGTTCACTTCCGGTGCGCTCTGAGCCCGGGGGCATGCACCGCATATAACTTTAGGTAAAACTGAAGTTTAGCATCCTCCAAACCGATTTCTTTCAAATTTTGTACAATAACGTATTTTGATGCACTAAACATGAATCCGCTAAAAAAAAAGTTCGCATTCAACTAGGAAGGAAGTTATTAAACACTAAATTTGCGCGTTTTTACAAATACACTGTTTACGCCTACTTTTATAACCTTCCTAACACTGAACTTTAGTGCTTAATAACTTCTTTCCTAGTTGAATGCGAACTTTTTTTTAGCGGATTCGTGTTTAGTGCATCAAAATACGTTATTGTACAAAATTTGAAAGAAATCGGTTTGGAGGACGCTAATCTTCAGTTTTACCTAAAGTTATATGCGGCGCATGCCCCCGGCTCAGAGCAGACCGGAAGTGAACGTTGAGATGACAAAATGTTGTAACTACAGCTAAAGCTATTAGCTATCACGATATTTAAACATTTCATGAATAAATTAGCGATTAGCGCACTGTCGTCGCTATGCGCTAATCGTTAGCGCAGGCTCTTATCAGCACAGCTAAATTAGCGAGAAGGTATTAGATATTAGCGACCGCTAACGTTTGCCCAACTCTGGTTAAGGGTATAAATTAAAATATCACTTAATATCCGCGGTAACATACTATGCTCTAGGAAACAGTGTTTAAGGTCACCAAGTAAAGTCGTACAGCCCTGGTTTCTTGGGGTACAAACAAACAAATTGAATCGTTGTATCTGAATGGGTCCTATCGAGAAGATATTGGAGAAGAAGACGAGGATGAATGTCCTTCCCCAAGAGCAAGGAAATGGCTACCTACTGTTGTAATATTTGATATTAATTCACTTTTCTATGTCAATAAACTATGTTTTCATTTAACGGTCATTATTTATAACACAATCAAAATGCTTTATAGTCACTAAAATATGCACACACAAGGTCTTATCAAAACCATTGCCAATATAATGGTCTAGATCTTATTTAATTGAGTTTGAGTAACCTGGTCAGGGGGCGTACAATTATATATTCTGTGCTATTTATACGTCTAGTTGGTACTCACTGTTTACATAATGGAAAATATTTCGGACAATACGTCGAGCGGAAATTGTGAGGAATTAAAAGATTCAATAGTCGATATTTGTCGCAAAATTTAAGGTTTCACGATGAACACTGAAATTATTTTAACCTTTAAAGGAAAATACATAAAATATTACCTAAAATAATATATATTAGACGCAATTTTTCGCAGAATTAAAAATGGGGCTTAGTCCCTGAAAACGTTCTGCTAAAAAAAAAAAACACCTGTGGAAGTTTTGGACGTTTGTCATCCTTCTGATCATCAATTTTCCCTATCAAGTAATCCTAGAAATAATAAATATTATGTTAAATGTAATTTTCTACATCCCTACAACCAGCATTTATTTTTTGGATGCATCGCTGAACAGATATTCGGTCAAAAAGAGATAAAACTGTGCGGGAAAAGGTTTTTTTCCCCAAAATTACAGACTTTTGAAGAGCGGATATCCCGAAAAACGTATCTCAGTAAACTTATAACTTTAATCAGCTTTCATTTTATAAAGAATGGTCATGTCATTCGGACGCATGGTGTCCGAAATATATATAAGCAAAACTCCGAAAAATGGGACCTTCTAACCCCCCTCCCCTGGCTCAAAGGCTACGGGCTGGGACTATTGATATGTTCACCTACTACTAGTCAAAAAACAAAGTTACGAAGTCAAAAATTGTGTCCCAAACATTTCCCTTTATAACTCTTCATTGCATGGAGTATATGTTTTGATGGAGGTATTTCTCTTCGTACAAGTCGAATATATATATATATATATATATATATATATATATATATTTGTGTGTGTGTGTGTGTACATATAGGAGGTGTCACAAAAAACGAAACAAGTCTTATGTTTAATTTTATATTTGTATGTAATTTTCTTAAAAGTTGTAAGTATCACAGAAGAATGTTTTTGGGGAATTTGAGACGTTTATCTGTTATGTTATCTATTTTGAAGGAATATTAAATTTTGATGTGTCTTACGAAGTTTTAAAATTCACTGATGTACCAACTTTCCACTTCAGCATTAGAAAACAGCATGATGTTTTGAGTTTTGAAAATCGTTTTCTCTACCAGTATATAGAGAAACTTTTGAACTTGAAAAATCAACTGTCTCAAAATCTCAACATCTATTTTTACGATGTTGAGATTTTGAGACAGTTGATTTTTCTTGTTTTGATTCTAGTTGCCTCATATATATTCATATATATATATATATATATATATATATATATATATATATATATACATATATATATATATATATATATATATATATATATATATATATATATGTATGTATTTATATGTGCTCACGCATCGTGAATATACTGCCTTTTTTAACCATTAATTGGTCCTATTCCTCTTGGAATAACGATTTGTTACCCTTCGGCTATTTATATCCTATTAGTTATCAGGGCGAATTTATTATCGACGTATAAATTTTCGGGCAAGGACTCTTTTTGTTAGAGGGACTGGTGTAGGAATAAGGCTGATACAGGAGAGGTAAGTGATAGAATAATTACGACTCCCCCTATCCTAAGTGGAGATGCTTGTCGTCCTATCGGTCTCCCCGCCCGGGAAAATAGTCACCTCGCCGGACGATTAAAGGGCCTATACCCTCCTTCGTCTTTCTTTATTGGCACGGGCAGATAAAGCAAGAACTTCAACACTATCAAGAACGAAGTAGTGGGTTCCACTCCAGTAGAAATAATGTTTAAGGGTTTTTAATTTTATACCTATATAACTTCCTCAATTTTTTTTTCCTTGTCGCCTAAAGACCTATTTAATTGTTTTTATGTTTTATTTTTAATTGTTATGTAATATTTTGTAACGGCTAGCGTTTTCATAAAATTATACAGAATTTAAATGACAAAACTTTGGGAGCGTTTAGTAGACCGAAAAACTAAGACTAAAAGTTATATAGAGATTTGCTTCGCTTGTATTAGAAGAAAATCGCCTAACAAGAAACAAATCACATTTTTATTTTGCTACTTATTTATTTACATTTTATTTATGTTATCAACTATTGAATGAAGATATTACTCAAAAGTTTTACCTCTTACAGCAATCCAGCACTGACTTCATAAATTGCAGCTAAATATTTTTCTGGTGGCCAAAACTACTTTGATAACACTACTGAGAACAAAAGCTGCATTAACGGGCGACAGACAAATGTACGGGAGGCAGGACGGAGATAAAGACAAACTTACAAAACGAATAGTAAAAAATATGTGAAACACACAAAACAAAAAAATAAAAAATAAGGAAAGCTGTGTGTGTTTGGCTATCAAGCAACCGACTGACAATGAGAGAAGTAAGTATTACTAGACTGCATATCGGGCAGTCGATACAGACACACTCCCGTTTAATGATGAGACAGAACGGGCCAAGGTGTACCATCTACAAAAGACACTTGGCAATTAAACACATACTCTCTGATATCGACTTAAGCTAACACTTAAAAGATAACTGTCCAAGCATATACACAATTATCCCAACGCGAAAGACACAAATATATTACAATTAAATTTAGAAGACACATTATAGAATTTCATCTAAGCTGACGTAATTATTAAATGAAGTAATTTAGTTTCGTAGTAATTCCCCACTCGTAATGGACAAATGTTTTAGCGATGACTAAACTGATAAAATGCGTTACAAAAAATCGCCCGCTGGCGTTCGCGCATGCGCCTATGTGATTACATAGGTTCTTTGGGTGGACCAAAGGCATATTTATGTTCTTGAATTTGAGCAGCAGGCTCTAAAAGAAATAAATTTTTATTTTCACGACACATCTTTATCTCTAGTTGGAGACGATGTATACGGAATTTCGTTGGAAGGGTGCAACATTTACGGTCGATATGGGGAATTAATATTTTTTTTTTTTTTTTTTTTTTTTTGAATGTGTACAATCTGTACACATAAATACAATAAGTAAATAAATATCTCATACATAGCTATACACAAGGAAGAACAGAGGAGAGAAGGCCATTCCTGACGGGCCAATTCTGCTGGTTAACGAAGTCTTCCCGACGTTTGTTACTCGAATAGCAAGTGTCATAGTGAATTAACAAAAACTTGGCACCTCGATACCCGCGCTTTCAACATTCATATTCTGTACTTTTATAAAAAATAATATTTTATCATCTACTATCGTCATTCAGTGCCCCACACCGTCCCTAGAACCACTGAGTTTTTAACAGATACAGGAGGCACAGGAAGAGTACAACCACACTTGGCCCGTTGTGTGGCAGGTGGACAAGAATCAAGTACCTACATACTACATAAAGTATAAAAACACCATAAATTCATCATATGTACTTTCATAAATTGCAATATAAATCACAGGGTTATTAGAAGGCCTTATGCATACGATCTTCTAACTCGTAGCGGTTTGTGATAAGCGTGAGATGATAACGAGACTCATATAGCGGTAATTCCAAGCAAGCGGAACTTCACGGAGCAGGATTTGAGCTTAGCTTCTTGCGAAGCACGGTACTTGGACAGGCGTATCAAAATATCTGATAAAGTGCAAAATGTCAAATCCAATCCTAAAGTTTATCGCTGCAACTGTCAAATGTAAAACATTTCCTTTGCGAAAATTCTTTCCTAGGATTTGATGTAGGAATCTAGAAGGGGACGAATTCTATGGAATTATGGTTAAACACTCTTTAGCGCGTTTCTCTGCTCTTCTTAGGCAAATAATCTCGGTTTAAGAACAAACGAGATGTACTATTATTTTTTTGTGTTTCATTTGTGCACCACAACTTTGGCTATTGATACTATACAGGGTGTCCCAAATTTCAATGGCAAAACTTCAGGAGCGAATGGGGGGCCAAAAAACTAAGACAAAAAGTAATTTAGAGATTCGCCCGTTTTTGAGAAAATCACAAAACAAATAATCAATTTTGTACTCATTTGCTTAGATTTTTCATGGAAATAAATTGTCATTGCAAATTGTTTCAAGAAACCAATTACTTAAATTCAATCCCAACACATAATCTTTAATTAATAAATTCTCCACTTCTTAAAGAGGGTACAGGTAGCGATTATCAGCTATCAAAATTCGTCATATTTCCTGTCGCGATATTCTTAAGCATTTTTGTCAGCTTATGTGTTTCATATCCATGTGTCCGACTTAGAACCGATAAACCTTGTTTAACTTGTTCGCTGTAATTTTTTAGTCATGTATCTACGTAAATATATTGGTTATTAGAATGTGCGACAAGATATAAATTAATGAGGGAGATTAGGCGACTTAATAAATCAGAACATATATTAATTGATTTATTTTTTAATTAATGTTATATTTCTTAAAACCAACGGCATTTCCGTAATTCCGATTAAAAAAACGGTTAATTTATAGTAGGGGAAGATGTTGTACCTCTGACCATATTGTATCTTTGACCACCGAGTCTGTGACGGCATGTAGCAACATTTTATAAATTTTGGTGTAATTAGTGTTTATCTCCTTCACTAGAGGGCTTGTGTAACCTACTTTGGATTATTAAAGTCAAAGAGGATTCTTGCAAAAAATACTTATCCATCTCCATCATAAAAATGTAAGTCGCAGAGATTTGTGATATTAAATGTCCAATGCCTAAGACCCAATATTAGAAAAAAACAAACTTTAAGTGACAAGTTTACGACAGAAGATGAAAATTTGTATGATATTGATGTTGAAGACATTGTAGGTAAACTTCCATACCCTACTATTGCTAGTGGATCTTCTTGACAGTTAAAATGTTTATCGATTGGACTGGATATTTCAGCGTATTAAGCATAACATAATACCAATAATAGTTTTTTTATTATGCTTACATTCTTGTCCGGTATTTATTAAACTTACGATTAATTACAATATTACTGAATACAATTTTTTTCTGCACTGCTGTGTTGTTTTTAGGTGGTCAGAGGTACAACAACCCCATGGTCAAAGTTACAACTACATGTTGTACCTTTGACCACTATACGATTATTTTTTTAAAAATTAATAAAAAATATTAAATGTAAAGCTAGAACCTTGAAAAAATTAAATATGATAAGCAATAGAATACTAATTACAATGAAATAAAAAAAATGAATTTAGCTTTAATATTCAAGCCAAAAAAAATCAATTTTGCAAAGTGGTCAAAGGTACAACACCTTCCCCTATAATTGTTTTTTTAATTTAATTTATTGTGAGTTCTGCGGAGGTAGGGATTATCGTACTAGAATAGCAGAATGAAAAGTTCTAGTCAGAATGTAATAAAAAACAAAAAAAAAAGACAACAGCTTAAATAAAATATGACTCACAAAAAATATATAAGAACAACAATGGTTGTATACAATAAAAGCAGAGTAAAATAAAATATTCTCTTAAAAAATACAGGAGGAATATCTTCGAAACGCAGTGTATTAATTGTAGGTGTGTAAGACGTATTTCGAAGTATGGGCTCCTTTAGGAAGTCATGTATGTTAGGAATTTGCAAGTTGCTGCGTTGTATATAAACTGTCGGAATTGTATTAATTTTAATTTACATAAAATGATATTGCTGAGGGCTTCTACCAATAAATGAACATAAAATTATACAAACTCTTAGAATTATTTATGCATGGGCTACCCTCTGTCAGTAAGTCATATTTTGTGAGGAATAGTCAAGTTGCTGCGTTCTCTACAGTCAGTCAGCATACTTATGTTTGACAGTTTCGTTGCAGTGTCTACAAGTAGCTCTTTCTGTTTTTCAAGGAATTAGTATGATTTAATTTAGTGACAAATTTAGTAATTTTTCATTTTTCTGCTGATTCATTGCCTAGAAATATAAAAAAATCATAGAATAAATATAGGGGCGAAGGTAGGGATTGTCAGGGTCCGGTCGTTATTTCTTAATAAAACTACATTTTACATGTGAAAATGGTTTTATAGTTTGCCAACGTTTCGGTTTGAAATTCAAGTGTTCATCAGGGCGATGAGAAGACTGAAAACTATGCCTCACGGATGCGGGATCATTTCCCTTATTATTTAAAATGTAGTCTTATTAAGAAGTAATGAACGAACCCTGACAATCCCTACCTTCGCATCATCAACGGTCAACGATCTCCTCTCAAAGGAATACATATAGATTTTTTTTTTTAAATATTAAAAACTATACTGCAATGCCAGCTCACAATGTATGTTGTCCAATTCTACTTTCATGTTTAGGAAGAAATACGGCTTTCGTTTCCTACCTCTGTGCTGTTATAATTTCATTGGCAGATTTATGACAGCTATTGGGCCAAATTGACACAGGTTACCATCCAAGGCTGACAACACACACGGAGGAAGTCAGGCAGAGTTCTTTCCTTTAAAGGTTTGAGAATAACGATCTGGAAGATGGTATGCTAATGTGGATGTGTCTGCTTTGTTATCGGCTTCATACATATTTATTATATCGCGACGAAAAGTGGTAACGCAGGCGAGAGTCTGAGGGAGAGAGAGGGAGGATGAGCGAGGCGAAGAAGAGAGAGAAAGAGGGTATTTGTGTGCGATAGAGAGAGAATAAGAAAGAGAGATCAAAAAAGAAAAAGACCCAAGCGAGTTGAGCCTTGTACAGATGAGGCGCTCAGTTCTGTGTGGCTTATGGGCCATTCCACGAGCAGGACTCCACGTGGATTGAGCGGGCCGTATGTGTCAGCCCGGCCATAAGTCTATCTCCGTCATGTTTGCTTCTCCAGCACCCTCAACAACCACAAAACAAATTGTTCCACCATGGTAATAAAACATCTGCTGTTAGGCGATAACTGGAATCTCCAGATTGAAAGCACCGTGAAATACTGTTCAGCTGAAGACCTCCCCGCATGGGATGGGCTTCGTTCTACAACCGGTCTCTAATATAGGAAAGTGCTTTCAACATTTTGAGCAATCACTACTTTAAACTAATGTATTGCCAGAGTCATATAACTATTCATGAACACAAAAACATTATTCTTACAAATAGTGGAACACAATCCAAGCCTGAATTGCCGGGATGACGTGCCGGTGGTAATTGTTTTTAAAATTATATATATGTTTATTTATTTACAGAATATTAAAATCTACAATTTCAATTGTATTATGCAATTTTGATACTGGTTACTTGTTATTTGCCCACGCCTCAGGTGTCCCCAGTTGTCAGCCGAATACCTTATAGGAAGGATTCTAGGATGACCTGGAGTTACCCTTACGCCATACAACCGCATCCTGCAACTAGCTGGAGGATTGGAGGCGAATGAGAAGTGGCCTGTGATATCATGAGGAGAGAAAATGTACACCGATATCACTCTCAAATATATAATTACACTGATTTTCGATCACTCCACGACACTTCACTGCCTAAGTAGATCCCGGGGCCACTTTCTATTAAGACGTTTTGGCGGAGAGTAAGGATGATTGGTGCTGGATAACGATTGGACTGTTGGATTAAGATGATAGGTAGTAATTATGGGATTGGCAATGCAAGTGGTTCAGGTCAGTTGGAACTACATTTTAAAGACAATATGTTATGCGTTCCAAAATATGACCAATTCTATGAAAATTAAATGTATTTTTTAATTTCATTTACTGCTTGAAAACATCATTATTGCATTTATTGCTTGACCTACAAATTAAAAAAAAAAAAAAATCACTCCCCTAATAGGCCACTGAGGACCCGAAGGGGCATTCTGTAGAGGTATCTGATGCTTGACCATACAGCACACTGGGGAGATAGTGTGGTCAGTACTAGGCTCCGGCCGCCTGATTTTTCGCTTTGCAGGTAACCATTAATTAATTTAAGGCTGGGTGAGCCTAGAACCGATCTGGGACCCCAAATCCAACCCTCGAATGACACTAGAAGAAAAAATCTTAAGTGCATCCCCGGGTTTTGAACCTCAGTTCTCCAGTTCATTAGTCGAGTGCTCTTCCACTGAGCAAACCTCGCCCCTTGACAAATTAAATAAAATTATAAAAAATAGCTAAAATATAAAACAAGAATTAAATAATAGGAAATAGAAGAAATGTGTAATTTCCTCTAGTAATAATATTGGGTTGTCCGAAAAAATATACAATAAAACATAGTAATATCACACTTTTCCCACAATTTTATGTAATTTGATGGAATCTCACGTTAACTGTCCACTGATTTACTTTATTTCTTGGAAAATTATTGGATTGAACGGAAAGTTCGTTTTTCTATTTTAAAATCAGGTTTTGTCTCAATTTTTTTTCAACTAATAGAGTAAATAATATAAAGCTATTTTTGTTCATATACCTTAAATCCTCAATGTATTTAATGTATTCAATTTATATTTAAAAAGCAATTCTGACATCCAAGTCCCTTCAGGAACACCTTGGACTGATCGAACCCTGGCTTATCAAATGGAGAATCAAAGTTAACCCTTAGAAATCCTGCCACTCAACCTTTACCCTCAGGCGATCATCCTGCCCTCCAGTGTTCCTCCATAGCTCTCTAATTACACAAAAATCCCAAATTCGCTACCTAGGACTAATACTTGACAAACGACTAACATGGAAGCCACATATTACCCAGAAGCGACAAGAACTCAGCCGACGGTACAGACTATTACTACACCTACTTGACAAACGATCTAATCTCACACTAACAAACAAACGCCTTATTTACATGACCATTCTCAGACCAATATGTACTTACGGAATTCAACTCTGGGGTTCAACAAAGCCTTCCAACAACTACAAAATCCAATCCATGCAGTCTAAAATTCTCCGGAAAATAACGGATGCTCCGTTTTATTTCTCCAATTTGACCCTCCATAATGACCTTAATATCCCTTTTATCCAACCTTTAGCCAAATCCCTCTACCGCAAATTCCATTCGAACCTACACGGCCATCCTAACTCCTTAATAAACTCTCTATCCTCCCAGCACATTCCTCACAACCCCATTCGCCGACTGAAATGCAAGTGTCCAAGAGATCAACTCTAGAAAGTGTAGATCTGTGAATAAAATAAATAAATAAAGTTTGTCTAATGGGTACTACAACTGTGCAGCTTTCCACCTCATGTACATTCATGTCATATAATCTAGCAATAATTTACTAGAAATGTATATTATACATTCATGTCATATAATCTTGCAATAATTTACTAGAAATGTATATTATACATTGTTGTAAATTCGAAATAAATAAATAAAGTTTGTCTAATGGGTACTACAACTGTGCAGCTTTCCACCTCATGTACATTCATGTCATATAATCTAGCAATAATTTACTAGAAATGTATATTATACATTCATGTCATATAATCTAGCAATAATTTACTAGAAATGTATATTATACATTGTTGTAAATTCGAAATAAATAAATAAAGTCTGTCTAACGGGTACTACAACTGTGCAGCTTCCCACCTCATGTACATCCATGTCATATAATCTAGCAATAATTTACTAGAAATGTATATTATACATTGTTGTAAATTCGAAATAAATAAATAAAGTCTGTCTAATGGGTACTACAACTGTGCAGCATCCCACCTCATGTACATTCATGTCATATAATCTTGCAATAATTTACTAGAAATGTATCTTATACATTGTTGTAAATTCGAAATAAATAAATAAAGTCTGTCTAATGGGTACTACAACTGTGCAGCTTTCCACCTCATGTACATTCATGTCATATAATCTAGCAATAATTTACTAGAAATGTATATTATACATTCATGTCATATAATCTTGCAATAATTTACTAGAAATGTATATTATACATTGTTTTAAATTCGAAATAAATAAATAAAGTCTGTCTAATGGGTACTACAACTGAGTAGCTTCCCACCTCATGTACATCCATGTCATATAATCTAGCAATAATTTACTAGAAATGTATATTATACATTCATGTCATATAATCTTGCAATAATTTACTAGAAATGTATATTATACATTGTTTTAAATTCGAAATAAATAAATAAAGTCTGTCTAATGGGTACTACAACTGAGTAGCTTCCCACCTCATGTACATCCATGTCATATAATCTAGCAATAATTTACTAGAAATGTATATTATACATTGTTGTAAATTCGAAATAAATAAATAAAGTCTGTCTAATGGGTACTACAACTGTGCAGCATCCCACCTCATGTACATTCATGTAATATAATCTTGCAATAATTTACTAGAAATGTATCTTATACATTGTTGTAAATTCGAAATAAATAAATAAAATAATTTAAAAAAAATTCCGTCATGCGAGTAGAGTACACTATATTCCTGGTTAAAGAAACACCTGGCTTTCTCCAGTCTGTAATCTCAGTCTTGATTTATTATCAATGAGCCAATAGGAGCAAAATTCTGAATTGATGAATAGGAATGAAAAAAATAATAATTATATCCATCTGATATTATCTACAAAATTAGCCAAAATCTGAAGAAACTGGTGAGTAGAAAATCAAAAAATCTTTCTTAGTCAGTTTGTCACCGAAGGGTTAATAAGAATACTAGTTTTGACAAATATTATCCTCTGAAGATGATAAAAAATATGTACCAGTCTACTACGATTTTTCTACGAGCTCTAGAATGTTCTTCGATACAACTGAAATAATTACCTCATTTTTTTTTTCATAATTATAATTGACGTTGTTTAGATCCGATCTTAACCGAGTAATAGTTTTTTTTATCTACTCTGAGGGAGAACATTAAGTCTGCGAATTGGTAAACAACACTAACAGCATGCTAAAGATAATCTAAGCAATGCAAAAACATATCTAATGAACAGCACATAAACTAAAGCGAGGCCCGGATAAAGTGGTAATAGGTTTCACACGTACCACCTAACATATTACTAACACACACTCACACACGAGCGTGCTATCACCTAATGGCGAGATAAGGCGGCAGCTGCAAAGTGTTAACTTGCTGTGTCGTTTATCACACGAGATAGTCACGAGAGAAGCATTAGCTGCTATAATTATTAAAGTGAAGAAACTGTCAGAAGCAATTGCTTGGCTTGTGGCGGCAACTTGACAAATATCTGGCATATTTATTGCTTTATGGGAGGCCCATGTCTGCCATTACTCTGTAGAAATGCCGAAGGGCCAAAACTTGTTTAAACCATTCTTAAAATTTATAACAATATGAGTTCCCACTCACAGGAACTGCGTCATCTTAGCTCGATTTCGTTCATATCCCTAGTGCCATTAGAAAAGGAATATACGCATTTATTGTTAGGTTTTGATATTTTGTGAAAAAAAAATAAAATAAAATTTCTAAGAGAAGTAATTTAAGATTTTATCCGCCACAACAAGAAATTGATTGAATCCTATGCAGAAATTATTCCATCCCTTTTTCATCGTTAACTCTGGAAACACTATAATAATGTTTCTCATTTTCTTACCTTGTTTTACTAAAATACTCATTCTACTGTTAAAAAAAAAATCAACCACTTAAAACATCAAGTAAACAGAGTCTTCATCGAAAATTACATCTGTACATATTTTGTACGGAATTTAGTAATCTTTCGAATCGTTTCTTTCCATTTATTACGAATTCCCAACAGTTTTCAAGATTTTTTTAGAAAATATACTAAGATCCGAAAGGTTTTCATGTACATTATTAATTTATATCTAATGCTTACTTAGCTCCAAACACAACCAAAATTGAAATATTTTCGACTAATCCAATTTCGAATATATTCAACGAGTTTCAACTGAATCAGTCATTTCTGAATACCCAAACTTAAAATCAGTATGTAAAAGTAGGTGTTCCTCGAAAACGGATACATATATTGCTTTAAAAATGGGTTAATTCGTTTCCCTACGTTAAGAGACCTATATAACGAGTTCCTTTAAGCATATGAACTCGAAAACGTAATCGTTCCAATTTTTTCGCGCGAGTGTCGATCCAAAGATCATGTTCAGGTGGACGGATTATGCTGGTTAATTTGACATTTCAAATTTAACGAAATATTTCTGTACCAAATTTCATAAAAAACGGGCCATTTTTGAACTTCATAGGCGCATTTCCTTGCTACTTAGCAAGGGAAGAACCGCCCTAAAAGATACTCTTAACGCAGAAAAAGTTCTGTTAAATTATCGTTCAAATTGTATTCTGTTCCTGATATCGGATACAAATTTTTAATATTAATTCATTCTAGATAGATAATTTCTAGCAACAATTTTACAATACAGGAACGTAAAGTGAAATTAAAGCTATACATAAAGCGTTCAAATAAAAATATTGCAAAATAATACTTTTAACATACTCAGACCTTTCAAAGTCTATCTCGTTCTTCCTCATGAGCTTATAGCTGTTCCTAATTAACAAGTTTCTTGGGATTTTAGGTATTAAACCAAAGTTTTGGCAAAAAAACTTCGTTTTCTAAGAATTTTACTCCAAATGGACGAGTTCTGCTGGTTAACAAAGTTGACCTTTTCAAATTAGACGAAGGATTTTTTTATTAAATTTCATAAAAATCTGACTATTTTTTGGGGCAGCTACAGAGCGAACAGACAAAATGAGGATATAAATATTCTAAAACATAAAAGAATTGGAGTAACAAAATATTTGGAAGTAAAACATTTATATATATATATATATATATATATATATATATATATATATATATATATATATATATGTGAGTGTACGTGTTATTTTAAACACATTATTCTGCGTAAGATAATAAATTTGGCGAGGAATGTGCTTACTTAAGGAGCTCCTTCGGGACTTTTTACTGATTCTCCGATATTAATGACTATTATCGGCCACCTCGTCGGCCGGCGGAGACCACACTGCGAGCACTGTGGCAGCCTCCTGGATGTAAAGCACATCTTGTTGGAGTGCACTGCCCTCCAGGAAGCCAGGAAGCGGCACCCTTTGCCAGACAACTTAAGAGAACTATTAGATAGAAACGAAGCCTCTGTGAAGATATTGATGGAATATCTAGTAGACATAAAATTGTACAGTCAGCTATAGTAAGGAAACAGAACATTTGTGACATATACGTCTTTGATTTTATAATGTGTGTAAATAGTTTATACATAAGTATGCTTGATGTGTGTAAGTATTTATTGTGTGAGTGTTCGAGGAGTGAATGAGTTTTGTAAATATGTAAATAGCCAGTGATTTAGATTTAAGTTTAGAATTAAGGGTTGTTCCGATATATGTTAAAAAAGGATTCAACCAAAATAGGAATAGTTTAGTTTAGTTTAAGCTAACTTAAGAATCGACTTATTGGTTTAAAAAGAAGCAATAAGAAATGGTGCCATTGGCCATAGCAGTCGACGCACCATGATAATAAAAAAATAAATAAATAAATAATGACTATTTAGGCTTATAATTAAAATTGTAATTAATTTTATAATTTATAAAATTATTTACATTTTTTTTTTAAATATTTTTTTTTCGAATCTTTTATTTTATTTATTAAATAATTGATTGGCAATTTTTGCTTGTAAAAGCCTTCCTCCTTTGAGGAGTCTACACTTCCCAGGGAGACCAGCCCGAACGGGAAGCGAATTAAGTTAATTAACCTACTGTGACAGGCCAGATAATAAATAAATAATGCGCAACTGATGATAAATAAAAATAAATCAAAGTAAAAGTCTCGCTGTCCAATTCACCACACAAACACGACACACTGATTTCGGGAACAACCAAGGAATGCTTCAGAGAAACACGAGGTACTCCCTAACAGCTGATGAGCTAGAAATTCATTACCCGCGCAAGCAATTAATCATTAATTTAGTAATTAGTCAGTTGCAGGCAGTGGTTCACTGATAATAGATTTGCCGCGAGCTTGGCGGGTGAGTTTGGCAGCTAGTGCAGTGGGAGGTTACAGTGCGGTTGCTACATCACTCCCCTCCGGTGGGTCAGTTGCGGAACCTTACGGGCAATTGGATCTTGCGTCCTCGTCGGGTGGTATACCTGTTGGGTTGACGTTCTGCGACTGGGTCATTGTCTGCAGGTTCCTTAAGTGGTGAGGGTGGAGACACAAGTTCTGAGGTGGATTGCTGCGTTGCGGTGTCAGGATCCTCTAAGATGTAGGCTGGCTTCAGGCGGTCGACTGATACCGTCTTGGTACCAGAAGGCAGCATGATATCGAAGGTCTTCTCTTCGCGTTTTATGACGGTATGTGGACCAGAATAGGGTGGCGTCAGCGGTTGGCGAACAGCGTAGTCTCGGAGGAAGACGTGGGTGCACTTTCTTAAGTCTTTATGGACGAATGCAGGTTTTGAACTGCTGCGATGGGGGGCTGGGCGTAGCAACTTCATGTGGTCCCTAAGCTTGTTCAAGAACACATGGACGTCTTCAGGTCTGGTACAGGCCTCCAGCATCTCTCCCGGAAGACGCAGGGGTTGTCCCAGTGTCATCTCAGCTGCGCTGCAGGAATTATCGTCTCTGACTGCTGCTCGAAGACCCAGAAGAACGGTTGGGAGTAATTCAGTCCAGTTTCTGGAATCAATGAGATGTGCCTTGAGTGCTGCTTTCAACGTCCGATGCCATCTTTCCACACAGCCGTTAGCCTGCGGGTGATAGGCGGTCGTCCTGCTGCGTCGAGATCCCAGAATCTGAGAGAGAAATCTGAACAGTTCGCTCTCAAATTGTCTCCCCTGGTCCGTAGTTATTCGCGCCGGGACGCCGAAACGACTGATCCAGACACGGTGAAACGCTTTCGAAATTGTTTCCGCAGAGATTTCTTCTAGTGGTTCTGCCTCTGGCCAGCGGGAGAATCGATCTACCATCGTGAGGCAGTAACGTTTCCCCTCTGAAGCGGGCAGGGGTCCTATGATGTCGAGATGGACGTGAGAGAATCTGCTCACTGGTGCGAAGGTGCCTGGTGGCGTGATCGTGTGGCGTTGCACCTTCGATCTTTGACAAGCGACACATGATCGGCTCCAAGAAGCAATATCCACATTCATGCTTGGCCAGAAAAATCTCTGAGCGATCAGGCGCCTGGAACCGCGGATTCCTGGGTGACTGAGGCCGTGGAGGTTTTGGAAAACATCGTGTCTCAGGCTGGCTGGCACGTAAGGACGAAGCTTAGGCATCGGAGTCTCGCATAGCAGGGGTCTCTTGGTGGATGGTGGATGCAGCCATTTGAGATGGAGTGCAGGATTCTGCAAGAGTTCAGGAATGGTTGGATCCGCTTCCTGTTTCTCCACCATGAAGTCCATATCGTCTGGAGTGTCGATACCTTCCATGCGAGATAATGTGTCAGCGACGATATTCTCCGTACCTGATACATGGCGAATGTCGGTAGTAAACTGACTAATGTAATTGGCTAGCCGAATTCGCAGAGGTGTTGCAGTTTGTTGCTGTTGCGTGAACATGTGCAATAGAGGCTTGTGGTCGGTAAAAATAATTACATTACGACCCTCAATAATGGGACGAAAGTGTCGGATTGCTCGGTGAACTGCAAGCAATTCGCGGTCGTACGTTGAATATTTTTGCTACGCTTGAGTTAGGGCTTTAGAAAAAAATCCGAGAGGTCTCCAGCCTGACCCTTCTCGCTGCTGTAGTACTGCACCGATTGCCGTATTTGAGGCGTCGCAGGCAATAGATATGTCCCCATTCTCCTTCGGGTGAGCAAGCGATACTGCTTCAGTGATATCACGTCGGGGTCACCACTGTGACAGGCTAGATAATAAATAAATAATGCGCAACTGATGATAAATAAAAATAAATCAAAGTAAAAGTCTCCCTGTCCAATTCACCACACAAACACGACACACTGATTTCGGGAACAACCAAGGAATGGAAAAATATATCCCTATCTCCAATATAACCTTACTTACCTCTTCTACCCCCCCCCCCTCTTTTTTTCTTTTTTTTCTTTTTTTTTTTTTGTTTCTCTCTCCTCACACTCATATCACATTTAATATCTATTATATTACCGTTTAGTCATTGTTATATATATTATATAAAAAATGTTATTGTTATTATTAATTACCTCACATACCACTGTACTACGTACTGACTTGTTATATACACAATGTGCAAAAATTATTTGGTAATATCTTGATTTACTGTTAAAGAGCAAGTCGCCAAAAGTTGCGAAACTCTTAATAAATAAATAATTAAAATGAAAAAAGTAAATTTAAATAAATATGTAGATTTTTTATTGTAGGCCAATGAATCCGCACAGTGTTCCCCATCCAAATGCTACTCTTTGAATATCCCACTTTCAGTGTTCCTCATCAATGGAGCAGGAGAAAATGTTCTTTAGTTATTAATCAAAGGAAAATGCCACAGTCTGATTTTGATGCCAGGATCTAACAACAAATTATGCAAATTGAATCAAGGAACTGACTACGTTGCCCTTGCAAAAAGCTAAACGTTGCACCTGAATGACAAGTTAAAAATAAATCAGAAAAAAATTAGAGAAACCAAAAAATATATTTTTTGTTTTGATGTCTACTAAGAACCAGTTAAGCCGTTTATTTGTGTCAGGATCACTGTTCAGTTCAAGGACATTGAGTTCATTTTTTTATACATTCTAGTTTTTTATTTAATTAGTTTTATAAATCATACTAGTATACATTACGTCCAGATAGAATTTTACTTCATATTCATTAAAATTAAAATAAATTGTTACTAAAACTTTACACTACCTTTTTATCTGTAGTGTATTTATTCATTTCATTGTATCGTACCTCCAAAAGTAGGAAACCTGCTTTTGCCTGATAGCACAATCCTGAAATGCCGACAAGAAACGTCTACGCTTTACAAAATATTGGAATATATCGATGGTTCAAATTTTTATATATATTCAAATATCCATACATATATCGCTCTCCAAAACTCCGCCAAAAATGGTCCAATTTTAAGGAAATCGTAAGTACCAAAAGTACTGTGACTTGTTTCGCGCTGATTCCACAGAAAAAAACATCGTTTTGGTGGAGGGATACTGCTGGTTAACGAACTTTTTCTTCAGGAAAGGTATATTTGTACAACAATATACCTTTCCTGAAGAAAAAGTTCGTTAACCAGCAGTATCCCTCCACCAAAACGATGTTTTTTTCTGTGGAATCAGCGCGAAACAAGTCACAGTACTTTTGGTAGGTTTTCCAACGAAGAGAAACTGATGAAAGCATTTTTAATGCGATATTCGTAACTGTTTTCTAGATACATGGATAAAACTTGTTTTCTTTAAACATATTCATTTTGGTATACAGAAACGATTGATTCAGTAGGAAATTGTGCCAAGCCTCTGACGTTCATCAAAACTAAGATATTTACATTTTTGTTAAGATATGAGTTAAGCAATCATTATAAATATGAACTTATTTTTCCATTGTTTCTAAATAAATAACTGCAATAGTTGTGATAAGGATACCTAGGGGAATCGGAACAGTTACTGGGAAAACGAATTAAGTAGCATGTTCAAAATAGTGATAATAAAATAGCGTTGGCTTATCATGCTATCAAATATAAACATTATTTCAATTTTAAAAACATTAGGGCATTAGGGAACGAAAGAAATAGAATGAAAATGAAGATTAAGGAAAATATCCGTATCATAAAAATTAGAAAGAAAGTGGAAAAAAAAACTGAAATCTGAATACTATTTTTATTAACTTCTTTGGAAAACAATAAAAAATAGATAATAATAAGAGACGGGGGAGGATTTTTAATTTTTGAAACTATATTTCTTCTGGAGATTAATTTTAACCATATGACATCAATTATCGAACTGCTGACATTTTCCACCTATCGAATTCTTTCAGATCATGATCAGTCTTTTCAAGTTGAGGCATTAGCTTTTTATATTTTAACATGATTCCCTGAAGTTCACCAAAAAGATGCGATACATCTAGGGAGGAATAAAGTTGTTGAAACTATTTAGAAAAAAAAAAATCAGTCCCATAACATACCACTAAGGGCCCAGAGTTGCAGATACTGTAGAGTTATCTGATTCTCGACCATCACGCTAGGGAGATAGTTTGGTCAATACTATGGTCTGGCCGCCTGATTTTTCCGTTTTCAGGTACCCATTAATTATTACATTAAAGGCTGGGTGAGCCCTAGGGACAATCCGGTACCCTAGTACGACGACACTAGAAGATAAAATCTTTAGTGCGCGCTCGGGTTATGAACCCGAGTTCTTAGTTCTTAGTCTTCCAGTTCATTAGTCGAGTGCTCTACCACTGAGCTAACCTCGACCCCTGAAACCATTTATTGAATTTTTAATTGTTGGCCTAACGAAAATTTGCAAAATAGCCAGTAATAGTTTTATTCATTTTAATTTTAACCCATCTCTGTTAATAACTCAATTTTTCTCAGATGTGTGATATTCAGGTTACCAAACTTTCTAACCAGGATTATTAAACGACACGCCACAAGTTTTAGCCTAAGCGTGAAGTTTTAACTTCTTAAAACTGAGGGACATTAGGGCATCTAAGTTGTAGACGTATAGTCCGGGTAGTTCACACAAGCATTCAATTAATAAATGTCTTCTTGCTAGTTGAATTTTCTACCCGCTGAAATAAGTCCCTAAGTGCTATAAAGCTAGCCTATTTATCGTTTCTACCCGACCGTTTAGATCTCCACAGCTGACAGATCCACCGGATGCCGCGCCTAGTCTCCACTATCTCATCCAGGCCACAATTTACAAATTGTTCTTGTCTATTTGTTCGTCATTTCTTCCTCTGCAAATACTGCGCACATCCACCGTCCGCAATGGCCCAAATCTTATAGAACATCGTGAAAGCGAATAGTGTAAAGCAATATATTTATATAGTACGATCTAAGTATTGGGGTTCATCCCTCCATTATGTCAGTCGAGGTAGTGTGAAAATGTCCGCGGTCCGCGTAAATGGTTCAAAATAAAATAATGTCGTATTTTAAAGTAATGTTTATATTTTTTAGCGATAGATATCTGACATGAAACACAGTACAATAGAATATCCATAAAACCAGGTACTGTCCAGGAATTTCTTACCATTAATCTACCATTTTCCATATATATTCCAATTAAGAAGCGTCAATAACTACGCAATAAAATTCAACATAAAAATTTAACATATGCAATAGACCCGCAGAAGAAATGTTCTGTTTGAAGTTTAAATGATCTAGAGAACATTAATCATTTAATTATTCATTGCTCTGCATATGAGCCGATAAGAGCTAAACATCTTACCTTTCTTACTCATGATGATACAGAAATTAATTTACTCAACGCACTCAATAGCAATAATAAATATAAACTTATAGGAGAATATCTATATATTTTAAGGAAATTCTAAAGTGTCGATCATTTATTTTTAAGTTAATTTTATTTATTTATTTTTTTTTAATAATTCACTTTTCAGTTTATTTAATTTAATTAACTAATTTAATTCAATTAAATTAGTTAAATTGATTTATGTTTTAATATTATGATTATATTTCTTATTATCATAAGGAGGAGGATTTTAATTATATATTATTAGTTATATTATTTACTTGTCATATACAGGTACTGTTATTTTGCAACTCATTTAGTTATTATAGTAAGTTCATATTAGTGAAATAGTGAAAATATATGCTACAACAGTTAAACAGTTATAACAGTTAAAATTTAAAATTACTAACTAATAGGACTAACTAAATAATTATATAAGCCTTTGCTAAGGAGAAATCCTGTGTAGCAAATAAAATAATAAAAAAAAATATCTGACATGAAATAATGCAACAATGTAATTATAATACAATTCATTGAAATAATAAAATAAAATGAGAAAAAATAAGTGCAACATTATAATTAAATCGGGAAATTTAGAATTATTCCAAACTACGAAAGTTAAATAGCGACACGAATTCAATGAGACACTCGGCTTGCTCGCTCACTTGATTCTGCAGGAGCAAGCAACAAATCCCATCTTATTCGATCATCCTCGTTTGGAGTTAGTGGTGTAATATTAAAATGTTTGTATTGGGGTACTCAAAGTGTCTCGCAGGCCGGTTGTTGCTCATATATGATTTAAAGTATATTTCTGTCATATTTCCTTATATTCGGTCCCTTTTCGAGCCAGCTTGAGAGAGTGACGTATACATACAAATTTGAACCGCTGTTATTTTTATGATACATGGGTTCTGAAACACGAAATTTTCTACTCGGTATTGCAGATTGCGTCATGAGGTCAACCTCATTAGCGGGGTTCCTGTCTGTGCGGGGGAGGGAGGAAAAGCGCTTAAAGTATTTGACGATACTTCATGGGCGTATATAAAGGGGGGGCCGAGGGGGCTGCAGCCCCCAAAATTTTGATTTGATGGTAAAAATGTGTCATAAACATGTTGAAAATAAATTAAATAAATCTCTTAGTTCATACAAAATATTTTATTTTAGGTGTAATAGCGTTTTAGTTGCCAAAAATTATTCCAAACTCTAAATTTATAGTATTCCATACCCCGGAAATGATGACAGCCCCCCGAAATTTTCCCAGCCCCCCTCCCGAAATGATTTCCTATTTACGCCCATGCGATACTTGTCGGGCGAATACGACAGTTTAACAATACTATTTATCCGGTGCTAATGATCTACCATGAAGATATGAATGTTTTTAGTTCTAGTAGTACTAACCTGCGAGCCGTCGAGGAGGTGTGGGCCCAGTGAGGGCTAGGCACTGACTGGTCCGCTGCCTCTCCGCTAATCTCCTTTTGTCTCAGAGTTGACTTACGGCAGCCTCTGGGATGATTGGACGACCTTTTATCACTTGACACTTCCTCCGGGAAAGAATGACTGTTCAACAGGTTGTCAAATCTAAAGCATTTGGATGTCTTGGTGGGGCATCTTCGAAAAGGTGTGCAAGCATTGTAAACCTGATTCGCTAATGCATTATACTGTCCTCACCAAAGTAGTTCGTTTACGCTGAATAATGGTTTTGAAGTAACCTAAATAAATAAAAAATAATATCATATATTATTTCTTAAGGGCTTTTTTTTGTCGGTGCGCTATAACTTCCTTAGTAACTCATCAATTTCCATAAATGAGGCATCAACCGAAAAAATATACAAATTACTCATGTTTCAGCTGCTTTTTTAGGCTCTTCTTGAGAAATTCGCCAAATTTTTAGGCTCTTTCGGACTGGAAATTTTTTTTTCTTTGTTTTCTTTCTTTTTTCTTTTTTGTTACCACATTACGGCTGGGGTGCTGATTTTAAATCTGCTATTATTTTGGGTCGGAAAAAATTAGAATGCAAGTTTACTTGAAAACATAAACATATTTTTAAGTCTACTTGAAGAAATATAAATTATTGTATTTTTCCTTACTTCTACTCTCTAAAACAAATAAATTGGTGAATGACTCATGTCAATATCATTTTCCAAACTCAAGAAATAAAATTAAGCATTTTCAACCTATTTTATTTTACTTCTCAGCTCCTAAGGCCCATTGGACGGGACGCTAGGACACATGTAGACAATTTTTCGATTTAAGTTCACCAGACAAAAAAACTATGAACCAGATCGGTGACCCCATCACTGTATACTCCCCTTGTTAGTCTTCAATTGTACGACTGTAAACAATACAAAATATTAGATACCAACGTTCCAAATATATTTGAAAACTGTTAAACTTCGTTCTCTTTATCATCACTAAAGACCTAAGCAGTAAAATGAAATATTTGACTCGTAAATAATTTGCGAAATTTTCCTTGGCTGTAAGATAACTACGGCCCTCTGAAGGAAGGTCAAATTTGGAGGAAACGTAAACACCGAGAGCTTTATAGTTTATATAACGACTTGAACGTTGTCAACTTCATAAAGCTCGGAAGGTTAGGTTGGGCTAGGCACGTCATACGAATGGGGGAAGGAGAGATACCAAGGAGGGTTCTCGATGTCAGGATGGAACGAACTAGGAGGAGAAGAATACCCAGGCTAAGATGGGTGGATAGTGTGGCAGCTGATGCAGGGGTCTTTCTCAATACACCGAACTGGAAGGCGGCGGCAGCAGATAGAGATGGTTGGCGGAAGCTCATAGAGGAAGTCAAGACCCGTCTGTTGTAGCGCCAAGAAAGAAGAAGAAGAAGTAAAATAACTACAGCAAGAACAAGCAACGGAGTGCAAGTACACTATATTGCCATTTCTTCTGGCATCTTGAAGAAAAGTTGGTTCTTCTTGGATTGAACTTTTATCATAACAGCTGACTTCGTCATAGCATCTAGTCCTCGTGTTTTGCTAATTATTTACGAACTTCACAAGGCTTAGGATTGGCCATTTTTGTTTAACATCGCATTCATATTTAATAAAGAGACAGAACCTGTTGTAGACACACTGACTGACTGCAGGGTAAGTAAATACTTACACATTCGGCAAAATGGGCTATATATAGATTGCCACCTTTTCTAAACTTCCATGGTACACCATAAAATTCCTTCAACAGCCCCTGAAATGAAAAATCTCAGCCTGCTGCAGGTTTGACTTGAATCAGCTTGAGAAGTCAAGGCGTAAGCCGCTTGACCAAGGGGAGAGATATTTTTTTCTTATTCAATGAATGATTTGCATTTTTCTTTTAACTAATCATGATATATGAAAAGAATAAATAATAATGAAGAAGCTGTATCTAACTACTTATCTATTGAATGCCTGCGATCACATAAGCACATTTGTTTAATAAATTTCATCTGAATCTAAAGAAATCAGACCTGGTAAAAATCATTTTTAATTTAAACCACGGTTGAACCAAATGAATAAAATAATCGGATACCACAAGATTTAAATAAATCCCGTTAATTCTGTAGAACGTGTTCGAGATAACCTGGAAACAGTTTTTATAAGCGGCCTATGGAGAACCCTGTGAGGATTGAGGTATTTATCGGTTAGAAGAGAGAGAGAGATTCATGCTGGTGGAGCAGGGGGAGAGAGAGGAGCATCAAGGTCGGTGCAGGGAGAGTGTGGTAGGGGGAGAGAAAGGTAGAAAGAGAGAGAGAGAGGGAGAGGAGGGAGATAGATAGATAGAGTGAGAGAGAGAGAGAGAGAGAGAGAGAGAGAGAGAGAGAGAGAGAGAGAGAGAGAGAGAGAGAGAGAGAGAGAGAGAGAGAGAGAGAGATAAAGAGAGAGAGAGAGAAAGAGCGAGCGAGAGAGAGAGAGAGAGAGAGAGAGAGCGTAGAGAGAGAGATGCCAGAGATATCCCATATGGTCCCCACTCGGAGGTGGGGCCAATTAATTTGGCCCGATCCAGAGAGCACGCGACCACCGAGGTCCAACCACTCTGTCCACTTTCAGCCTGTTTTTCAACCTTTTTACTGATATTTTCTGGCTCTTCGGATATTTTATTGTGGAAGACTCTCGGTTAGAGTAATTTTTTGTGTGGCATTTTTAAAAATGTCTGGACGCCAGATCAGCTTTAATTTTTTTTCTTAAAAAAAATATATTCATGAGCATTTCCGGATCTTCTCAAAATATTTTTTTCTAAAACAATTGGTAATTTTCACCAGTCGACATCTTTGCTACAAGTACATTCTAACGGATGACGGAGGAAACGTAGCGTTCAAATGTAGACTATTGCTAACAGACAAAACTGTTGAAGTTGCTCATTCATTTGACGTCTTTTTAAACGTTTACTGTGGGTTAGTATATGCTAGCTGATACCCGACTTGCCATGCTACACCTAAATTCTGCATCTAGAAAAACAAAAATCAATCAGAAACCAAATAAGTAATATTAAAATCGAATAACACAAATCGTAACTGTTCGGGCTCACAATTTCGAACCCGTGGCCACCGAACTACCAGTCCTAGACGATTTTGACATAGCCTATGACACTCCACGGTTCAAGACCTACATGAGTGCCAAGTTTGCTCAAAATCGGTTAAACTGTGTGGACCTCTATAAGAAACAAATACACAGATAGACAGCTGGTAGACGTTTTTGACCTGGCCTATGACATACCTCAGATCAAGAACTACCTGTGTGCCCAGTTTGGGCAACATCCGTCAAACTATGTGGATTTGTATAAAGAACAAACAGGTAAACAGACCTGTGATTTTTATACATATAGATAAAGGATTTAGTACAACTCTTAGTTCCCCTTGAAAATTGTGATGGATACAGGTAGTTTTTGTACAGTTGAACGTTTCATCGTCGCGATTATTATCTATAAACGTTACATGGCGAAATCACAATTATAAAAATAAATAAATTCTAAAACAGGACTGCGACTGATAGGATAGCCACTAAGATTGGCAAATTTATTTCTACACAGACTTTATATTGGTCCTGAAGAGAAAGTGGTTTAGATATAATCAGACATAGCTGTAGGGTAGCCGAGACGGGGGAAGAAGCGGGCGTAAATATAGGATTTAAGGATTGGCCACGTTTTATTTGTAAGAGGTGTATAAAACTGGAGGCATGTAGCGATCGGTCGCGGTCAAAGGCCTCACAGCCACACCCCGAGTAAGGCAATGCACCTAGACCTTCATTTTATACCATCCCATTTCTAGACTTCCCATGAGTCTGTTCTTCAAAGACAACTGTCGAAATCGAGATGAAATTAAGCATTGTACATCGCCCTTGACTCATATCGGTGATAATGTTCCTAACATTTAACAGGTATAGTCCCTCGTACCTCGTAGTTCTGGAGAAGAAAATATTCTCTCCCAGAAGTAGACGGAGAGCTGGTAACGCACTTTTCATGAAGTGAAATTTTACTCTAATGTACCTCTTGGGTAGATAAGGAGGTAAGACTTACCGTGGAACCCCAGGTACTGCGCATTGGGAAAAGGTGCAACAAATATTGCCCAAAAATAGTGTTTTTTTTAAAAGCCAACTATCATTAATGTAAAAAGAATGCAAATTAAGGCAATTTTACAATGAATAATAAATAAGGCAGACACTTTTAAGGGGTTAAAATGTAAATACAAAAACAAAATACCTAGTTTTTATTTTTAATATTAAATGAAGTGCTTCATTCACGCTGCGATTTAAACAGCGTCTTCAATAAACATAATTGGAAATAATTAAAAAAGGGCAGACACTTTTGTAGGGTTTAATTTTCAGGAAACATGAAAAGATTCCTGCCAATGTAAAGACACTTTGAGGCATCTTACTTCATATCTGACTTATTCTGCCGATAAGATCCAACATAATAAAGCCCTTGATAAATTATAATATATAGGGCAGCATTTTTGGATATATCTTTTGTTTTATTTCGGATTGTAAACATCGTCGTATGGACATGTACACGATATTAGGCGTATCAGGGATCAAGCATGCAGGCTGCTAGGATTGCGAAAACGTGATAGACCTACATAAAGCTGACTCCTTAGAGATTTTTAAACCCTAGTGTGTATAGAGTGTCTGACAGACAGCAGTTAAACAGATAAAAATTCTAAAAATCATTGTCTTGGGTACTATTGTGTTAATAAAGGCTCCCAATAGTATTCCCATCATATTTTCCATGTACAGACAACGAACCATTAGAATTTTATTGTATGTATAGATAGATTACGGCTGGTAGTGGCTATAAGGTAATTTTGGCCTGTATGGCCGAATAACTACTTTGGGGCCGTAGTACCCCCCCCCCCCCCCCGAACCAATTATGCTCGATTAACGCACTTGTTCAATTCTTTGCTAGGGGAATACTATATACAAAGTTTCGAGAACATACTACATACGAAGTTAAGAGATTAACTCGCTCACGCAAACAGATAAACACACAAACAGAAATTCTATGAATCATTGATTTCGGTACTATTGGGTTGATAAAGGCCCCCAATAGTACTTCTTCCCATACATTTCCCATGTACAGACAGCCATCCGTTAGAATTTTATTATATGTATAGATAAAAATACAAACTAAAAATTCAGAAATAGCACATAGCCGACTGGTAGGCCTCCCACGCAGCCATATTTGCTCATAAGCCTCGAAGGTTGCTCATCTAACTCGAAAGTATTGTGATTGCGCATGAATAGGAGCCTATCAGCATGAGATATGTGCAGGCATAAGATGGGTAGCTCCGGACTCAAAGAGCTATAGCTGATTACAGCTGATTGCGCGATCAGTGCTCCCGGGAGCTCAAGAGTTATTATTACCATTTGGTAGCCTAGGGCTGAATAGTGCCGCTCCCAGGAGCCAATCTTCCAGCCTTTTCTATACTTGTGCTGTTATATCGAGCTCGGAAAAGGTTTTGTATATCTTTATACGACGATAGGCTGGCTTAAATCTTACCCGAAGATAATATTGAAGCCGATTCAGGTTTTAGTAAAAGAAGCTAAGACTTCTTTTACTAAAACCTGAATTGGCCCTGTAAGCAACGACCCAGTTTCTTAATATAACCTTTCGCATTAGTAGGAAATCAAAGAGCAGCTAAATGGCATACCGTAACCTAAGCTAAAGAATGAAATTCTCGTAAAGAAATCTAAAAATCTCTGCTGGTTTCTGTTAATCCTATAGGTTCGTAATGTTGCCTTTCAGGATATCATTACAGATTCGCTGATGGTTTCTGTTAATCCTATAGGTTCGTAATGTTGCCTTTCAGGATATCATTACAGATTCGCTGATGGTTTCTTTGAATCGAAAAAGAAAATTTCAGAATATAATATTAAGAATTACATAGAAACGTCTTAAAATGGCGTGATTCCTGCGAGTCGGTCTTTTAATAAAAGTTAAACAACTGAAAAAACTTGTTTAGAACATAAAGTACTGAACATAAAATCTCGCAAATGTGCTAATTGATAATTTTTTCAGAACAAATCATATAACGAAATAAATAATTGTATTCTATAATAAACTTCATATACCTTCTTAGTACACCTTCCTCGTAACTTACCCATGATGAATACCACGTCTCGCCCTAAAGATACAATAATTATTAGGAGGTGTAGATAGTTAGCCGTCGAGGTGATAAGTAATCAGGGATTAGTTGGGATTCGACTAAGAAAATATCAATACGATTTTTGTAAAAAATCTGTATTGTGGGCGTTTCGGCTACTCTTTGCCGAACAAACATTCCAGCGCCTGCTGGACAGCATCCTCGCTCTGCCGTACGTTTTGTTTTTGTCTACCTCGACGACATATTGGTAGCGTCAACCACGGAGGAAGAGCATCGCACACACCTTGAAGAAGTTCTGGAATCGACGGGTCTTCCTGCTGAGCCTGGATAATGCTCCCCATGTCGTCAGGACCGTTTATTGCCTCCAACCGTCAAAGTGTATCCGCTACCTTGTTTTCAGTCCCAGAGACATGGCGAATGTCGCTAGGGAACTGGCTAATGAAGTTCGCGTAGCGAATTCGCATGGGTGTTGTCAGTCAGTTTACTTTCGTGGTGCTACAGTAGCCTTCGTCAGCTAAAATGACCAAAAGCAAGAAAATACAGGATTAATGAACAAATAAAGGTTAACCAGTAAGATAAATGATAGATCTATACGTACTAATCACTTTTGAGGACAATTTGTTGTTAAATTATGAGAACAATTATGTTGTTACTAAACAGGTAAGTGAACAATAGTTGTATTTCTAGAACTTAGTTCTAGAAAATTAATAAAAACAAATTTTAAATGAGGTACGTACAAGTTAATAGACAGTAATATTATTAATTTTTAACAGTAAATATAACTATTGAGGTTGCACTCATGACGGAATTTTTGAAAAATTTCCTCAAATCTTTATCGATTCTACCTAGTAGACACCGAAAATGACCCCCGTTAAAATTTATATATATATATATATATATATATATATATATATATATATATATATATATATATATATATGTACATAAATTTTGTGTGAGTGTCTGTTAACACGATAGCGGCCAGAGTTTTTGTTTTTTCCTCACGAAAAGTGGTATATAGCGTTCAATTAGCAAACGATTGAACGAGTTCGTTAACCACCAAAAGCGGTCCACCGGGAGGGGGAGTTAACCCTGGACCCAAAACACTAATTTGACCATGCCAGCCGTAGTTTTTTCAACGAAACGCGGTATTCGTTATGTTGATCTAAAGAAAGAAATACGTTGTAAAAATAAACTAAATCGGTTCATTTCTCCGGACCCACATTACCAATTTGCCACTACCAGCTGTAATTTTTGTTACATTTCAAAGAAACTCGGTATTCAACAGAGAAAAATGGGTTGTAAAAATAAACTAAATTGGGCTATTTGGAGGGGGGAGGGGTTTACTCCGGACTTAAAGTACTAATATACTTATACCGGTCGTAATTCCTGCTGTATTGTAACGAAACGCGGAATACGTCTTGGGTATCTCATGAGAAAAAAGTATTGTAAAAATGAAGTAAATCGGTCTATTGGAAAGGAGGGTTTACTTTAAACTCTGTTTCATTAGAATTAGCCCGCCAGACGTAGGTTCCCAAAGGCGCCGCGAGGAGCACTATCTCCCACTAGGGGGACTGTATCCTGTTCCTGCGTCAGATCAAAAGACGAAAATATGAAGTTTTTGTCTATTTATTAAGTAGTACAGTATCATGTATAAACATAACTCTGGAAGCAAATTATTTACATAATTAATAATTGAACACTTCTCATAAGAAATGTAAATGAGCAGAACTATTCACGTTTTTATTTTACTTATATAGGTTATTTACAGCAAATTATTCAGTAATGTAGTCTATACTACAAAAATTCTGAGGAAAGTTCTTAGTTATGCAGCTCCTGCGTGACGGTTTTTTTTTTACTTTTTAGCTGACAAATGCTACCTAAGAGTAGCCGAAACGTCCTTAATACAGATTTCTACGAAAATCGTATTGATGTTTTCTTAGCCGAATCCCAACTAATCACTGATTGCTTAATAATTATTAGATTCCACATCCGTGGATAGCTAACCTTCTTCGCTTCGCCCCGATGATGGCTGGAACTTGACGGATCTGACAGAACGGAGACTTGACGTCTGGTCTCTATGAATATACCTTTAAATGGGATAGGAATTTCGGAAGGTCCAATTCCCATCATTTATTTCCATTCCATCTCAATATACCCTTCCTACCATCATCATATCTTTATTAGGTAGGAAGAAATATTTATGATATATATTTGAAATGTGGCAAAACAATATTTTCACTAATAAGTTTGACAACAACATACTGAAGGAAAAAAATGACAGATAGCCCACATGGACCCTTGTATGGACCCAGGAAAAACCCTCCCACGGATTTCTCCCATTGTGTATCCGCATAGATATCCATCTAGAGCTGACCCTCTATCCGAAATGTCCACATATCATCCGCAAGCGGGGGAGGATGCGAAACGCATTGTCGCTTTGTAAATCAGGTGTCGTCCATTGAAAAATGTGCTCTTTTCCTTGTGAATGATAGTAATTCAAGCTTTCCCGACCCATTCATCCGGTCTGGTCGAGATATTGTGAATAGCGTCGTTGATATTTTTCTTCTCAATGAGTGATGTTTCGTTTTTTAACGCAAACTCCTACAAAAAGTAAAAATACTCTTTGAACGATTTCTGTATATTAATTTAGTTTACAAAATTAATAGGCGGAAAGTGAACCAAATAAAAACACTTTCACGTACTAGTAAATTTTATACGATTCTCGGTTATAAAGTCAGTGATACACAAAGACTTAAATTTGATGATATAACCTTTCACTACAAGGACTAGGTCCAAAATGAGAAATTTAAAATGGGGACCATAATCGATTTTAACAGCTGACACTAAACAGCAGATGCTTAGTTAATGATCGCAGTTAGGACGTGGCGCTTTTATCAGAACGTTTGGCTTCCTTAGCCTATATGATTAAATTTTTACATTTTTTTTTCCCTTAATATATGGGCAAATTCAACCACCTAGGGTCATTGTTGCCCTTTTTGAGGTGAGGATTTTATAATTTATGATTAGAAATATATCATGATAGCGTTATAATAAGGTTCTTCTAATTTTGTCTTGTGAGTCTAGTGTAGCCTATTCGCAGTCTTGTAAAAATAACTTGTTCTCTTCTATTTTTATAGATGCATTTCCTTAAACGTTTTCTTGGCACTCTCTTAAGTCGTTTCTTTATATACACCTAACTTATAATTCAAGGATTACTTTCATTATTACAAAAGTACTAATTTTTAGGGCACTTGCTTCTCAACACTCCACTACCACCATCCAGCGAGGTTCGATATCTAGGATTATACCTTGACAGCCGACTGACATGGAACCCTCACACAAGACTGAAAAGACAAGAACTGAACAAAAGATGCGGACTACTTAGATGACTCCTTGGACCCTCATCTAAATTGTCGATTCAAAACAAACTTACAATATATAAAACAATTATTTGACCCATATGGACATACGGACTTGAACTCTGGGGATGTGCCAAAACATCCCACATGAACAGAGTACAGGCATTCCAGTCATTGTAAATGCACCTTTCTATGTATCCAACATAACCCTTCACAATGACCTTAACATCCCATTTGTCCTTGACCTTGCTAAATCCCCATATGTTCCACTCCAAATTGTCCAACCATTCTAATCCTGAAGGGCTACCCTTATCTTCCCAATCCCATCCTCCCAGTCGGCTTAAGAGACAGTGGCCCAGAGACAATTTATTCACCTATTCTTATCGTGAGTATTAAAATATTTGTTGAGACGTCTCTTGAAGTGCCAACAATGGTTGTCTTCTTTCATATATTGTATGTTTTTTATTTTATTTTACTTTTACCGTTTTTGTCAATTTGTACATAATATCTGCATCAACAAACTTGATCATTGTACTGTTATTAATTTGTACATATTTCAAATAAATAAATGAATAAAAAAAAAAACTTGCTTCTCATAGGGTGGATGAGCTTCAGATGTCGATCTGTATAAACACATTTCTCATTTTTGTGACTTAGGAGCCTTTCGTTATTTCTGGCAATGGGTCATAACCAGGTTTTAAGTGCTCCCCCCAGGTTTTAAAACCCACTCCGTTGAAATTTTTAAGAAAATATAGATTTTAGACTCCACTAACTTAGAGTAACGAAAATCGCTCTCTCGGCCTCTTCGACTTCCTCTCGCAAGGATATATGTCAAACAGCCAAAAATTGTTTCTCATTTTGCTTATTTTGTTTATCGTACATATTAATATTACCACTAAATTCCATAAATAAAAAAACTGACAAATCAAACAAAAGGACCGATCTAAGCAACGAAACAAACACTTTCGAAGCACTTATTTCTCCGCTTTCACCTCGTCCCGTCGAAATATAACTGTAGAACCTTTTTTGTAGAGGATTTAGTAAGGGGAACGGATTTTGGTGGTTAAATTTGAATTAGACGAACTATTTTTGTACCAAATTTCAGCAAAATTGGACCAAAAAAAATTGAGGGGGCAGCCACAGAGGGAGGAGATATATATATATATATATATATATATATATATATATATATATTTTGCAAAAAGAGATGCATACAAATATATGTAGATGTCCTGTGATCTACAATAATTTATAGAAGGTGTATTAAAGCAGCTGTGTATTATGCGCCTCACAAACTGGAGAGACCATATGTTGTAAGGTGTTCACGGCCATAGCTCTAATGCTGTATTCATGAGGCTGATCGCCCTAAACGCAGGCCTCCTGTAATGAGGCACAGACAATATATTCCACACTCAACACTCATGTCTCACACTTTATACTCGCTAAAGGTGTATAATTGCCGCAAACTGTGATACATGAAGTTATAATACCAGTTCGCTTAGTGGGGATTGTCTCATAAATAGTGGTGCTAGAAATGAATAGCTATCGTAAGAGCATTAGGAAGTCAATGCGATTTTCAGGTGACCAAGAAATGCTATATTTTTGGCAAATTTTGAAGGAAGGGTGTATTAATGGGAAAAATAGCTTCTTAATACAGTATGTGAATGGTTTCCTGTTTACATGAGGTAAATGTGAGAAAGTAAAATAAATCCAATGCGGAAAATAATTACTTCCAATATGGTGGCTATCTAGAATGGGAGGGGGATAAAGCTTGAATTAATTAATTCCAACTCTCTCACATCATAAAGACATATAATTATTTCATTAGTGAGTTATTTCATCAATGATGTGTTTAGTCCTAGGTTTTCATGTCCCGGTAGCCACCACAGAGTTACATGTTTACCGATACGCCAACCTTGTAACAGAAGCACAAACTTACATGCCACTCGAATCGTACTATGAAGACGTAAAACAAGCAATCTTACACTACTGGCAACTGGACTGGACTAACACAACAGAGAACAAACTGAGGACAGTGAAGTTTACGGTAAAAGAATGGCCTTCGTCACACAGAACATCACGACGCGAAGAGGTCTTATTAGCCAGACTACGTATCGGCCACAGTCGTGTGACTCACGAGTACCTGATGACTAATAAGGACAAACCTTCGTGCCGAACGTGTAGCTCGGGACTGACAAACAAGCATATACTGACTGGCTGCCATTTAAGACAGAACCTTGCTGTACCTATTGACTTGACAGAACTCCTTGGAGATGACAGCCACCACATAGATAAAAAAAAAAAAAAAAAAAAAAAATCAGTCCCGTAACAGGCCACGAGGGCCCTGAGGGGCAGATACTATAGAGGTATCTGATTCATGACCATACGGCACACTAGGGAGATAGTGTGGTCAGTACTATGCTCCGGCCGCCTGATTTTCCCCTTGGCCGCTTCGACTGCTAGAGTCATCAGCACCCAAGGTACCCATTATTAAATTAATTAAAGGCTGGGTCGGCCTAGCGACAGTCAAGGAGGCCGAATTCAACCCATGAACGAAGACACTTATTAGTCCAGTGCTCTACCACTGAGCTAACCTCGCCCCCCACACCACATAGATACAATACTCAAACATTTAAAGGACATAGACATTTATAACAACATCTAAAACAAAATATTAAGTAAATAACAAGTCAAAATATCGGGTTAAAATGTTTTAAAATTATTATTTAAGGACACTCAGTGTTTTAGGAAAATATTAGTCTAAACCAATTTTGCATCGCCCTGTACTGAAAATTATAGAAAAAAATGCACTTCGCCAAAGATGCGGTGCGATAAATAAATAAATTACTCATCAATGATGTACGGTAAAATGTTTACAGCATTGAAATCAGAGAATCCATAAGCCCCACGGTTATTTACCGACGGATCAAAAACAAGTTTTGGCACAGGTTCAGCTGTAATTTTTGATCAAGATTTCTATAAAGAAAAACTGCCATAAAATGCTAGTGTATACAGTGCTGATACTAGAGGTCATTCTCTTAGGTATCAGACGAATAGAGATAACTGATTTTAACCAGGTAATGATATTTACTGATTCGTTTTAATTTTTATTTTAATTTTAACGTCCATTATTATTAACTAAGAATTTTAGGACGGGTTATCCATAGGTCTGATTCGTTTAGTTCCTTATTCTCACTTAACGACATAGACACAACTCATCCTATTATCAAGCAAATATTACATCATCTACATAGGTTACAGGAACACAATATACAAATTAAAATTATATGGCATGAAAATATTTCTGAAAGCACTTAAGTTGACGAACTAGTAAAATTAGCAACACGAAAAGATACACATGACATAGACCTCTTCACATTACAAGAGGTTAAAAGAGAAACAAACACTAACATTTTAAACAATTTGCAGCAATATTGGCTACTTACACGATACAAGAAACTGAAAGAACCCAAAGTTACAGTTCAAGCTAGATTGTCCAGCTCAGGGGGTGAGAAACAAGATGCAGTAGTTTTATGTCGTTTAAGAATCGGACATATTTTACTCACACACTCGTTCTTAATGAATAAAACTTACAAACCTACTTGCAGACTGTTTAACATACTTCTAACAGTTGAATACATATTCACTTCTTCAAATGACTGAACTATAGGAAGAGGGTAGGCAATTGATAATCATTATTTTTCAACATCTAAAACAACACAGCTATAAAACAAGATTTAATTCTAGACTCTCACCCTACTTCTGATATCTAGTAGCATTGGAGAAAAGATAATTTTCATTATATTCATCTAAATTAAATCTATTTTTAATTTTTTTTAAAAAAGGCCTAATCTGCCGTAACATGTTGTCTTTTGCGCATGACTAGTAAGATTGCTACTTGTTGATTATGTGTCATAATGGAGAATTATGTTGTCTACAAACAATTGCTTAAGTGATATAGCATTCGTATTGTATTATAAAATTGTGACCCTTTCTCTTCCAATATATAATTTGAATAGGCGGAAGGTCATGTATATATAAAACACGTCAACTTCACTTTATATGCTTTATTTTTATGCCCTACATGTTTCGCGTCTCTTTACGCATCTTCAGGAGCAACTTAATCCTATATACATAGATTTAGCCTTAGCTACGGAAGACCTTCCACAGGTAGGGCCACGTCCATACTAATACAATGACGTTAAAATGGTTGTTATCCATCAGCTGATTCAGATCGATCATGGCTTATATCGATTCCAGAGAAAGCTTTTAGATAAAGAAAAGAACCCCATACGAAGAAGAATAAAAGAAAATATACATATAATTAAAAATAGGAAAAAAAACTGTAAATAAAAATATATATATAGATATATTCGTATTATAGTTTGATGAAACATGTATCTACGAGACTTTCAAGCAAAACATTTGTTACCATAAAACGTTTTGTTTTCGGGTTTAACGTGCGGCGTATCAACTTTTGGGCTATTACGGCCGGGTACAAGTTGCCACCCATTTATAATGCCAACAGCGCGTGGTCGGTCACCCATTCAGGTGCAGGCCATGCCAGACGTTCCTTAACTTCCGTGATCTACGCGAACCGGTGCACTCAACGTGGCTATGCTCATTGGCTCTTTGATTGATATCTTGTAAATTCAAAACCAATATAATTTAAAGGTTTACGGCCAAACCCTTAAATTAAGTGATCAGTCAACATTTAAAAATAATTTTATTTATTTATTTGATTTCAGAGCCCGCAACAGGGCGATTTGCTCCATAAACACGTAGGGTGCAAACAAATTAAAAGATCTAAAAATCCAAATTTAGAAACATTAAAAAGAATGGCAAAAAGAATATATATATATGTACGGTAAATTTAATAAATTATTTTCAATAAACTAAAATTCGATCTTTTCGGTCTATTTTGTACAAATAAAATTTAATAAATGGTGAAACATATTAGAATAAGGTTTTTTAAATTTGCTCGTACATGTTTATCTGTTTTAAAAAATGTAAAATAATGGATATGTGTGGGCTACCATCTGTCAAAAGTTCGTACATATCATGTGGCATGTTGATGTTTTCACGTTTCCTGCAGTCTGTTAGTAAGTGTTTTACTGTTAATGTCTTATTGCATTCTGTACATAGTGGTATGTCTTGTTTTGTCATTAAGTAAGAGTGAGTTAGTAGTGTATGTCCAATTCTAAGTCTTGTAAGGACTACTTCATCTCTCCGGCAGGTTCTATTGCTGGAGTTCCATTTTGCTATGAATGGCTTTATCTCCCGAAGCTTGTTTTCATTCAAAGATAACCATTCAGCCTGCCATTTATTGAGTACGTGAGTCCTTACAACCTGTTTCATGTCGGGTTCTGTAATTTGTGAAAAGTCTTTGGTACATTGTCTGGTGGCTAATTTTGCCAGAAAGTCCACGTCAGTTGATTTCAATAAGTTAAAATGTCCTGGTAGCCAAAACATAATAATGTCAATGTTGTGATTTTGAAGTGTACGTATTTGTTCAAATATGTCTGTTACAATTGGGTGAGTACTGTACATGTCTGTGAGAGAGAACAAAGAACTTAATGAGTCTGTAAAAAGCGTGATTTTTTTGTGTGATGTGGTTGGAACATTTGACAGGGCTAGGTAAATCGCGAAGAGCTCGGCAGTATAAATGCTTAAAGCATTTGCTAGTTTTGCCTGAAATGCTTTGTCTTCTACGATTGCTGCTGAACCTGTGCCACTGCTTGTTTTTGAGCCATCAGTATAAATGCCTAATGCTCCCACATAGTTTGTTAATATGGCATTCATTTTATGCTTATAAATGTGGTGAGAGTGTGGATCAGTTTTATTATGTTGTGATAATGAAATGTTTATTTTTAAGTTCTTTGTTCTCCATGGAGGATGTGAAAGTGCTTTGAAAACATGTATAGGTGTTTGAAGTATATTAGAGTGACGAGTGTATTGTAAAATTCTAATGTTCAAAGGTTTTTGTTTTGTTTCATTTGTGTATCTGGGATAAAACTCGTTTATTAAAATATTTTTTGTACAAAGCTTGTTAAGCGATTTTAGTTTAATAAAATAATTTGTGCATAGCAATTGCCTTCTGTACTCTAGAGATGGCTCGTTTGATTCAACATACAGGCTACTACGAGGACTAGATCTGAAAGCGCCTGTTGCTAGTCGTAGTCCTGTATTGTGAATTGTGTCTAGTAGTTTCAGTGAACTTTGACTGGCCGATGAATATGCTGTGCAACCATAATCCAGTAATGACCTGGTATAGGCCGATAAAACATCAGCATAGAGCACCTGTCAGCACCCCATTTAGAATTACTCAGTATCCTCATTAAATTTTAAAATAATAAGACAGCCCAAGCACATGGATTACATTGGGGAGCGATGCACCCAGAACTCGATTGAAGAACAGCGCTCCACCTGTCTCACAAGTGAAATAAAAGTCAAACGACGATCCTCCGTGCTTTAGAACCTTAATTTTATGTTTGGATCATGGCGCCATTTTATGGCCTATGCTCATCCTCGACAAGAGATCTACAATCCTGCTCCCGACCTCATTTGTGAGCAGGTCGGCTCTAATTAAGCTATTTATACCGGTCTTGAAGGGTTTATAAATAGGCACTTTATGCTGGTCTTGAGGAGTTAGTGGAAACAGAAGCTGATCCTTTTCAGCCATTTATATTCTGATATTCGTTGTTTTATTCCGGTCTTCTCAACCTTAATTAAACTTTTATACATGTCCCATCCGGCTCCTGCTACCTGTTTTTTTACTTCACAACAAGCTCCAACTCTGAATTTTCGAACCCCCTTATATCTATAAAAAAAAGACCTGATTAGAACAAGACGGATATCTCAATCGTTTTCTTGTTATTTGAAGACGTATTTAATACATCGACAGTGACTCTTTATATCAGGAATTTTCCATTGCTCAAATAATTACAAGCTTTTTCTAGCTTTTTTAGGGATATAAATACTGAAGTACATGGAATCAATTACAAACTCAATTCCACAATGAATCAATTTTTTCTTCAATAAGGCTGGCATAATTAATAAAAAAAATCATACTATACATTAATAAACAGATGCAGATAGTAAGCCATTGAGGTTGTAAGATGTCAAGAAATGCTGGGGATTCGGCTAAGAAGTAATGTAGGATTATCATAAAAATAAAAATCTTTATTTTGAACGTTTCAGTATGCTCTTTGGCAGCCTTCTTAACCTTTAAGTACTGAGGTATGGTCCCTGGGACCTTTTGTTTACTGAAATTTGAAAGAAATTATATATTCATTGATTGTGTGCAATCAAAATGGAAATAGTAGGGGGATTTCTCGAAAAGGCTACCAAAATGGTCCCAGGGACCATACCTCAGTACTTAAAGGTTAAACTAATAAAGAAATATAAATAATTACAAACGAGAATGATTAGAACAGTTTGAAAATTGTTTACATCATTATAATACTTAAAAAAAACAATTATTAAGAGCAGATTAGGTAAAAAAAGGCTTTTTATGCACAAATTAGTTGGGAGTAAGTAAACAAATTAACAGAGGCCTAAGGTAAAAGAAATACCAGAAAAATACATTGTGAAGAGCACAATTGCAAAGAAACACAGTAAGCAAAAGAATAATTTTTTTTTCAACTAATCTATGATAATATTTTTTTCAAAATATTTATTTATTTATTTACAGGTGTATTAAAATCTACATTTTAAGTTTTATTGTGTTCCTTAGAAAGGATTCTGTGGATACCTGTTGTCTAAAGTTTTTACAGTTAGCCAACTATCTCCTGCGACCAGATAGGAGGCAAATGAGACGTGGGCTATGATATCTTGAAGAAAATATCCATTGATATTACTTTAAAATAATATAATGTAATAAAATCATTTTAGTTCACTGTTATAAATATATATATATATATATATATTATATATTATATAAATATATATATAAGATATAATTTTCTTGTATAAAAATTAGTAGAGGATACATTCATCAATAAAAAGGTTATAAAGTATTTTATTAATAAAGTAATGTCTCTGACCATGACAATGACTATAGAATAAGCAAATTATCTAAAGAGCATACAAAAAAAAAAAAAAAAAAAAAAAATAGAGAAAGAATAAAGGAAGAGGTGGGGCATTAGACGGATAGCCAGCATTATTAATTATGTGCGGATAGTGAAGGTGGTTATGTCTAATCTCCAAAGAGATCTAAACATGGAATTTCCGGTTTGAGGATGGAGTAGATACCATACGGCGCTACTCATCCATTCATCCGTAATTCATATACTAGTCATTCAAGAAAGTGCGATTTGCTTAAGATGCGATTTGTAAAGCTCAGAACAGGAAATCGTAATATTTCCCCTTGAATGAAGCGAACCCGACAGTTCCGAAATTTCAATCAAAGTTTTCTCCAGATGATGTCCTTCTATCAAAAATTATGCAAATTACTATCTATCCATTTCTATTATTTTTTTTATTATTTTTTTTTTTTTTACTGGCTTGTCAAACCTTCCGAAATAAGTATTAATACACATAAATCTCTGATTAAATTGTTATAAATAACTGTTTTATTTAAATATTCATTTACTTGAGTCTGAAAAAATGGCCAATTATATCCGTCATTTTTACGTGTTCTAAACCGAAACTATAATATTGTTTTCATGTGGTGGATTCTGTCATGAAAAAATGAATAAAACTAAATTTTAGAGCGTTTCCAAAACTTCATCGACCCTCATGTTCCTCATTTATACGAACTAAGAAATATAAATTTTGTGTACGTTTGAAAAAGAGGAAATAAAGTATTTAAATATTATATTAACATTTTATACATTTCATATATTCTGTTTAATACCTCGAAAACGGTTAAAAAATTGTAAAAAGCCGAAGGTGACCTTTCGAAAGCCTAATGCATAGATTAGATGTATATCTGTAATATTGTGATTTGATGTATATATGTATGTAATAATTGTTTCGATTAGCTGCGGATTCTCATAAATAAATAATACGAAAATACATTTCCTAAAAATAAGGTTGAGATATAACGGATATAAACGGAACTTGAAATCTTGGATGTTTTTCTTTCGATTCATTTTTTTCCACATTTCAGTAACCCTGAAATTAGGGAATTCATTTTCTAACATTTTACATTTTAGCGCGGTTACTCCCTATCTCCATAGGGAGAACTCGCTTATGAGGTTCATGACGCAATCCGGAAGTGCCGACTAGAAACTTTCACGTTTCAGACCCTATAGATCACGGAAATATAAGTGGCCCAAATTTGTATATATATATATATATATATATATATATATATATATATATATATATATGTATATATTTATATATATGCTTGTCTGTTCGCGCTCTAGCAAGCTCAAAAATGGTCCGATTTTAACGAAATTTGGTACAAAAATCTGTCGTCTAATTTGAAAGGTCAAGTTCGTTAACCAGCAGAATCCGCCCACTAGAAGATAGTGTTTGGGGCGAAATTCGCGAAAAAAAAATGGTAACGCTTACGTTTTTGAGTTTATATGCTGAGGTAAGTGTTTTATAGGTTTCTTAACATAAGAAAACGAATGAATTCATTTTTAAGGCGATAACTGTAACCGTTCCTGAGAAAAGTGGAATCAATGTTTTTGTAAGTCATTATATTTTTGTGAGTACTTAGAATCGCGGGATTCAATTGAAATATTTTCTACATCTTGGAAATTAATCCCAACTAAGATGATTAAATTTTGGTTATATTTGGAGTTAAGGAAGCATGCGAAAAAAAAATTTTATTAATAGACGTGAAAAGTTTTCAGATCTTCATACATTTTTCGTAAATATCTCGATTACAGTTGGGAAATTGTGCTAAGTGGAAGGTCACCATTCGAATGCTTACTAAATTCTCTACAAAAAAGGTCCTGAAGCAATATTCGATGGGGCATCGTCAATCAGAGATATAAGCGCTTAAAACGTAAAAAGTGTTTGTTTTGTTGTTTTGAAAGGGTTTTTCTCTTTGTTGATCTCACTTTTTAATTGGTTGTTTCTTGTTTTAAATTGCATTTATCAGTAAAATTAGTATTGTAGTAAAATAAGCTAAGAAACGGTGAAAGGTTTGGTAAGTTTGGAGTGGCTGTGGTAATCAAGATGGCAGTGGCTAATCATGATGACGTAGTTTGTTTTGAATTATCCCTTCTATATAACCTTTCTCATAGCCTCTAACTGAAGTTATCGTTATTTCTTATTTTATAGAAAGATTTAACCCACGTCAGAATGGAATTTTATTCGCCGTGAAGCACATATTTACAGGTGATTATAACAGTAAAACGAATTTGCTAGTAAAACAAGATACTTAAAATGACAACGAATTTTTGGTTGTTTAGAATAGAGCCTTCTCAGCAGTAGTCGAAGAGTAAGTACGTTTTCAGTACATAATTGTATTTACTTTTACAGATTAAGAATTATCCGCTTCTGTGTAAGTTGGCTACTGTCAGTTTCCAGTGATTTGTAATGCTAATCTATTCCATTTCTTCCAGATGTACGTAACCGCGCTAAGATGACGCAGTTCCTGCGAGTCGGACTTTTATAAATACTACATGCATTTTAGATATTTTTGTAACTAGGAAAGTTAAATATTAATTGTCTTTTTTAAAAAATTATCATTTTTTTCTCCAAAAAAGGAAGGAATTCTGAGGTCAGTCTAATTTAGGACCACAATCGGTTTGATCCATTCCTCAGACCTCAATAAGTCATTTATTTATATATTAAAAAAAAAAAAAAAAAAAAAAAAAAAAAAAAAAAAAAAAAAAAATCCTATAAAATTTGAATTTTTATAAGAAGAATTGCCAGGATGACAAGGCCTAAATTTAAAAGGTTTTAAAAAAGAGGCTGCTAGAAATAAGATATTGAAAATGGCCTGAAGGCCGAAACGTTGTAAAATGAATATATAAATAAATGACTTATTAAGGTCTGGGGAATGGATCAAACCAATTGTGCTTTTAAATTAAATATTAACATAAGTTAAAAATCAACAATGAATGAATTTAATGAATGTGGTTAAAGTTGAGGAAATATAAAATTGACATAAATGATACTAAAGCTATGAAATAACACTAAAAGCTAATAAATTCAATAGGAAGATAATTCAGTGAAAATAAATGATAGGAAAGCATTGATGAATATAATATAATGTTCAAACATAATGAGATATATGGTTACAGCTTATTTTTTAAAGTTCTTCATATTTAGTTGTACCAATAAATGTATCAAAGTTCTTGATAAGAATCCCTCTCTTAAAAACTGGCGCCCTTCCTCCTTTTAACTATATCGAACTATTGTAGTCGAAATATTATGCATGAAACGTTTCAATTCTATGCTTTTCAAATCTCACTAAAAACTCAAATTAAATGGAAACGGACTAAGATAACGTATTTCCTACTAGTTGGGCGTTTTACTGTCGTTTTTTTTTTTCCTGAAATACAATAACGGTTAGTCAGTATGAATTGTGACAGGCAACCAAAATTATATGATCAATAAGTTTTATTTCCAAAATAAACTTTTTTTTCTCCCTTTGTACTATAAATAAATTTACGAAAACAAATAGGTTTCCTAATATTTATCCAATGTACGATTTAATAATCCTTTTACCTCATCCACATTCGTCATCTTCTTGAAAGTGAATGTATTACGAAACGAAAGGTTATAAAACAACGGGATTGTCACAATGGATTTCAGTTTATAATCGGTATTTTTGAAGACAATGACGCATTTGGTCACTCCTGGAATGGCCGAAACAGGCATATTTTCTTTTATTTTGATGTCATTCAGTTTTATCCGCTTTGCGCTGAATTTATCTTACATTTTTTTACATAATAATAAAATTATTTCCCTGAGCATTTCGAGTTTTTTTTCGTCATAATTACGTAAAGCATGGTTTCTATTCTATTGGTTAACGTGGCTAGGTTTGGGGGTTCAATGCCCACTAGGGATAGCGGGGTTTCTTTCGATAAAATCAATAACAATGAGGCAAAGCTTAAAATTAAAATAAATTATAAGGGGTTTTCTTGAGAATTCGCTTTTTAGTAACCTGCGATAATGGTTGTATTCCTAGGAGTGCGCCATTTAAAAGAGTTTTCGAACAATATTTAAGGAAATATTACATGATTTTCTATCCATGATTGGGCTGGTTCCTCTCTTATATCCAAAGAAAAGCCGCCACATCATATGTAAATTCAAGCCTGCAACCGTAGGCACACAGTAAAGATTAAAAAATGATACGACAAGAAAAATACTTGTTCCTTTTTATGGAAAAAAAATTATTGGTATAAATAGTAATTAATTTTTTTGTTTTGTTTAAATGGAAAATACCATCAAGTACTTTCTGCATTTGTTGATGTGTCGGTGATGAAAGCACTGGTAAGCATCAAATTTGCATTTACATGAAAATATAATATATTGATAATATTTCACTCGTTTAAGATAAATATACAAATTAAAATTCATAGTCAGCTCTTATTGTTCATTTGTGCTTCATTTATTAAAATATGTGGAACGAGGTCTCCCGTGGTCTAGTGGCTAGCGCCTTAGATTCATAAGCGGGAGATGGTGGGTTCGATCCCCACCGGCGGCAGGAATTTTCTCATCTCAGGGCTCGTTCAGAAAATTCCTCGCTGCACCCTGGATGTCGGCGCTAATGGCCCAGATTTGTCGATGCGCTGTTTAAACAAAACAAAAAAAATGTATAATGTATGTATTATGTCTGAGGTTGGTGCATATGCACTTCCTGGAGGTACAAATTTTTGGACTGACAAAATTTAAAGGCTAGTTTATATATCAAAAATAGAAAATTTTGAAAATTACGCATTGGTAGTTGTAAATAATAATTATGTGGACTATATTAACTAAATTATAATGCAAGTAAACACAAAGACACAGGGCTCCCCAAAAACCACGGGCCCCTGACCAGTTGCCCACCGTGGCCCCCACGTTCCGGAGGCTCTGAAAGGCACAAAAAAAGTTACATTTTGTAGACCAGTGTTATCTAACAAATTTTCATGATCGAAGTAAAGATGGCGAATAACTAAGAAGGAAATTGAGTCCTGTCAAGCGATTAAAGTAAGTGATAACAGGTGATAATGTAGTCCTATAGTAATAGAGGTCATTAGAAAGGAACGTGCCGGCGGGATTAAAGGCTGGATGAGGACAGGTGCGCGGAGCGGTAGTCCGCTTGTAAAAACACGGCCGAGTTGAGTCGGCGACTACAAAAGCTGATAATTGAAGCCGGTACTGGTGAGTGTTATTGATAGGGGAATAGGAGCTACCTTGTCTGACTTAGACTATTGTACTGCATCTACTCGAGAGTCGAGGGTAAACACAGGCAGGCTTCTCATCACAGATTGGAGCAATGTCAGCAAGGATCCTTTATAGTAGGCCTTCAGGAATCGAGCTGTGTCAGGTGTTGGGAGCATTCAGAATGTAGTATCAACACATATAAGGAAGAGAAAAAAAACCAACGATAAATGTTACCATTGCAATTGTAATTTAAAAAAATAAATTACACATAAATATATCATGGAGAAATTAGACAAACCGATATGCGACTTTGTAGGAAAACTTTAACAATTAAAAATATACTCACACATGTAAAATACATGGCAAACTGAACGTTCTATACGACTTACAAGAACTTTTTACAGAAGGTAGTCCATATACACACTATTTAAAACTCATTAACATGAGTTTATATTATCGTATTAACGATACGATGATGTTACGAAAGATTTTGAATGTGATGTAAGGAAGGATATTGAAGGTGGTATTAGGAAGGAAATTGAAAATGGTATTAGGATGGTTATTGAAGGCAGTATTAGGAAGGATATAGAAGATGGTATTAGGAAAGGTATTGAAGTAATTATTAGGAAGGTTATAGAAGGTGGTATTAGGAAGGAGACAGAAGGTGGTATTAGAATGGATATTGAAGGTTGTACGTATTAGAAGGGATATTGAAGGTGGTATTCGGATGTTTATTGAAGGCAGTATTAGGAAGGATATTGAAGGTGGTATAAGGAATGATATAGAAGGTGGTAGTATTAGGAATGATATAGAAGGTGGTATTAGGGAGGATATAGAAGGTGGTATTAGGAAGGGTTTAGAAGATGATATGAAGAAGAATATTGAAGGTGGTATAAGGAAGGATATAGAAGGTGGTAGTATTAGGAATGATATAGAAGGTGGTATTAGGGAGGATATAGAAGGTGGTATTAGGAAGGGTTTAGAAGATGATATGAGGAAGGATATTGAAGGTGGTAGTATTAGGAATGATACAGAAGGTGGTATTAGGGAGGATATAGAAGGTGGTATTAGGAAGGGTTTAGAAGATGATATGAAGAAGGATATTGAAGGTGGTATAAGGAAGGATATAGAAGGTGGTAGTATTAGGAATGATATAGAAGGTGGTATTAGGGAGGATATAGAAGGTGGTATTAGGAAGGGATTAGAAGATGATATGAGGAAGGATATTGAAGGTGGTATAAGGAAGGATATAGATGGTGGTATTAGGAAAGATACAGAATGTGGTATTAGGAAGGATGCAGAAGGTGGTATTAGGAGGGATAATGAAGGTGGTATAAGGAAGGATATAAATATCACCTTCAATATTTTTCGTAATATCATGTTATTGTTAGTACGAATAAATTCATAATTTATTTGTAAATTTTTATTCAGAAATTATAATGTGAATAAATATTTATTCATATATTTTGATGTGAATGTTCTTCTAATCACTTGATTTTTTGTGAATATTCACGGTTAGTTAAAATATTCACTAATGAATAAAATTGTATTTGTATTTATATATTTGGTATACGCGAATACAAATAAATTGGTATTCACAATTAAAATGAAGTTATAAATAAAATTATGCCTATCTCTGGTAACATGTTAAAAATTCTGCATACGGCCCGTTCTTGCCTCATCATTAAATGAGGGTGTGTATGTAACGAATGACCAATTTAGAGCCTCTTAATCAGGACTTCTTCCCTTCTTCAAACTCAGACTGGTTGTGTTGTCCGTAGAATCCGAACAGACAAATATGTGTATAAATGGTCTATGAATCGTTGACACTTCTACGAATTCCTTAATGAAACCGACGTAACAAGCACCGTTTCCTCCCTATAGAGAGAAAATTGATGAAAACCTGCAAAAGAAAACCACTGCAATATCTCACCACAACCACAATCCCTACATGGAAGCGACAGCCGTCGAATTGAGATATGGTCCCGGCAGGGGCTAAAGACTCGGTACGCCACCCATATCCATCTCTCATAATAATAAATACACCCTCTATTAATAAAGTACATTATATTAGACTTTATTTCTTCCTCTTTGGAAGATTTATCGTCTCGATTTGTCTGCTGACTCTGCAGGTTGGTAGACTGCTTGACTTATTCCAACTGGAGGGACCGCGAATTTGTCATTGATGAATCATATTGTTTTGGAAGTCGTAAAATAGTATTCTTTCTGCCTTGAGGTTTGGCCCGGATGAATACATCATACATCTCATTCATTATTCAATGCAATATATCATTGTCCTCGGATATATAATTTCCTATATATTTTATGTTACTATTTGTTATTTTTGGGCCATAGGAGAAAAACATTTGTATGCTGAAGTAATAAATTAGTCTTAAAAAGTGTTGTAGTTAAAAACATTGCATGCCGTTGACTAAAAACCTTAGTTTTATTATTTAAAAAGAAAACACCCAAAGTAGTATATATAATATGTGATCTTACCTTGAATCTTTATGCATTCTATGTTCAAAACATTCATATTCAATAAATGGACTAATATTTATTTTAACGTTTTAAACAATATGCATATATATATATATATATATATATATATATATATATATATATATATATAATGTAATTAAATTAAAGAAATAATTAAAATAAAAAAATGAGAAAAAAAGGAAATTAGAGAAATAATAATAAAAAGGAGTAAAAAGTACGGTGAATATCCTTATACGAAGTTCAGAAAATATTCTAAGAATAAGAGAAATGGGTTACGTTTGATCATGTAACATTCGCCAGGTTTATATGAACTTCTTATGTTACGTTTATTATGTTTTATGTATTCTCCATATGTCGTTATTATTTTATTATGGTATATCAATATTTAATTACGATTTCTTAAATATTCACGAATGAAAGGATCAGGGCAAACAGTGCTAAGCAACATTTTTAACAAAACTTATCTGTGCCAGCTATATGTTGGATATTATGTGGGACTATCAGTCTATGATGCGAATGCTACTAAAATATGACAACGAGCTCTGTATACTACTTACTCTTGTTGCCCCTAACCATTTCAGCTCATAGTCCCTCATAATATCCAGCATATAACAGCTACAGTTAAGTTTTGTTAAAAATGTTTACCTTACAGTACGTCTGACTGATGGTAGCCATTACTTGGACACAATATTTGAATATTTACATCATAGAGGTATATATGACAAAATTTAACTAAAATAAACTTATATTATTTTTATTTTTGTTTTTTGAATTATTATTTCTTTTACATTTTATTTTACTTTTTAGAGTTTTCTTTTCATATAAATTTATTTATTTTTATACTTTTTCCAAACTCATATCTATATATGTTTATTATAATTTATTCATCATTTAATTATTATTTTTAAAACTATCAACGTTTAAAAGCTGACGTTTCCATACACACAATCACTCTTGCAAATCGCCGTCGCTACGGTCTTGCAATAGAAATAAATAAATAAAAATGTTGCTTGGCACTATTTTACCCCGACCCCTTCAAATGTATTAAATATTCCTACACGTATAAAGTTTAGTTTAGTTTTTTTTTTTTTTTTTTTCTCTATTATGTAATTATTACTTAATTTTACTTGGCCGTTAATGGAAAACCACAACATGTAGCATCCTCCATGACCTAATAAATAGTTAAATAATGGCAGTTAGTTTTAGTGATAAGTTATGTATATACATTAACTATAGTTCAAATAGCAAGGCTCTAAATAATGTTTAGCACTTAATTCTTAACACAAACCTACTAACTTTTGTCTTATGCTCTCCTTAAACTTTTTTTTTCTGTTTGTATTTAGTACTATAAGTTACTGTTAATTGTGAATATATAAATTTGTATTTTTTACTGTATCTTAAAAAAGTCCGTCACGCAGGAGCTGCATAACTAAGCACTTTCCTCAGAATTTGGGTAGTGTAGACTGCTTTCCAGAACAATTTGCTTAAAATATCCTACATAAATTAAATAAAAACATGAATAGTTCTCTTTTAAATTTGTAATGAGTAACTGATCAATTATTAATTTGCTTCCAGAGTTATGTTTACACATGGTACCTACTACACTACGTAATAAATACAAAAAAACTCATATTATCGTATTTTGATCTAACGCAGGAACAGGATACAGTCACTCTAGTGGTAGAAAGCGCTCCTTGCGGCGGCTTTGTGAACCTACGTTTGGCGGGCTTTTCTATTGAAATATATTACAAATTAAACCCCCGCTTTACGATTGACCGATTCAGCTCATTTTTACAATACTTCTTTCTCATGAGTTACCCACGACGTATACCGCGTTTCGTTACAATACAGCAGAAATTACGAACGGTATGAGTATATTAGGAATTTGGGTCCGGAGTAAACCCCCCCCCCTACTAATGAACCGATTTAGTTTATTTTTACAACACATATTTAACTGTAGATTACCACTACGAATACCGAGTTTCGTCGAAATATACCAAAAATCACGGCTGGAAGTGGCGAATTGGTATTGTGGGTCCGGAGTAAACCCCCCCCCCCTCCTAATGAACCGATTTAGTTTATTTTTACAACACATATTCACCTGTGGATTACCACTACGAATACCGAGTTTCGTCGAAATATACCAAAAATCACGGCTGGTAGTGGCGAATTGGTATTGTGGGTCCGGAGTAAACCCCCTCCCCTTCTAATGAACCGATTTAGTTCATTTTTATATCTCACTTTTCTTTCTATATTACCACTACGAATACCAAGTTTCGTTGAAATATAACAAATATTACGGCTGACATAGTCAAATTAGTGTTTTGGGTTCGGGGTAAACCCCCCCTTCCGGTGGACCGACTTTGGTGGTTAACGAACTCGTTCAATCGTTTGCTAATTGAATGCTATATACCAAGTTTCGTGACGAAAAAACAAAAACTCTGGCCGCTATCGTGTTAACAGACACACACATATATATATATATATATATATATATATATATATATATATATATATATATATATATATATATAGATATATATACATTTTAACGGGGGTCATTTTCGGTGTCTACTAGGTAGGATCGATAAAGATTTGAAGACATTTTTCAAAAATTCCGTCATGAGTCCAACCTCAATAGCTACTTTCCTTCGGAGGAAAGTGCTAAAAAAGAGCAAGTCACCGTCGCGACGCGTCGTTGCGAAGCTCGTTAAAAAAAAAAAAAAAAAAAGTTTAGTAACTCTTCAAAACGCTTAAACGTTCAGCGTAATAAACGTCATAATCTTCACTTGGACGATTTATACTGTGTCATTATTATATCTATTCTAGGTATTATGTGTTTTTTTTTTGTTTTTTTTTTACGGCGCATCGACATAAATCTTGGCCATTAGCGCCGATTTATTTGTTACTGTTTAAATTATTTTCTTTAAAGTAAATCGCCCTGTTCTGAGGTCATTGATAAAATTATTCTACGCGTGGATTGTAATTATGAATGAAACACCTACACTTTCCGAACGGTGTAAATGATGGCTAAGTCGCCAATTCGCAGATATTATATTAGTCCGACTAGTGAATCACTCAATACACACCTTTTCCGGTTTTTATTACTGGTATTAAATATAAAGACGTTTAATTTAGATTTTTCTCAGAGATATGATGCATTTACTTATCCATAATTTGTATTATTCACAAAAATCTAATGATTTCTATTGATGACTCAAGACTCCCGCTGCTGCTGCTCAAATAGTGCACATTTCTCACAAGGAAGTGACTAGAATATTTTATTTGTTCTATTTATAGAGCGCGCCGCTCACTGAGAAACACAAAAGATAGTGTAATGTGTAAATGTTTCTTTTTTTCGGAACGAAGTGGAATATAGGCACCAAACGATTGGACGAGTTCATTAAACAGCCAAATTAGTCATTTCTTTGGGTTGTTTCGTCCGAATATATATTATATATGATCCTTCCAAGGGGGGGGGGGGTTGACCCGGATTACTAATTTACCCATAATGTTTCTTGCATTCCAACAAAACTCAGTATACAACATGCTCATCCGAATAAAAATGTTTATTTTCAAAATAAACTCAATTATTACTATCGGGGTCGTTATTTTTTACTTCCATTGTTGAGAAACACGCATTCTACCAAAAAAAAAAAGAAAAAAAGAAATATGTCCATTAGAGGTTTTGGTTGTCCTGCAATAATAATAATGATAATAATTAATTTTTTGTTATAAGAGGAACCCAGAATTCAAGGGGTCTAAGTCACCGTCTTGAAAAAAATGAGTTAGATGCAGGAATGGGTTGTGTACACCGTAATCTTGTGGGTGGTATAGAGATCCAAGTGATTTTCTTGACAGCCCAGAAAGAAATGAAGTGGACTATGTGCGGATTCTCCAATTCTTTTGCATATTAATCATAAACCGGATGATGTACCTATTATGTATCGTCTATAATTAACAGCTAAGGACCTGAGGATTCGTCTAGTATGATCGGAACTGCATAAATCTAGTTTTTCCTATTACCACATACCAAGGTCTAGAATGAACTGCATAAATCTAGTTTTTCCTATTACCACATACCAAGGTCTAGAATGAACTGTATAAATCTAGTTTTTCCTATTACCACATACCAAGGTCTAGAATGAACTGTATAAATCCAGTTTTTCCTATTACCACATACCAAGGTCTAGAATGAACTGTATAAATCTAGTTTTTCCTATTACCACATACCAAGGTCTAGAATGAAAACCTTGTATCAAAACAAAAATGTAAATATCTTTTATACATTTTTAGATGGATATTATGGCTAATGAAAATGAGACAAGGTTTGATTCTTTGTCCATAGGGCCCAGAACGAATAAGATTAAGTTTCTTTGACACTCAAGTATTTTCAAATATGAGCTTATCCCTCTAAGAAAGTATAAAAGTTATTAAGGTTTTTTTCTGTAATACGAGGTTTTCATTCTAAGACATCCCTTAAAGCGTTTTCCTCAAAGCATCGAGTATGTTACTTAGACCTCTGGGGTCCTCATATTTATGTGGTTTCACTACACATTAAAGCAGCGTCAGCAAACGTTATGCAGTTCTTGCGTGACACATTGTGCCATAATTGCTTGCTCAACAGCGTTTTGACCTTTTGTCACCTACCGCGTCCGGGCGTTCCGAAATCCCTTGGAATTTCCGGCCTTAGAAAGACTCAACTTAAAGTCGTAAGCCCTAGAATTAAGTGGAAGATGACAGTATTGAGATGATGACTCTCAAGAGCGACACAAGATGAATTGGCAGAAGGACACAAGAAGCGGCCTCCGAGGTAGGTATCTGCATATGAAAAGGCTCGCCATGGAGGTAGGGCCATATGGCGTCTTCAAGCACTCATTTTCTCTCTAGGCTACACTACAAATATTTTACAAATGATGACGTCTTTGTTTCTTCACCACTCCAGCTCCTTGTAACAGATTTAGACTTCCTGGCACGTGCTTTCGTTTTGCTATTGTCATCTTTGTATATCTGATATTTTTACATTTGATTCTTTCTATTTTTTTGTTCAAGTATTGCTATTTGTGGGAGACATTAATTAAAAATAACATTATTTATTATTAAGACGTTCATTTCAGCAACACATTTGGTGGAAGACATTTCATTCAAGGGTACCTAAGGACAAGTGTAGTTTTATCAAATTCAGATATTCTAATAAAATATATACTACAATTTAAATAGTTGAATATTATTCATCTTGGAAGGATAATTTTTGCAACCATTGTAGAAGATATGACCATTGTAGTAGGAAAATATAATTCCCCAAATAACATGAAGTAGGTATTTAAAAAAAAATATAGAAATATCAAAAGTTTCAAAATAAAATATTTTAAAAATGATTAGCAATCTTGGCACTGCCTAATACATTTTTAGCAACAATCTTGAAGTGTAGATGGGATATGTCAACGCTTCATATTAATATTGTAAGGCGGTAGATCGAATGGAATCACATCCGATATTAAGCCGATTTCGTGATGTGTGAATAAAAAAATAGAATTTTATTTTCTAGTAGTTCAAAACGACGGATAACATTTCTATGAGATTAACATTCGACCTTTCTAAGATATATGTCTAAGAAAAACACAGAGACATGAGAAGCTTTGGACTTTTTAAATATTTTCTTAAATATCTACATAATGTTTAAGTAATGTGGAAAGAACGGTCTGTCCTTTCTAAAGAATAAGTACTAAAATTTTGGCGAAAAATATTTAGGCGTAAATTTTGACAGTTCCTCTTCTGTGAGATGAAACAAAGCAGGTTTGTTTTTTATTTATTTTTTTTTTTTTTATTTATTTTTTTTTTTTTTTTTAATAAAATTTTGGAATTTTATTTTATAAATGAATGGTTGTAATAGCTGTTATTAAGCCTTTATGTGATTAAATTATTGTCTTCAAAAGGATATATTATCGAATATTAGAACTTTTGAACTTATGTTACTTAATTTAAATATTAGTTGATAGTTAATTTAAGTACCTTGAGCAGTGATTTCTGTTTGTTGCACATAGCCAGGTTTTGGTTTACTTACACCCCGGACCATGTGCCACAGTAATCATAGTTTATTTAGGAGATGTGTGTATTCTAAAAAAATAAATACATTTTTGATCTTAGTCGGGCTATCACCCATATCTTCACTCACATTACCCGTGAGCTCAAATAGAGACCTTTCATTCTCGTAGGCACGGCATTCAGTGAAGATATGTTTGATGGCAATTACGACACCACAAGCTTGACACTCTGGTGCTTCATTCCTCGACATTAGATAAGAATGAGTCAATCTTGTGTGGCCTATCCTGACCCGAGCAAGGACTACCTCTGCTCTCCTATTTTCCACTATAGACGAAGTTCTCCAGGGCACAGGGTAAGCCTTTATTTCCCTTAATTTGTTTTCTCTGATATTATACCATTTAGAGATCCAGGACGATTTTATTTGACTTTTAATATAAGAAACGACGTCATTCCTTGGTACCTGGTAAAATTCTACTCCTTCAGTAGTAGCTACTTTTGCTGCCTGATCAACCTTTTCATTTTGGGGTATTCCACAATGACTTGGAATCCACACAAAATTCACATCGTTTCCATTTCTCTGAAGGCAATCATGATCTTCAATTACTCTAATGGATGTTTAGAATAATGGTTACTTATGGCCATTAGAGCGCACAACGAGTCTGAAAAGATGGTGACCGAATTACCTCTGTGTGCAACGGCATCGAGAGCCTTCCCTATAGCAAGAAGTTCAGGTGTAAATATGGAAGAAATTTTATTTACTTCGGACTAAAACCTCCGAAGGTGTTGGCTCTGCAAAGCAGGTTTGTTTTGCCCACAAATGATTCACTGCATCCTAGGTAATATACACTGGAGTAATACACCGAAATAGTCCAGCAAATACACAAATATATATTCCACCAACAAATATTAATAAATAATATATTTCGGTGTCCTAGCTGAGCTGTTGAGTAAGACCATGAAGTGTGTAAGACATTCATTTCAAATAAATAGCACTCTAGCAATTTCAAGATAAAATAGCTAGTCATTTAGCATTCTCCAAAAATAAATGGATGATTCTTGTGAACCAACAAGTAAATAAATGAATAATTCGTCATACTTCCTGTTGTTATTACATATAAAATAGAAATAAATAGCCATTTGCTATTTCAGGATATCATATATGATAGCTAGAACACTCCAAAGAAAAGAAAAATTACTAAAGAAAACGAATTCTTTAGAGAAACACTGAGAATCATCCTTGCATAAAGATATTTTCAGTCTTGGGAAAAAGAGTGATTTTACTGTGACATTTACCGAGAAAACCCCGCACAAAGAGAATAAATGATGCTTTAAAAGAACTGGTTATTTTTTCATATGCAAGTCCGGTTTTAGTCCTACCCTTTCCTTTCTTTTTCTTATTTTATTATTTTTCCTTGTATTAATCATTTCATGAGCATCCTGTTTCATTAAATTACATCTATATGTTTAGCAGTGTGAACATACTGGATGTCTCATTATGTTTATAAATATCCCTTGCCTGTAATTACTTGTTTAGCTTTATTTATCAAAAGGCCAACTTAAGAATCTTACCATCTTATTTCTTCATTTTTTAACGAGGACATTTAATTTTTTTCTGGATTTTATTATTATTTCTCCTTTGGGAGGTGGGGAAGGGGTGTCTTATGATTTGTAACTTATCTGCTAAGAAGGTTCAAAAAGTACTAATCAACATAAAACCTAAAATTATTTACGAATTTTGAATGGGAACGAAATGGTTTATTGGTAATAAATACTCTATGGTATACTGTTAATATAATTAAAGACGAGAAAAATATATAAAAAATAAAATTAAAAATCTTGTGAAATCTAAGCGGAAGTAATTAAAATCAACAATCTTTACGACATTTGTTTTTAATCTAATATTCTTAACATTTTTTGAATGAATTGAAATCCAAGAAAACGTGATAGTAATTTTTTATTATAAGAAGTCGTAGATTTTATTGTTAAATAATTGTTTTTTATTAACATTTTAGAAATGAAGCACAACTTATTTCAGTTCATACTATTTATGTTTTTAATTATTTTATGGATGACCAGAGACATAATTGGTCATTCGTCCCGAGAACGTTATCTTCTGGTAGCATTTAAATTTCTTATTTTATCACTTTAGTGATAAGAAGAAAATCTGCTCTCAGTCTACAAATACAAAGTAAAAGTTCATCACCGTATTTGAATAAATGGTTAATGTGAATAACCGGATATTTGATAGTTTTCCCGTCAAATTATTCATTGATATATTTCTCGACTAAGATACTATTAAGATTAACATCTTTAATTGTTGGGTATCTATTCATCTTAGTTGAAGGTGAGGGTGGGGGGGGGGATCATTGGATTATTAAAGTAACTGGCAGGAGTTGCTCCCCGAAATTGTTTCAAACATAAATATATATTTGCGACGTTTCGAACTTTTTTAGGTTCATCATCAGGCATCTACATAAAATAAAAGGAAAATTACGACTAAGGAGGAAACTTCTCCTATGTCGCTAATAACAATACAAATACAATAAATTAGGTTTATAATAATACAATATGTTATGTATCTTATATTAAGTCGTCTTAAGATCTATTATAATTTTTAAATGTCATATTAAGGTCCATAAATTTTAAATTTTGGGTGTCTCACACTTATTCATAAACATCCTACGTCAAATTCATTTATGACGTAGGATGTTTCCAACGAAAACCGTCCAGACTGTTAATATGCATAAGTTAGAGTCTTAACGAATATTCTCGGCATCAGTATTCCAGAAATTGGTGTCATAAAGCAATTGAGTGGATGCAATCATAGGGGCTACTTGGAAACTGCTGCTCTGACAATGCAGAAATTCTGGTGACAACATCCTGATAAGACTGTCATCAGTACTGATAGTAACCATGACAACAGGTTGCTTCCATGCCCCTGTAGGCATTAGCCTTGCCGAAGAAGAGATCCTAATTAGTGGTAATTCCTGGGCTGACCTCTTGAATGGACTGACCTCCCGGGTTCTGTGCTTCTAACTACGGCCACCCGTGCTCAACAGCTCTCTCCGGCCAGTGAGGTCCTCGTGACGTCACTCCATTAATATCAGCCCTATTTTACTAGGCTCATTAAACCACTGTTTTCATTCACAAAGAAATGAGTTCCAAGGTCAATCTTAGTGGAAGAAATTCTCTCTATAGTCGGAGAGCTGGTAACGCACTTTTCATGAAGTGTTTTATGCACCTTGTTATTCTGCTATATTGTACCTCTTAGGTAGATAAGAAGGTAAATATGTGTTTCCTGGACATAAAAGGCGCAAAAAAATATTGCCCAAAAGTAGAAAAGTATTCAGAAGCCAATTATTATTAATGAAAAAAAATGCAAATTAAAGCAGTTTTAAATCTAATAATAAATAAGGCAGGCACTTTTAAGGGGCTTAAAATGTAAATTTAAGGAAAAAAAAACAAAGTACCTAGTTTTTTATTTTTAATATTAAATGAAGTGCTTTATTTACGCTGCGATTTAAACAGCGTCTTCAATAAATATATTTGAAAAAAATTATAAAAAGAACAGACACTTTTGTGGGGTTTAATAATCAGGAAACATAAAAATAAATGTTGCCTATAAAAGACTGCAATACACTGCGCGTAACCGTAAGAGTGAATAACAGCACCGGGCAGTTGTGGTTATTTTCTGCGCTCTCATTGGTTCTTGCTCATATGTTCTTGTACAGCTGCTCCGGTTTAAATGGCAGCGCGAATAAAATTCTCATTTAGTATGAGAATTAAAACAATAAGTTTTTCTTTTAATACCCCTTAAAAGTGTCTGCTATATTTATTATTCATTATAAAATTTTCTTAATTTTACATTAAAGATAGTTGGCTTCTGATTAAAACTCTACTTTTGGGAAATATTTTTATTGCACCTTTTCCCTATGCGCAGTACCTGGTGATCCAAGGTATGTCCATGAAACACATATTTACCTTCTTATCTACCTAAGAGATACATTATAGCAAAATTTCAAGGTGCATAAAACACTTCATGAACCGTGCGGTTACTGGCTCATGGACTACTATATTAGTTATTTATGCGAAGAACATATCCAGTTACTTGTGATTCACAAGTAACTGGATACTTCAAAAGTTGTGAAGTATCTGTACTGATTTTAACAGTGATTCAGCGCAGGCGCATAACTCATTAGCTTTTCTATTGGCCATTCCTATGGGCAATTCTATTGGTTGTTGCTAGTAGTAAAGTAACCTTTAACACTCAAGTCAATCCAACTCGCAAAAATTAATAGAATTCTTTTATGCGAGTTGGATTGACTTCAGTTTTGATATCTTCTTGAGCGAGAGGAAACGCATAGCAGGTATGCCCACGGAGCTGATACAAAAAGAAAAATCTTCTTTTCAAATCAGTAAAAACATTCTTCAAATATTGTGAATTTGCAGTTAAATATCTAAGAATTGTTTTCTTTTTAAGATCGATCCAAGTTAATTATTTTTTTTTTGTCGAAGAGATAAAAACTTTATTTTAAACAATGAAAGTTTAATTTCTCAATTAAATTGGATTAGTTTCTATACATCAACAAAATATATAAACAAATAAAACAAAGTATATAATGGTGAAAATATTTGTAAAAAAAAATGCAAATAAAATACTTCAGATTATAAAAAAAATAATAATAACAATTCGTTTAGACTCTGCTGTTCAAATTCAAGAACATAAATATGCTTTAGGTCCTCCACCCGAAAAACATATGTAATCTGCTAGTCTTCTTTTTCCTACATGGCCACCGCGCACGGACACTTTTTTTAACGTTTTTTTTTTCAGTTTAATCATCGCTAAAGCATGTTTATGCTAATATAAAAAAAAAAGCAGACCTTCATCCATAAATGTGGCGTTGCATTTCATCATTAATCCGGCAGCAAATATTACTGAAAGAGGTTACATTACAGTATTTACCTCCGAACAATCAGAGCCTATCCTTTGTCTTGTATATCCATTGTCTTGTACACGACACTACTAGTGGTCTTGCTTGAATTGTTACTTCCCGCTCTGAGTTTGGCGCCACATGCTACTTGTCGAGTGAATTAATCATTTCCTGCATCTCGAGGCATAATCAGGGGAAACGGTCGGGCTCTTTGTTTTTTTCATTGGCCCTCATCTCGCTCCTAGACTTTTATTATAATTGGTCTCGCCTTCAGGGCCACGCTGAGGATTATCTCTCAGAGCTATAAGGTCTCGGCTATATGGAAACTAGTTTTAGTTCGAACATAAGTATTTGAGTATAAAGTCGTCAGAGCCAACCCGTTGATCACCGAACTTAAATAACGGAATGGGTGACTGACCACGTGCTGTTGGCAATATAAATTGGTGGCAACCTGTAGATAGCCCAGCGTTAATAGCTCAACAGTTGATACGCCGTTAAAAATCGTTAGTAAGCATTGTATTTTTTTTTTAAATTGAAAAAAAGAAAACTCTCCCACATTTCTGTGAAAAGTGCTTAAACTTAGCGATAAAATAAGTATAAAAGTCAGTCACGCTGGAACTGCATAACTATAATAATTGCTAGGACGATAACTGGTCAGCTGTTACCGTACTGTACCTATTTCATAGTATTATTTTTAGTTGAGGTTAATTTCAACTATGATGGCAGACCTTGAATTACTAGAAATAAACTGTGATATTGTCCCTCATAGAGTTTACGCTATAACTGTTGATGGTCCATCCGAGGTAATAATATCCCGAACCCTTGCACAGCCTCCTCGCCCATCAGCATCTCCAGTCAGAGCACTTCTTGGTAATGCTCGGAAATATAATGGGTGTTTCCAAAAGACATCTTGGAAACAGAAATTTTAACCTCCATTTATTATTGGCAACGATTTTTAACCTGTACTGGTTAAACTCCTGTTACTGGTAACCTATAGATAACGGGTTATCACAAGGTTATCTGTTTCTTGACCCTGGTCCAGAGCGCCTAAATGTCAAAAATCGTTATACTTTGATTACCTTATCAAATGATGGAGGCCCGGTGGCCGTGAGTTTTAAGGCGTTAGCACTTAAGACTCTTGCGAAGGGTCGAGCGTTCGATTCCCACTATGAGGTGGTGGCTTCGATTCCTATGGGGTGTGTGGGCAAATGTTCAAATTACCCATTTAAGATATAAACCACCTGATCGGAAGCATTTGCGAATCATTTGTGGAAATGATCATCATTTGTCGTACACTGACGACACCTGGTCATCACCGCTGCAGTAGCCCCTCCAATCTCATCATGGTCAGCTCCCATTTCCACAAATGCTTGCTATCAGGTGCTTTATGTATATATTTATTTTGAATTCTCGCGACAATTTTATACATAACTCAGATTTTTTGAGCGGTTATCTACAGGTTAGCAACCTTTTTTAACCAAAATAGGGCCGATGCCTTTTCCATTCTCGAAATAAAAGCAACTATCCCATGTTTTTTTATTATTATTATTAAGGTGCTTCTACTACCTAGGTCATTAGCACCAAATCCTATCCCATGTTATATTTATTTTAGGCCCGACGGTTGTGACAGCTAAGGAGCTAACTCTACATGCCTCATGTTGCGGTTTTGATTCCCACTTGCCGATGTGGTTTTTTTGTGAAAAATAAGGAAAGCTATAAGCTCCGTCACGGTTAGAAGTGTGGTAACCTGTAGATAACCTGTCCACTACAGGATAGTTGCCTTAAATGTTTTTCTTTCTCAACCCAACTCGATATATATTCACATTAATTCAAGTGTTATTCCATTGCGAAGAAAGGGGCATTACGTCGCTGAAGGGAACATTACGTTAAAGAGACTACTTCTCTCCATTTCTGAACCAGCCATTTGTCATAATTTAATAATTGGAGGGTTTTAAGAGGCCTAAGATTGGGATCCAGCATCAAATTGACTCTAACAACTAAATTGGATAATTGGTCGTTTTGGTCTACGTTTTAGAATTAACAGTTTACTGCTCGTACTTGGCAATAATTTCTCCTTTTAAATGGCATTGAGCCTGCTCGTAAGAACAAAATACTCTACTATTTTGGTAAGCTCCTGTAGCCAAAATCATTAGCGCTTTTGATAAAAACCTGATCCCTAGAGTGCCTCAAAAATGTAAATATTTTTCCTTCCATATTAAATGTATTTGAAAATTTAATAATAACGCCTGACGAAACGATACAAGAATGTATTAACCAAAACAAACTTCGAAATCGAGGAAAACTAAATCAGTTTTTCTAAATTAATCCTAATCAGAACCTATTTCACCACTCAATTTTTAGAATTATTTGGTATTATTAATTTACTTCTTCTATTATACTATTCGTTATTTATTTTTTAATTTAGCGAATCACCTGCGTTATGTGAGTCTTGATAATAAATAAAAATTATTTTTTATATTAAATTACTTTTTTTTTTCTTTTTTTTTTTTTTATTCTGTTGTTAGAATGATTCACCTTGACAATTATTAGTGATGAACCATATTATTTTTTTCGTATGTTAGCAAATTCATTTTTATTTTTTGATACAATTCTAAACATTTCTCGTCTTCTTTCATACTTTTCTTACTCATAATTCTCTTAAATTTGGTTCTCAGAATCCTTTTGGTTATATTAAGTGGATTATTTTGCAATTGGTACCTTTTTTCAATGTTTCATATTTGTCATTCTTGGATTTTTTTTTCTTTTTAACAACCATTGTATTACCATTGAAAGGCCCGGTGCTTACTGAATAAACTGGTTTCATGAGACCTATTTATTAATGCGTGCACACAGAATAAACTACTTCCCATCAGTTTCGTGATTGATTCAGACGACGATGCACTTGTGCTGTGGTGGTGGCTACAAAAATAAAAATAAAAAAAACGCAAGCACTAGGTTCAGCCGATGACTAGAGATCGGCAACACAGCTGTTTTGTTGTAGCTCGTGAATTAGAACAGAGATCCTGATAAAATTAAGGATTTTTCTAGGATGTCGAAGCCAGTTTTTGATCGCTTATTAGAGCTAGTTGAACCACTGATAAAACGTGAAATTGAAGCAATAGGAAACCGATTTAACGAATTTCATTAAACCTGGTTGCTGCACATTAAACTCTGTGTGCACCAACCTATGATTGGTCACAGCCTATAATATGGCCATGATAAGCCTATTATCGGTCTCTTCAATGTGCAACGGGCCTTTTGAATTCTAGCAATGAAATGTATTAAGCGAATCGCCTTACTGGCGAATGCTCGTAAATAAATAATAATTTAGTCAGCTGATATAACACATATGAAATAGCATAGTCTATTCATGGTAGCCGTTTCCCTTCTGAAGAATGCGCTCGGTTTACTGGACGCATTTTAAATTTCTGCTCAATAAACTCCACTTCTTAATAAAGGAAGATTGTCCTGATGCCAGATCTGTCCTAAGGAACGGTGATGTCAACCACAGCCGACTGAATTGGCTAATGACACAAGGCAACATTGACTGTTTCCGCTCGGTCGATCCACATAACTGTTCGTTGTTAATGGCTCTTTTTTTTTTTAATGATTTTTTTAAGAGCGCGATTCGCGATAAAAAGGAATTAAACCTTAAAGCCTGGTTCCATTTTATTTCTGTATCTCATCTGGAGGACAATAAAAACATAAAAACCTCCAAAGGCCATCGTCCTCATTACTGCTAATTTGTCAAGGTGCTTTTAGAAACGAAAGATTAGCTCATCTGTTCCACATTAGAAGTCAAAGGAAACCCATTTCACTCCACCGAAATGTTATGAGATCTCTTATTCGTAAAGCATAATGGAAATACTTTTAGATCTTCCTTTTATGCATTTTTAATTACCCCGAACCTATAATGTTGGACCCATAATAGAGATTAGACACTCTCGAGGCTAACATGAATTCTTTTTCTTTCTTTTTTCCTTTTAGCAAAAACCAACAGTAAAATTATAAATAAAACATTTACGTCTTATTTTATCTTGGTAGGGTTCGCACTAAAACAAGAAAGGATTGTTGATAAAGCATATAGACTAGCAAGAATGGTGAATCGACCCCAAAAGTACATTTAAAAATTTTTAAAAGCTGGCTTTTCAGGACTCTCCGTAGGAATTTAGATATTCAGGTTGCACTCATGAAAGAATTTTTGAAATATTTCTTCGAACTTCATCGATCGTACATTGTAGATACTGGAAATGACCCCGTTAAAATGTGTGTATATATATATACATTTTTCAAATACCCCTCACTCACTTACCTATTATCGCCCAGCCCAAACCACTTGACAGAAATTTTGCATGGACACTCTCTTTAGCATGTAAACACTGGCTAAGTAAGGTTTTTTTTTTATATTCAAATTTTTAAAATTTTTTAGGGGGGTTTGAATTTTTAGTTGGAGAGCAGGCAGCAGAGGGGAAGAGGTTTTTTATTTTTTAGGACTACATTTCTTCTGAAAATGACTTTTAAGCATATCAGGAGCTTGGAAGAGTAAGGACGAATCACGTATTCCGGATGTCAAAGTTCTAGAAGCTCTTCAGGATAGCAAGGGCGAATGTTTACTCTATTGAATGGTGATTCATAAACCTGATTGAAAAGGTATGCAATTGAAATTCAACGTTTTAAATATAAATTTTACGAGTGATTTATGGGTAACAAAATGCTAGGAGGAACGTTTCAGACCCGGGATTTGCCCTTTAAATAGGACATTGAATTTTTCAAGATGGTACTATACACTTTAACTGTGAGAGAACTAAAGGGGAACCAGAGAAACAAGGCAAAGCGTCATGTTACCTACATATTTCTGGATCAGAAAATAAAATTTTAAAAAAGTTGATTTTTCTGATTCGTACTTACTCTTCCAAGGTCCTGATATGACATATCGATTATCTATCTGAATATATTCCACCATATTGGATTCTTTCAGACCTTGACCAAAAGTCTAGACGTGGCCCTTCTAGTTGAAGGTTCCTCCTCTAGTTGAGGCTGTTAACATTTATATTTGTTGCTTGTTCTCCTGAAGAGGCATCAAAAAGGTTTGAAACTTGTAGGGACGAAATAAAGTTAGTATAACTATTTATTGAGATTTTTTTTTTATTTTTTGACGTTCCGCCTAGCACAAAAATTCGGTTATGATTTTATTTATAGGTAATAAATTAAGAAATAGATTCCTTAAATATAAACATATAAAAATCGTTTCCAAATCCAAAACTACCTAGATTCATGTTGAAATAAAAACGATTACTTTTCATTATTTAATATTATGCTTCTCGCCTCGATTAGACGATAGATGCAAAAATACCAATCTGTTTGTAAAATATATACTTCTGTCAAACAAAAAGTATCACAATGTTTATTAATCTCTGTTAAAAAAAAAAACATAAAAATGCTGCCAATAAAGTATATAGAAATGATAGAATAGAAAGCATATAAATGGGAACTGAAATCTCCCTTGAGGCCATAGAAGTAAAATGGGATGGAGTAAATGTGTTTAGGGTCGTATATTATTGGAATAGATTAGTTAATATGCTAATGAGGAGCTAGTCGGATGAGCACACCTGGCACTAACTCTTCAGAACATCTCCGTCCATATGGTAAACCTAACTAGTGTGCATATGGTACTATTCGGGATGGTATACAATAATGGTACCCAAATCTTATAGTAAATATGAAAAAATTATTGACACTGCAAAACGGGAGCAAAAACTTAAGGAAATTAGTTTTATCCACTTTTCACAAAAACGGTTACAGATACAGCATTAGAAATGGTCTCGTTCGTTTTAATTGGTTGGAAAACCTAGGGAAAGTGTATCTGCCAGCCTTCAAGCGCAAATATGTGAGGGCTAACATTTTTTGGCACGAATTATGCCCAACAAAACGGTAGCCAGATTCGACTGGTTAATGGACTTGGCTTTTCAAATCAGACAAAATATTTTTGTAGTAAAAATGATCAATATATGAGAGATATTCAAATTTTAATTGAACCGTTTTTTTTTTTCGTGATCCGAAAGTTCTGATAAGTAAAATGTTCAGGTCGACTTCATAAAGAGGTTGCCTACCAATAGAGGGAGGGATAAAATGCGCTAAAATACTAATTCAATTCTTTAAAACCTAAGGCAAAGCTTAAAAAACTTCTTTGAATATAAAAATCTTTTTTATAACCTGCTAAATCAAATTTTATAGTTTTAGTGCATTCCGAAGGAGTGTATTTTTAAAATTCGATTTATGCTTGAATTTCATAAATATAATTTTCAAATATTTCATTTTATAACCATCCTTGCCAAATAATTCTTAATAATAATTTTATAAAAACTAGGAAAACCGAAAATCAAATGTTAAGCAATGTTTTCTCCGCCTGAGATTCTTGATTGGAAATTCACCAGTCAATAATCATTGTAGAAATATTGTTATCCTTTTGAATGACCAATTTCATGAATGAAAAAAGTCATGTACAACTGATGGCTGACAATTCCTTTTTTTTTTTTTTTTTAATGTCTGCATACAATTTATTCTCCTTGGAATGATAATTTGGAGATTTAATATGTTTAATGGATTTTTCCCCCGATTTAATTCTTATTTTCTTCGATTTTCTTATGCTTCTTCATATAGAAAGTCCAAAATTGCTCATATATGCTTTGTACTTTGCGGTAGAAGTTTTAGTTGCTAGAGAGGCGTTCACTGAAAATAAAATTGTAAGAGCAATAAAAATACTTTACTTCTCAAATTGATTTGTACTGATTTCCCCTCTGCATACTTCATTATTATTTATATATATTTTTTTTTATATTTATGTGTTGTTGAATGAGAAACTCGTGCCTGGACATAATAAAAATGATAATTGGTATATGATAATTGGAGACAGGAAATTGCAAATCACACCTTATAACTGCATGTTCGGAAATTTATGTAAACCGCTGCTCGACGGCGTCTCCCTATCAAGTTACTAAAAAATTCATAGCCAAATACAATGGAATTTATCGATTATAAAATTAAGAGTCCATGAATAAATAAATCCAACCGACGAATCGATTTAACTTTATGCATATTCATTTACTTTCTAACTATTCAAAAAAAAATCGAATACTTTTTCTTTTTTACTATTTTTAAAATTTTGCATAGATAAAATATGTGTTTTTTTTTTACTTGAAAAAAAAAATGCAATAAAAGATACTTGCCCACTGGGGATGAATATACGCTAAACTCAATTCTCTGCAGGCCAAAGACTACATAATATCAGAAATGTTTTTACTCATTAATTTTTGTTATACCAGCAGAGTCATTAATTTAAAAGAAAATCCGTATCAAAGGAATAGCGTCAAATTAGCGTGATTCCTTATACCTTTTATTCCAGACGTGGCTAGAATAAAAACTTCGATGAAACAAACACATCAAGGGCTGTTTTCTTCGAATGATGCAAATATATATATATATATATATATATATATATATATATATATATATACATATTCCGTTGAAATTTTTTATTTTGCAAAGAAGAAATATATATAATTTTCCTCTAATACCTTGTCAAATAATAACAGTCATCTGCAGATAATATAAATGAACTTAAATTTTATCATGATGATTAGATAGTTAGCCGTCGAGGTGATAAGTAAAGATGGAATGGTTGGGATTCGGCTAAATAAACCTCAATATGATTTTGTTTTAAAAAAATCTATATTTCGGACGTTTCGGCTACTCATTGGTAGCCTTCGTCAGCTAAAATGACAAAAAAAAAGAAATTAATACAAAAACAACAAAAAATTATAATTGTGATAGGTAACAGAACTATAGATACAATTAACTTATAAAAGAACATATCGTCTTAAATTCTTAGAATGAGTAGAATGAAAAAGTAAATAGGTACAATAATTGATTTTAATAGTAATTAGTAACATTAATTGATTTTGCAAAGAAATAAGAAACTACATACCAATGACAAAAATAGTAGCTAATAGTAACATTAATTAATTTTACAAAGAAATAAGATACTACATACCAATGGACATGCCGAGCGGCAGAGGAAGACCAAGGTAGACAATTAAGTAACCATTGTGAAAGTGTCTAAGGAAAAAGGAAACTAAGTTTCCTTTAGTTTCCTTTTTCCTTAGACACTTCCACAATGGTTACTTAATTGTCTACCTTGGTCTTCCTCTGCCGCTCGGCATTTCCATTGGTATGTAGTATCTACCCTAAAAATTAAAAGAAATCGATTTATTCAGTATAATAATGAGAATCTTAAGCTGTAAGAATTTATAATATTTCTCATTTTTTTTAAATTTTTATTATTTACAGCGAGCATTTTCAGATATGAATATGTATATATATTTAAATGAAATACGTTTTTGCCTTTCTGACAAATGCTCGAATGATATTGATCTAGTAGGAATACCTACTAGAGTGGACGGAGATGGAAGTTGTTTAGAATATACTTCTGGAAAAATTAAGTCCCTCTTAAGTCATTCGAGATTTTTCCTCAAAAGATCCAAAGATCTGTTTACAGCATTCCATTTAAGTTGAAAATGTAGCACCATTCCGTTAATTTCTCCAGGAACCCGTCCTTCGAACTTTTTGTAATCACAAAACCAAATACGTTAGTCCATTTTTCCAAAGCCGTGTCATAAACCTTAAAATTAATATTGTTGGATCCAAACCAATTTAAATATATCATCATTTGTTTTGTTTTCCATTGTGTTGAAGTGCGAGACAACATCAGACTGATTCCTAGAAGGAACGGAAGCAACCACTAATTGGACTAATAAAGGCGCCCAGGTATCAACAGAAGAATAAAATACCTACTCAATAGGCAAGTTTAGGCAGGATCTGACAAGGCTGTAAATTAGACAATACATTCCTAAAAGAGTGAAAAGTCGAATTTTTTGGGGCAATTACTGGTGATTTGCTAAATCAATTAAATAAAATTGTTTTCTTTTTGACAAAAAATTGGGTGAATTTTTAAAAACCTTTTTTTTTTTTGCAAGTCTTTAATTAATCATAATACCCTTATTGTGTACTGGAAGCAAAAATAATTTATACAATGAATTAAGAGTACACGGCCAATTTAATAAGCTAAGGTGTTTATCGAAATAGCAGTAATAATCGGGCTTTATGTAAAAGCCAATGCAATAATATGGCTAAAAATAAATCTAGTCAATAGAAAAGGGTTTATTTGTTATTAAAAATACAATCAAAATCCCAAATTAAGAAGTTAATTTTTTCCCCCAATGTCCAACATTACTGTTGGATCGCCCCACTGTGCGGCGGATGGAGTATGAACATGTTTACATGCGGTTGATGTTTACACAAGCTAAGATTTAGGTACATATTTTCAGGGCGTATTATAAAAATATCGGGTCTTTTGTATAATAAGCATACATTTTCAAGAACTAGTAACAGTTACTCACTTTATTATTATTTGGAGCATATGATTCACCTCTAACTGAGTGTATAAAGGCATGTGTACAACCGGGATCCACAATATTTTCTGATTGTTGGAAGTCATACCATGGTCTGAGGAAGGTTCCAGGAATGTGATATAAGCACTATCCAGTAAATCATAGTGAAAATTTTGTAGATCCCATTACTAGAGCCCACACACATTATTGGATTCATATTTGTGTGAATTTGTGTGGAGAAGAAGATATGAGAAGGAAGACCTATTTCATAAAATATTGCATTCAATGTTTGAATGTTTTTCCCAAAATGATCGACTTTCAAGAGCGGATATTTCGAAACCTAAAGATATCTCGAAAAACTTTATAGAATAGAACTTGTAGGAAATTTAATCAGCTTTGATTTGTTATAAAATTGTTATAGAATAATCATATCGCTAGGACGCAGGGTTTCGGAGATATAAGTGAAAACCCGAAAAATGTGACCTTCTAAACTCCCCTCCCCCCCACGGCACAAAGGCTAGGGGCGAGGACTTTTGATATGTTGTTGATACAGCCCAAACAAAGTTACGAAGTCAAAAATTGTGTTCCAAAAATTTTCACCTATAGCTGTTTTTAAGCATTCGATGACTGGACTGCACCCCCCCCCCCCTAGTGGGAATCGAACCCACGACCTTGGGTTTATTTATGACGGACTATAATTATAATTATATATACTCTCTCTATTTAAAATTGAAAGCCATAAGGTTAAAAATGTAAAACTTGTTATATTTGTTATTTACTGTACTCTTTGAAGATTTGGCGATAAACATTTTTTATATTTGATAAGCAATAATCCATGATGATTGCTTCAATGATAAACAGATTGGCATAATAATAAACAAATTATTTCATAACGCAACATTACACACAATCAATCATGTTTAATGCAATGGTCGAATGTTCTACATAAATACCCCAAGCTAGAACAACTTATGTTTACATAAACCGAACCAGAAAAAAATTAGTTCCAAGAGCCATTCAATAACCGCATCGAGCGTAGGCGTATTGTTAATTTCCAAATCTCTGGGCGGTATTATAAGGTAAAAAAAGAGTAAAGATTAGTTAGTATGGAAATAAAGATTGATCGATAAAGATGTTATCAACACCTCGAAGAGATAACAATTAACATGTGTAGTATTTATCCAAGAAAAAATAGATGCTCCCCTGATTGGTTTCTTGTAAGAGATAATCGCTTTAGAATATGAAGCCTTGTCGTCGGCAAGCTTCACACGTTAATGTTATATGTGTATAATATATATAATATATATATATATATATATATAAATATATATATTTGGGAACACTGGTAAAAAAGTGTTTCCAAATATATTATTATTATTAATTACTTTTGCTGGACTCCCACGATGACAATTTGAATGTTTTTATGATTTAAACTAACTAATGTATAAATTATAATATTTAAAAAGATATTTTCGAAAAAGAAGAAGTACAACATAAATTTATATAAAACAACATAAAGAAAAATGAAACAATTTATACAATTATATTTGAAGAATAAAACAAAAGAGACAAAAGTAAGAGTAGATTATTTTATTTAAATTGTGTGATATGTACCTGTATTATGTAGGTGTGTCCAAGTAATGGCTACCATCTGTTAAAAGTAATGAAAGGTATGTGTTCTCCCCCCTAGCAGTCTATAAGTATGTTATGTTATGTATAATAGTGCGTAGCATTGTCTACGTGTTGGTAGTTATTGTCCAGTCCTTAGGTTTTCGTGGATATTCATAGAATGGCCCATTCGGAGTCGATTTAAAACTACCTCTTCTTTTCGATTACCTTTTTTCCTGGATGGCCCTTCTATTACTGCTTGAATAAGTTGCCGTTTAATTTCGCACTAGTATTTCTTAAGTGACACAACTCAAAAATCGGTGTTTTTCAGTTATGACTATGAAATAAATGATAAATATCTATTTATCAACCATCAAAACTGTACGTACCAGCTTCAGAGCTTTTACACCAAAAGACAGTTGTATCACCTTTCCTGTCTCAATGCCCCCTACATTGGCAAGAGTGACGAATTTTCAGTTGAGTTTTATTTTGAGTTGTCACTTTGAAAAAAACTAGAGCAATATGTTCCATTCTGTCGGTCATTGCCTATGCATTTCTTTTTTGCAAATCAACATTCAGTCTTCGTATTTTCTCATGTATTTCTATATTCAGTAGCGTAGTTGCCAAATTCGCTTCTCTGCCAAACATTTTAATGTTTTCTTCAGAAATAACTTGAACTTGGTCAGACTTCAGTCAGTGTTTGTTTTTTGTTTTTTTTTTCCTTTCGTTTTAATAAGTAGGCTTGCACGTAGAGTATCATGTTGCTGTAAAATACGAGAGCTTGAAAATCAATAATCAAGAAGAAGTTGGATTAAAAAAAAAACACATCTTTATGCTATATTTTGTCGAATGAAAATGAATTCTATTTAGAAAGGGACGTTTTATGATAATTTGATGCACATATGTATAATATTTGGGCACCATGGATCAAAATGCGTGAATTCTGTCAAAATATTACCATATTCATCACCGATTTGTTTATACAAATCTTATAATATATGTAACCGAAGCTGCTCGAAACAGATGGTCCGGAAACGTTGAGTATTCAAGATTTTCGACTGTCAATAACCGGTTATCCTTGCTGTCCGTTATGGCGTGGCCTTGCGTAGGTGTATTAGAACTAAAGCTTAGTAAATCCCTTTTCTCGATGTTGCAATATGGACTTAACTTTTCTGTTGCACATTATCCCGCCAAATCGAGTAGACATACAGACAGCGAACGCCGGATGTTGGGTCCCTGAGATGTTGGGTGCAGAAGAAAACAACAAGAAGAATAAACGCGACCAAGCAACCGAAGACCAGGTGGACAGGAAACGATCTGGACTCACACTCAACAGGTTTGCCTCGTGCGCAAACTTCTACTCCTAGCCAATCACTTTATTCGCCTACAATCAGAACTGCATCAAAGAACAGGCAAACTAGGTACAGCTCAAACAAATGTTATCAAAAATCTATAAAGCAATTCATCAAGACGACTGTAGCACCTACTGAGCTATTTGGTTGTTCGGAAAGTTTGTATTTTGAAATAAGGTATTATCTTAAATCTTTCAACTTGAAATTCAATTCAATGAATAAAAATACTATTTTTGTTTATATGCCTGTATTCTTCAAATCAACAATGTAAACGAAACATGTGTTAGTAACGTATTTAGTGTTATCATGAAGTCCCAAATAGGATAAAATATACTTGAATTTGATGCTGCTCACGAAGTCAATCCTCCATCCGCTTCAGTACATTTACGTATATATATATATATACACACAGGGTACCCCTGTATTGTCCGATAACCTTCTTCCTCCAATACCGAGAGATATCTAAGACCGGACACCCCTTCCGGAGAGTTTTGTTTTCGATGATTTTTAGGTCATTAGAGTTTCTTGAGTTGGTGATTTTAAATCTATTATTTTTGGTGTGAAAAAAATATATAATGCTAGTTCACTTCAAACGTAAGCAATTTTTTTAAATTCATTTGACGAAATATAAATATTGTTTAACGATTGTATTTGTTCTTTGATCTACTATCTAAAACAAATGCATTGGTGAAAGATTCATGTCGATATCATTTTCTAAACTCGATATATAAAATATAGCATTTTAAACCTATTTTATTTTATTTCTTAGCTCCTAAGGCGTATTGGACGTAACGTTCAGACATGTGTCGATTATTTTTTGATGTAGAATCACCAGAAAAAAAATCGACCAAATCGTTTACCACTGCATATTCCCCTTGTTGGAATATTTTAGATGTACTTTGGAAGGGTGGTTTCGCCCCTTAAGCGTTCGATTGGGCCGATATAAAAAAAAATACGAATAGATTAATTTTACGTGATTAATAAATACAAAATGTTTCATAAAAATCGGCACCGGACACTTGGGGATGTTCCCTTGTAAGAGCAATTCTTGGCATTGCTATGTGTTCCGCTAAGCTCTTTGCTCTAACTATTTGCTTTCCCTAAGCTCCAATCTGTAAGTACCCCAACCCCTTCCGAACACTTGGCATTTAACAGAAAGGTGTTAGGCCTCGGGTACGAAACGAGCGACGTCGCCCGGTCGCCTATTGTAGCCAGTCCTCCCTCATTCCTACTGCACTCCAGCTAAACATTAATGTGAGCGACGTTGCTCTAAAGCTTTTCGCTTATCGCTCACCGCTCTTCGCTAATATCGCACCCAAGGGCTTATGATCCGTCACAAGTTTCAGCACTAAGACACACACACAATAGTCACTGCTAAGGCTAAATTTATCTTTTTCCATCGTAAGAGCTGAGGAATGCAATAAGAGAAGACAGGCTAGCCAATGAGGACCAGGTGTGCCGGAAGCTGTCAATATCCAATCCTAATGGCCAGCTAGCAACAGGTTTGCCCCGTGCCCGCCACTCGCCTACAGCAGATCTACAGCACAAGTACGCCATAAATATCTCTACAAATGCAGCTTTCGAGAAACTTCTGATATATTGCTAGGTTTTCTAATTGTATTTGTTGTACAACTCCTTATATTGGTTTAATAACTTATTGACAGTTTAATTCGATAATGGAATAATAGGTGACTGTATAGAAGAATCGTGAAATACATTCTTTTGAAATCTCTCTTATAATATCGTGGGGGCGAGATTAGCTCAGTGGTAAAAACCACAGTAGGCAGAACACAAAAATATATAAATCGGGAAAATGTTAAAAGATTCCCTGTACATCTCCTGATGTCGAGGCGTATAAGCCGAACAGGCCACTGCTCCTAAATGGGAACATCATTAGCATAAATATGATTTAGCGATGACTAAACTGAAAAAAAGAACGTTACAAACAAGTGTCCGCTGGACTGTATGTTATACAGTGCATTACAGGGGTCACCCCGTGGTCTAGTGGCTAGCGCATTTGACTGATAAGCGGGAGATGGTGGGTTCGATTCCCGCCGGTGACAGGAAATTTGTCATCTCCCGGCTCGTTGGGAAAATTCCTGGCTGTACCCTGGATGGCAGCACTAATGGCCTAGATGTCGATGCGCCGTAAAATAAAAGAAAAAAAAGTATATTACAAAGGTTTGTCGGGGCGACAAACCTTTGTACTTTTTTCTAATAGTATTCAAAAATTATTGGATTACTTTAATCTGTAGTTTACGCCATGGCGCGAAAACCGTCATAAAGCTTAAAATATTTAAAAACACAGCAATTTTATAAATTTAGAGAGGTACTTCATAGATTTTGGCATTTTTGAACAAGAAAAAATATTTTTGATTAATTCTATATTTTGTTGTGAAATTGGCATAATGCTAGGTAAAATGTAATGGTGAATAAATCATTTTGTAATCGATCTTTTCAAATGAGAACATTGATCAATAAATGGTTAACCAAGAGAAACCGCTGAAAAAAATTGCAGCGCTTATATTTTTGCGTTTATAAGCTTGCGGGTATTGTTGGTATAAAATAAAAAGTGCGGTATTGTATTACAGGATTATTTTATGAATAGGAATTTTTTGTTGTTGCTATTTCATACGAATAATATCCAAAACTCCATCTCAATTAAATTGGTTTATTGAGATAGCTCCGTATTTTTTTATTTATTTTATTTCTTTTTTTACGGTGCATCGACATCTCGGCCATTAGCGTCGACATCCTGGTGCAGCGAGGAATTTTCTCAACGAGCCGTGAGATGAGAAAATTCCTGCCGCCAGGGGGAATCGAACCCACCATCTCCCGCATAGGAAACAGCTCTGTAATTTATATTCCGTTCGATTTTATTAATGCTAATTATAATTTAAAAATAATGCTATTTAAATTTCCATATTAGACAGAACTGAGCCACGTCTTATCAACTATTTATCCTTCATCATAATCTAATTTTATCATTCCTTCACATCGAACCATCTGTTCTAGATGGATATTAATCTACCTGTTTATGGCGCCAGCGTAGTTTACAAACAAAATAAAAAAGCGCCCACTATAAAAGCAAAAGAAATCAAGGGAAGTGGAGAGAGATATAAGAGAGAAAAGTATTTTGTAACGCAGCTTATCTAATACTGAAGATCTGTAAAGACCTACAAAAGTGAACAATGGTCGACGTCAACCACATCATTAACATATTATATTACAAAAAGAAGTGGCCCTCGGGTAATGATAGTGTTAGCTATAATATATGAGGATCCCCTCTCCCTATAATAATCTATAATTACAGTCTTATTAGTGAGTATTATATTAATTTAGCCGAGTGCCCCAGCCGGGGGTCTTGGAGTCATTAGATGGACGATTTCTTGTAGCGACCTCAGGAGATCTACTATCTCTGCCATTTGCATAAGGTCGTCCAAATCTTTTATTTGTATGTACAACATTTGTCGTTTGTGGTGATTTTCAATTTTCCGACGCTGGGAGTATGCAGGTGTTCGAAGTAGCTCCATGTTCTATAAAGGATCAATTCAATCGAGCAGACTCCTGAACAATTAGAACAGCTGAGAGAGAAAAATTCCGTCACGTAGGAGCTGTACGACTAAGCGCATTCCTCAGAATGTTGAATGTATACGCTGAATTCCTGGATAATTTGTTTAACATAACCCATATTATAACACAAAAATAAACATAAACAGTTTTGACCTTTTATCATTCTATTGACTAACTAAGAATTTTAGTACGGGTTATCTATAGGTTACCAACCTTTTGTAGCCAGGATAGGACTGATGTGTTATCTTTATCTAAAAAAAAAGGCAAAGAGTTCACACGACTTAAAACACGTTCACCAGGCCAAATTTATTAAATAGTTTTCTTCAGGAGTGTTTTATATGCGACGTACTACACTACTTGACGTTATATGCTACGAGACACAAAAACTTGACATTTTTTTTTTCTCATCTTGATGAATAATAAATCCGTCCATTTGTTACGAGAACATACCAAAATGGTGCTGTTAAACGCCTCTAGTGGTAGCAATAAGAACCAATGACCGAGGTTTGGCGGCTTACTTCAATTTGAACTAAAGAGTAAACTCCAACTCCTTTGTTTGTTTATTACGGTGCACCGACAAGTGGGCCATTATCACCGACAGTCATGGTGGTGCGAGAAAACTTCTCCTAAGAAATTCCTGCCGCCGGACCCCGCAAAAGATTGAAAATAATTATTAAATAATAAAATAATTTTTTTTTTTTTTTTTTTTTTTTTTTTTCTAGAAAATAGCCTGTTATTGGTTTAATGAGAATGCTGTCTCCCAATGTGGTCAGCTAGCACTCCGATTGGACCACTTCTACTACTATATATATATATATATATATATATATATATATATATATATATATATATATATATATATATAAAGTATAATAAAATGAATGTGAATTGCAAAATGTGATTGAATTTACAAAACTCCAGGCCATTGTATTTCATTTCAATTTGGCTTCCTACTTTATTCCTACTTTAAAAGCTTACGTTTCATTATAATTTTGGGATTTCGTGAGCACGATTTCGGAAACACCCATTATCAAAACTAACAAGGAACAACAAAGTGACCTATTAATCCTCTCCCACGGCCTACTCCTACACTTTCGACCAAATAGCTGCCCTTAAAAAATAGGCAATTTTCGTTTAAAGTCTTGTGAAAATGATTTAAAGAATCAGACAGCTTCTCGACAGATCACCACTTCCCGCCCGCATAATGCTCGGGCATCGTTGACTCATAGGACACACAAATCAGTACATTAACCTATCAAAAAGATCCTAAACCACCTCTGATGTATAGTCCAATGGCTAATAGTGAACAGTAAATCCTCCGAACCACCCGGATAGGACCATTACCTGTTGTGATTGGAGGTTAAAGAGGCGAAGACATCCCTGTAAACACACCATCCTATGCGTCCGTGTGTTAACACATGATCCTGTGCGTCCGTCCGCTTCAGAATTCCCGCGTCCAGACTGACATGACCGGTCATTATATGGGCGAGCGGTTTTTTTCACTTCACGCGCAGGCTCTCATTATAGGAGTTTAACACCTCCGAGGGCCTCTTTTAGCTCATGATGTATTTTACTATTCTTTTCTTATTTTTTTTTAATACTCGAAAATGACGTTTGTTTTTTTTTTTTCTTCTCTATTTGAAAGTTGGTTCTGGTTTAATTTTAGGTTCAATAGAATCGTCTATTTTTACTCTGTGCTCAAATAGTTTATTTACTGAGGTGTCAGAATGTAATTTCCACATCAGCCAGGGTATAGTGGGGATCCCACGGGACAGATTCGAACCCTATTTAGTTAATAAGTTCATAAGACAAATTTAATAAACCCTAAAAGTAAACATTAGTTAAAAAATTTGTTATGATTACACAATTTATTATGTTTAAAATAGATATAAATATCTATATATACTCTGTATATACATAGATGCCTATATGAATCTAATTAAATGGTTAAACAATTTTTTCCCCCGAAAAACTGTTACATGCCACGGAGACACAAAGAGGCAAATACCACATGCCGCACTAGAGAGATAGTTCGGTCAGTACTACGCTCCGGACTCACGATCTTCCCTTAGCACGTACCCATTGAAGACTGAGTGTGCTTAGCGACACTAGAAAATAAAATCTTCATTACACGCCAGAGTTTTGCAATCAGGTTCTCTCTAAAACTCGAATCGAATGCTCTATCACTGAGCAAAAGACACCACAGATAATTTTAAAATACAATGCTATAGGGGGAAAAAATTATAAAATTGTGGGAAGAATCTATGAATAAGATCGATTGAAAGCTTAGGGCTTAGTGAACTTTGAAATGTAGTCTCAATAGTACGGAGCTTCCATAGTAGTTAAAACGTTGGCAAATAATTATTACATATTTCAGTTATAAAAGTTAGTTTTATTTAACAAACGATCGAACCCCGATCTTCTACACCTTCTTAATATCAAGGGTTTTTATATATTTTTTATATACCCACGAATGCGAAAAACATTTGTTAGTTTTTTATTGTTATTTTTGTTTTTTTTTTTGCAAATTTTATTTATTTTAATTTTCATTTTTCTTTTCTTTTTTTTTAAATTCATTGAGTGAATTTTTTCGATTCTTTAGTTGCAATTTTGCATTTCATATTATTTACTTCTTAAAAATCTTGCTTGCATCCTACTTGTTCAATAGAGCAAAACGCCTAAGTAGCGCTTTGTGAAAAATCAAATAAATAAAAACATTTTTAAAAAATGGTTCCTAACATTATGTATCATTATTATCATCAAACTTTTTAAGAAAAAAAAATTGTATAACTTGTGATTATTAATGGGCGAGGTTAGCTAGCTCAGTAGTAGAGCACTGGACTTATAGGCAGGAGGACCTTAGTTCAAATCTCAAGCCCACAAAAGATTTGATCTTCTGGTGTATTCACTCGTGCGTTGGATTCGTATTCCCAGACCGCCCTTGGCCCACCCAGTCATTAATTAATTTATTAATGGCTAACTGCAAAGAGGAAAAGCAGGTGGACGGACCATAGTAATGTACACACTGTCTTCCTAGTATGAAGTATGGTCAAGAATCAGAAACGTCTCCTGTATCTCCCCTTTGGGCCTCGTGACCCGTTAGGGGACTGATTTGTTTTATTATTATTATCAATTACTAGAGATCCGCTGATCAAATCGAACTTAATGATCGAAAAAAAAATATAATTTCTTCTTGTCGATGACGAAGCCTATTTTTGGCTAAACTGTTTATTTTAGCAGGTGAGTCATGTTAAAAGATTCTAGCCATCAACTTGTTACGATGAGAGTGGCGTCAGAAAACGACTAGATTTAGACCGCCGATAAAATATAAAACATCCCATTTTCGTTATCAGCCATGTTTTTTAAACAAATTATTGCCTTTTAAAACCTTATCTACAGCAATCATGACGCCGTCAAAGAACCTAACATTTTTTCTTTAAGTAAAAGTTGAGAATTCCTCCAATTTTTATAGACAACTGTGGATTAGATTTCAACATCTTATATCGATGTATATTATTTTATTTATTTATTGAACGTGTTTGCAGCTTTGACGATAAGAGATATTCGCAGGATAAAACGTAAGGGATGAAGATTTTACAGATTGCTAACAGTTCTTAACGAAATGGAAAAAAAAACCTGAAAAGAAAAATAAGTAAATAAACAACACAATAAAAAGAAGCAAAAGACTAAGGGTGTAGTCGCGAGTTCCTCCCTCAGTGTTGTGTTTCACGTTTTTTATCATTATATTAAAGTTATTTAGTTATTATTAGTCAATTAGGAATTTAAAAAAATAATCATAAATTTAAAATGTGTTTAGAAAGCATCTTGTCTGTTTCAATAATTAAAATTTGTTGGGATCCCTAACTAAGTAAATAACTTGACTAACTAAGTAAGTTAGTTTCAGCTAAACCATGTAATTTTCATATTCATAGAGTTTTTTTGTGATTTTTTGCGTTTTGAGGAATATTTAATAATTTAGGATGGGTATCAGGTTTCATTCTCATCATTCCACGAAAAGAGTTTCTATCTGAATGGTTGAAATATGGATCAAAAGATAAGAATAAATGTCTCTTTACCTACAATTTAAAGTTAGTAAATAATAATAAAGAAAAAGTTACAAACATGAGAATAATAAAAAGACTTTCCTCGTGGCTTGGAGGGAAAGAGTTTCAGTTCGTTAGTTTAGTATTAGTTTTTGGGATATAATAAAAACTATGGGTCAACAAATTTCTCCTTTACTCAGTGACCTGGAAAACATTAAAACACACAACAAAATATTTTTGTCCACCTAAAACGTCCGCTACTTCTTAAGGGACGGTAAAATCCAAGCACAAAATACGACTACAAAAAATAAATAAATAAATAAAAATAAAAAACTCATTTTCATTATTCATACCGAGTTATATTTACAAACCCATTTTACTGCTTAAAATTCCTAAGGGAAAGGTAAAGAGCTCTTTAAATAAAACGAACTTTTCTGCAACTTTAAAGGTAGAATTATAGAACAAAAGCGGATCCTATGACGCAAAAGGTAGTACTTAAAATAAGTTTAAATGAAAAGTACACATTTTCTTCCTCCTGGCTTTTCAAACTGTTAACTTTTCCTTGTATTTTCATAATAGCATATTCACGTAAAAGCCTGGTAATTTTTCTTTTTGATTTTCCTCTTCATAATGGTCAGTTTAGATTATAAACAACCTGTTGATAACACTATTATATATTTTTATATATATATATATATATACATATATATATATATATATATACATATATATATATATATATATATATATATATATATATATATATATATATATATATATATATACACAGGGTGTCCCAGTATATGTGTCCACCCCTTTTCCTCCTAGAGTTGTTGGAATTTCGAAATGAAACTTGGTAGGTCCTAGTTACGTTGCATGAGGTTACTTTTGAAGGTTTAGTTGACTTTGTAACATTCTCCAGTTTTTCTCCAGCGCATCTAACTCTTGATTTTCCAATGGCGACAGGTATTTTTTATGACGAATTCTGTTAGAAAATTTAATTTTAAGAATAATTTATTTAGAGACATCTTTTGATCCGACGCACCGTTTGCGCGCAAAACGCAAAAAACTGAAAAATATCGCCCTTTTGTAGACAAATTCCTATTTATCATTGAAACCAAGCCTTGTACGTAAAAACACCTCAATGTAAACGTTGTAGCCTATTAATTTTCCTTTCAGATGATACCAAGATCAAAGTTGTAGATTAAATATTTAACGGGGTATTATGAATGAAAACAAAGGTAAATTTTTTTTTTAGTTTTATGATATAATAATTTCATATGGAAAAATAAATTTATTCTGTTCTGTTTTATAATAATATTTATAAAGTAAATAAGAACTTTTTTTTATTGTTTATGTCAGCTACTTTTTTTCTATTCATATCGATTTTCTGAATTGTTACTTTTTAAACCTTTTAAGGTATATTTTTCATTCATAATATCCCTTTAAATATTAAACCTAAAACTTTGGTCTTGGTATCACATGAAAGGAAAATTAATAGGCTACAACGTTTGTATCAAGGTGTTTTACGTAAAAGGCTTGGTTTCAGTGATAAATAGGAATTTGTCTACAAAAGGGCGATACTTTTCAGTGTTTTGCGTTTTACGCGCAAACGGTGCTTCGGATCAAAAGATGTCTCGGAATAAATTAGTTTTAAAATTACATTTACTATCAGAATTCGTCATAAAAAATACCTGCCGCCATTAGAAAATCAAGAGTTAGATGCGCTGGAGAAAAACTGGAGAATGTTACAAAGTCAACTAAACCTTTAAAAGAAACCTCATCCAACATAACTAAGACCTACCAAGTTTCATTTCGAAATTCCAACAACTCTAGGAGGAAAAGGGGGTGGACCCATATACTGGGACACCCTGTATATATATATATATATATATATATATATATATATATATATATATATATATATATATATACTTAGACATTAACATCAAAACATGCAAGGTTTTCTAAAAACGTAACCACAAATAAATATTGTGAAGGGGGGGACTACATTCATGTCTATTAAAGCTTATCTAGTTGTTCCAGGGTTCGTGCAATTTACCTGTTACGTCATTCTTCTAAACATACCGTAGTTACTATAAACTAAATGTTGAATGGCTATATATGTGCATATATTTATTTTTCTAGTTGCTCCCTAGCCAGCTAAAAAATTTACCGATTTTAATAAAATATCATTTATGAATGTGATGATTAGACATCCATCAGGCATAGTTCTCCGTCAACTCATTGGTAATCCTATTTTCATCAGGTAGGTACTTGTTAATTTTATATCTGTATCTATGTCAACCATCTACAGCACTTACTGTATAATGTTATTATTTTTTTTAATGTATATATATATATATATATATATATATATATATGTGTGTGTGTGTGTGTGTGTGTGTGTGTGTTAGTTTTAACTCTGTTCTAATTGTTTTAAATCCCTGATGAAGACTTTATTTTTAAGCCGAAACATCGGCAAACAATACAACTCAATTTACTATAAAAAATGTATTTTTTTTTTTTTTTTTTAACCACGACCGAACCCTGACAATTTCTACCTTTGCATCACCAACGGTCAACGATCTCCTCCCAATGAAATACTTTGTATGATAATGTTAAGGTTAAGTTTGTTATCACGCCGGGCAAACTTCGCGTCAGAAAAAAGTATTAATGCTTACGTTTTTGTGGTCATAGGCTTTTACGTGCACTTTTTGATGGCACTGGAGAAACGAATGAAAGCATTTTAACGTGATATCAGTTACCTTTTTTGAGAATAGTGAATAAAACAATTTTTCGTAACTAATTTTCAGTTCATTAGCTAAATCAAAGGTAAACATTATCCAACGTTTCCAATCCAAAGTCCTCCGTAAAATCCTCAACGCCCCTTTCTACGTTTAAATCTAAACATCCACCGAGACACTGAATACCCTTTGTCCATGATTTAGCCAAATCCCGATTCCTGGCATTTTTCTCTAGACTCCCTGCCCCCCCCCCCCCCCTCTTGGCAGATCCCTCTCTTCCAACGTTATCCCAGATAATCCTCCTCGCTGCCATTGGCCAGCAGACAATTTACTACTGGTTAATTAGCCTCCCTTATAAAATAATGTTAATATTGTAAATACTATACATAGTTCAACAATGTGACCATGGTCTCATGAAAATAAGAAAATACCAGAACTTTCATTGGGAGCAGAAGTAATGTCTGCCTTCTCCCCTGATGAAATCCAATGTGTTATATTTATACTGTTTACTTATTTATACTATAATTGTGCTTATTGTAAATTATCAATATACAACAATTTTCAGTTCGCATTCTTAAGATAGAATCATTCATTTGAAACGATTTTTTAGATGTTCGAAATTAATAGAAACTGAGATATTTAAATGTTGGTTGTGTTTTGAGTTAAGGAAGTATTAGGAAAAAAAATGTTATTAACTGACAAGAAATGTTTTGGAATCTTCGTTTATATTGGATTGACAGCTACGACAATTAGCACCAGTTAGACAAGCAATAAAGTAAATTATTCACATCCTAAAGTGATTCTGCGCAAATAATAACAATAAATATATTTTTTTTAAGTAAGTAAAAAAAAAAAAAAAGAGGATGACCTGAAAAGTAGAGGCTATCTAAATAAGAGCAAAAATGTCCTACCGTCTATCCTATAATTTACCTCAGTCCTGCCAACTGGTAATCATATAATCCTTTATTATTGAATAGGTGGCGAACTTGCTCGTTAGTAAAGGAGCATAAATTACCGCCGAAGCTGCCCTTGGTTTCCTAGAAACTCTTTGTCAGCTGCTTTCCAACCATTATGCAGCTTTATGATGCTAATGCACCTTGACGCATGGCTCTTATTGCTCACGTGACCTAGGCCGTTTTTCACATCGGCCTCTTCGTCATCATTCACACCTCCACTTAAGTCGGTGAACGTTGTACGCCTTAGGGGGTTTTTGCCGTTTTTCATAATGACGATGGCCACAAATAATAATACCGATGAAAAATAGCTTGGAAAATTGAATAAGAAGAAGGAGGCGTGTTTTTTGGGCCCAGATAAGGCCACAATTCAAAGCTCCGTTCCGCACTACCTTCTGTAGTAGTGGAGTTAACAGGTTCATTTATAAGAAGAAAAACTAATTTATCTGAGGAAAGTGAGAAGACAATTTATCAAATATCTTTGGCCATTAAAAATCACAAAAAGGTCCATCAGGGTATATGTGAACTGAACAAACCCCTGAGGGAAAAATTCTGTCACGCAGGGGCACAGTCCTCCGTGATGGGTAGTGTATACTGTTTTCCTGAATAATGTGCTTAATATAAGCAATATATATATATATATATATATATATATATATATATATATATATATATATATATATATATATATATATATATACAGGGTGTCCCGTAAATGTCTAGTCATATTGTGAGGGGCGATAGAGGACCCTTAGGGGAACAAAAAATGTTCTATGACGGTTTCCCGAATTCTCGCCCATAAGGGAGAAAACGTCGTTTTATTGATTTTTCCAGACAAACGTACTTTTTAGAAGAATAATCGTTGTAGCTCCGTCCCAGGTGGTACTACTAAAAAGTGTGTGAAACCAATCGAAAGCTGAGTAAATTTACTATAAGACTAGTTGAGAGTAAACGCAAAAATGAATGAATGTAAGTATGTATATCTTACCAAAAGAAGGCAATTCTAAATTTCCTGACATTTTATTGATATTTCTTTCCAGCGTTACTCCTCAATAAGCAGGATCTGAGATTTCCGGGTTTCAGAACAACTTCCTCATTTAACCAGCTTTCCATTCATGTATCACAACCGTGTGTTATTGAAGTATTTGAACGATTTAAGAACAAAAGTTTTAAAAAAAACATGGATCTGTGAAAAGAAAACTATATTTTTTTCTTCAATTTATTCAAAAAGCTGAAGGGAAATATTTTTTTTATAAATGTTTACATAAATATTAAGTAAATATTTACTTAAAAGAATAAAAAAAAATACTTCCACGGATATAAAAAAAAATCTTAAAACAGTAAATAAATAAAATACACATTTATTTTGAATTTATTAATTCGGGTAACTAATACTGGGTCCAGGAGGCGGCCATTAAGGAACCCCAACCATACATTAACCTCAAAAATTACTATTTTTACCTAGATCACGCATTTGAATACATTTTTACAGGACTATGTATGTCTTATTTATGAGGGATAGAATTTTTAATTACCACAACAAAAACGCAATGCTCAGAATCCCAGTGAGTTTCACAAGCTTAGCCATCAGTATTAATTTAAGGTAAAGCATTTGTTTTCTAAATATAAGTACCTGTAAAAATGTGTTCAAATGCGTGATCTAGGTAAAACTAATAATTTTTGAGGTTAATGTATGGTTGGGGTGCCTTAATGGCCGCCTCCTGGACCCAGTATTAGTTACCTCAATTAACAAATTCAAAATAAATGTGTATTTTATTTATTTACTGTTTTAGGAATTTTTTTTAAATTCGTGGAAGTAATTTTTTTTATTGTTTTAAGTAAATATTTACTTAATATTTATGTAAACATTTATAAAAATAAATATTTCCCTTCAGCTTTTTGAATAAACTGAAGAAAAAAATATAATTTTCTTTTCACAGATCCATGTTTTTTTTTTAAACTTTTGTACTTAAACCGTTCAAATACTTCAATAACACAGGGTTGTGATACATGAATGGAAAGCTGGTTAAATGAGGAAGTTTTTCTGAAACCCGGAAATCTCAGATCCTGCCCATTGAGGAGTAACGCTGGAAAGAAATATCAATAAAATGTCAGGAAATTTAGAATTGCCTTCTTTTTGTAAGATATACATACTTACATTCATTCATTTATACGTTTACTTCCAACTAGTCTTATAGTAAATTTACTCAGCTTTCGATTGGTTTCACACCCTTTTTAGTAGTACCACCTGGGACGGAGCTACAACGATTATTCTTCTAAAAAGTACGTTTGTCTCGAAAAAACAACAAAACGACGTTTTCTCCCTTATGGGCGGGAATTCGGGAAACTGTCATAGAACATTTTTTGTTCCCCTAAGGGTCCTCTATCACCCCTCACAATATGACTAGACATTTACGGGACACCCTGTATATATATGTATATATATATATATATATATATATATATATATATATATATAAATATATTTATATACGTCATTAGTTTTGCTCTGTTATATTTTCAATGAACAGCTGACTCAATGTAAAGTAGAGGCCGGATACAACGTCCATGATCATCGTCCCTAGAGCCGTTTTATTCAATAAGTAATGAATAGATTTAGTTTATTTTTACAAGGTATTTTTCTCTTTAGATTGCCACAATGAATAACTAGTTTCGTTGCAATACATCAAAAATTACGGCGGGTATGGACAAATTAATACTTTGTGACCAGAGGGCACCCCCCTCCCTCCCGGTCCACCGATTTTAGTGGTTGACGATCTCGTATAATCGTTTGATATGATAATGCTAGATACCAAATTTCGTTGCGAAAAAAAGCTCTGACTTGAATCGTGTTAAAATGCATACACATTCATTTAAAAATACATACACAACAAATACTAATACATTTCAAATGGGTGAAGACACAGGCGGGAGTAATGGGTAATGAAATAGTAGATAACCTTTAAATCAAACACAAATAAAGAGTTCCATCTACGACATTCTCACTGACAGGAGATGCAAATACAAATTCAAAATTCAGATACAGATTCAAACTTACCGAAACTGGCATATGCCGATGCAATAACTACACTGTCCAACAGAAAATATACAAAAATATTCAACAAATTATATTAAAGAATGGTCAATCGGTCCCAAAAAGCCAATTACTGATTATTTCTCCTTTGCCAATGAAACATGACCAATTTTAAATATCCAAACCACGAAACACCTGCTTACCTAAATATGAACCTCCCATTTCCATTTTATAGAGTAATAGCCCAAATTAGAACAATTAACAAAAATATGATAAAGCTAAACTACAAAAATACTACAATATCCATAAACCCCAATGAAATCTGTCCAATTTGCAATAGTAATCAGTTAGAGGATATTTATCATTTACTAGTAGCATGCCCAATCTATAATCCTTACAGAATCTCCTATCTTCCAGACATTATAAACATCTCTCCCGAAAACCTGTTTATTCTCCTTAACAATTTGAATGATTATCAAGCTCGAAAAGTGTACTATTATACAATAGCATCCCTGAACCTCCGAAAATTCGCTCTAGAATATTGATAATGTAAGATATTTTAGGCTCTAAGTATGGCATTTCTTATTGATATTAATTATTATTGATTTACTATTCATTTCTGTTAAATGTTAATTGTATATATTCGTTAGTAAGCACACACCCCCTTTGTATAAGGCCATGCCCTAAAAGCAAAGTATGTAAATAAATAAATAAATAAATAAATAAAATATTTACCAACAGAAAGAGCAAAGGGGTGCTTCCTGATAAAAGTACGCCCGATTAATATTTAAGATAAGCTTTAAACTATATTACATAATTTTTGTAAACTGAATGTTTATAAAAAAATGGAATAATTTGAATAAATAACAAACTCTATGTAAAACAGAAGATATGCCAAAAATGGCAGGGCTTTGTAGAAAAAGAAACCCCCTCACCTTTTCAAACTGTCACTCAACAGTGCCATTGTACTCTAGGTATCATAATTTTGCCAGTGCAGCTATTTTTCGTAAAATAGTAAATATTTTCGTAAAATAGTTTAGAATTTGATAAATGTCAACCCTCTTAGGGGATTTTGTTTTATTAAGATCATTGGGAACTGACCTCTACTGAAGTTTTCCACTGGCACGAAGATTGCATGCGCAGTAGGTACATAATTTTTTGTTCGTTAAAATTATTTGTCCACGCGCAGTATTCCAGCCTGATTTGTAGAATAAGAAATCGTAGTATAAAGATTGTTATACAACATCCTTATAAAACCATAATTTTTTTTTCTATAAGGACCCGTGAAAAGTGAGGCAGCAAATTATATTCAAGTTGAAAATTAATCAGGCGATTAGGAGCTAAACGCCTTGTAATTTGAGGTTAGGAGCTAGTTTAAATCACATAATCACAAACCATTAACAAGAAGTTCCTTTCACGAGAACAAGCTAGGGGAAAAAACCGACAAAACGATTATAATTAAGTAGGTATTAACCGGTTCAACAAAACATTGGACCTCGATTAAAGGAACAGCACCGTCTTCTTTAATATGTTATTGGAAGCCGATAGAATTCATTTCAGACAATAATGGGAAGCAAATTCAATTATTATTACGTTTTTTATATATATTACTAGCTGAATGCCCGTGCGGTAGATAAATAGTTTTTTTTTTATTGCGTTAAATAACGAATCATCAAAATTATTTATTTATTTATTTATTAAAGAGTTCACAACGTGGTGATTTGCTCTTTAAATCAATGTGCGAACAAAGCTAACAATTATACAGATCCATGTAAACATGACATAATATGTCATACAAATATAAACAAGAAAAGACTATACATAATTGAAAAGATTATTTATAAAATATTAATGTTTGGATTAAAAAAATAAATAAATAAATTAACGCTACTATATAATTAACGCTATTATATTATTATTATAGCACGGTTCCCGTCATACTGTATGTTATACATCAATTGATAAATAATCAAAATATAATGTTTCTTGGCACTGGGGCGCTCCGGACCAGTGTCAAGAAACAGATAACCTAGAGATAACCCGTTATATATACGTTACCAGTAACAGAAATGTAACCAATGCAGGTTAAATTTTACTGTCATTAATGAATGTACGTTAAAATTTATGTTTCTCAGATGCCATTTGGAAACACCCATTATATTTGCGAGCATTACCAAGAAGTGTTCTGACTGGAAATGCTGATGGGTGAGGAGGCTGTGCAAGGGTTCGGGATATTGTTACCTCGGATGGACCATCCCCAGGTATAGCGTAAACTCTGAAAAAAAGTTGAAATGAACCGCATTTAAAATGGCGATTTTGTCCCTCATAGCGTAAACTCTATGAGGGACAGTTTATTTCTTGTAATTCAAGGACTGCCATCATAGTTGAAATTAACCGCAATTAAAAATAATACTATGAAATAGAAACCGTACGGTAACAGCTGTTCTGTTATCGTCCTAGCAACGCATTCTGCCTAGGCTAGCATGCTCTCTGTAAAACTAAAAATTCAAACCCTTCTAAAAGTACTTAAAAATTTGAATATAAAAGCAGGATTCTCATTTTTTGATAATCGATAACTGCAAGTTTTAAAAAATAAAAGGTGCACAACATTGTATATTTATTGCAACTTTCCCCTGCCTGATTGTGCTACGTATACACAATTCCAGGGAGAAGAACTATTTAATTTTCTGTAACGGAACCATCAAAGATTTCATTAAAGACAAGAGCTTCATTAGTCATTCTGTCCCGAGAATAGTCAGATGAAAACATAAAGACAACCTCCGAACAAGCACAGTTACTACATGGAGGTCACATCGTCACCTGTCTTAGTACCTTGTCAAGACCATATGTCAGGAACATAAGCAGACAATCCTCGGTTCAAGGCTGATATCGGGCGAGATCGGGCGAAAAATGTCAGCCGTATTGAGTACTCTCTTGCAACACAGTTCTTTTTATAACCGCGCGTCGATACGACGGACGTCATGTATCCTTCTTCGGAGAACGATTTTATCTAGATCCTCATGATTCGTGATTGGGCAGCCGTGATATGTGGAACGTCCATCGTATCGGCGGTGATCTTGGCGATAATCGATCATCGGATTCCATAATCGTGCGACCAACCATGAATACTAATGAGGTGCTGTTCTGAAGGTCTATCCACACATCAAAATACCATCTACAAGACTTTTCAACAAAAAAACATTTACACCAAAAAAATTACCATTATTTATCAAAATTGTTAGATCGTAACATGAGTGGGCATAAAACGAGGGGGTCATCAATTTTAGGATGTTCTATATACATATATACATATATATATATATATATATATATATATATATATATATATATATGTATATATATATATATATATATATATATATATATATATATATATTCCTTTATTGTATATTTTATTAATTCAATGTATACATCCAGTAATTTTCTTCTGGTGGGCGTTTTTTTTTTTCAATCTTGCATTTTCCTGTGTTCTTCCGCCTTTAATTTTTCTACTAAAGCATTGAACTTTTAACTAAGCACAAACAGATGGTAACCAATCATATGTCACCTATTCATTAAAATAAACAGGTAGTATAGGAGTGATTTAGGTTTTTAACTCTATAGTAGAAGACCAGTCGGTGACCGTAAACTACATTATCGTAGTGAAAATGGGAAGAAAAAACAAGCAGATTTCTAGAAGCGTTTAATTTTTAAGCCTTTAATTTTGCCAAAAGTGACTTAAGTTACAATACATAGTAAAAGGATCCAGTAAGACGGTATGTATCCAATGGGAGTTCAATGAACGAATGGATTAAGTCATTATTGATGCCACGGATATTTCCATATTCATCAGATCACCATAAATTACACGACCCAAGAACAGATGAGGGGGTGGAGATACAAAAAAAAATCTACAACATAAAAAAAAAATTATAATCTAGGTAACTCGTGACGGGCACGAGTCTCCCATGGGAAGGACCACCAAGGGGTTGATTCCACCCTCCGTTTTAATTACCCGACGAACCAAGGACGGCAATTAGACTTGTGTAGTTTGAGTGTCCGTGGCTAAGTGAATACTATAAATCTAATACGGCGGGACGGTACGGGAGATGTAGATAGCGAGATCCGAGAGAACAATATCTTTACAAAGAGATAGGGGATCGACGCCTCGGGCAGCCGGTCCGTCGTATCGCTCCGGCTAATAGCCTTACAGGGGGGTATCAGTCCAACTATATATGTATATGTATATATATATATATATATATATATATATATATATATATATATATACAGTGGATTAAAAAAGAGGATTAACAAAGATAACATAAAAAAGATACTTAAGTCCGACTCACAGGACCTGTTATTCCATTTAATCCTTTTCCCTAAAACGATTTTTAAAATATAGTACAAAAACACCCTAATTTGGTTAATAATGGTTACACCATTATACAGTGAAATACGCGATGCTAACTAAAGATTACGGATGCCGCAGAGAACGGGAACATGTTAGTAAGACAGGAGTGGTTGATTCGGAAATATTCGAAAATATATAAAAGGACAACAGAACAATATTCTTTTTGTTCTTCTTTCCATCTCACAGGAAAGAGAGATGGAATCAAAAAATCTGTGGATTGTGAAGGACCGGAAAACAATTTGAAAAGGAGGAAGTATGAGGCCGGAAAAGGCATTTTAGACAAGGAATATTTTGACAAGGAATTTTTCAAACCATTTTACCAATAAATGGCAGGAAGGCTTTATGCCAATAGTATGAGGAAAAGTGGAGAGGTTTATCTCTACAAACTAATAACAAATATCCACAATTTCAATAGAGAGAATTGGTTTATTTTTACAGAATAGTTTAAATAAACAAAGTGGAATTGCACAATTTTGTAGAGAGATGTAGTTTGTGGTAAACCTACCCGGTGACACGTGCTTGGATTATATTGTATATTGCATAATCGAAGTATATGGGCAAGTATATGTATCATTATAACCAGCAAATTAGGAAAGATAATTAAAACTAGAAATTCATCGCAAGTTTATGACAATCCTTCAGGGGGTGAAACTAGACAAGAAATGTAGTTCAATACCACCGTCTACACATTTCTATCTCACTCCGATCAAGACATTTGCCGTTCTAAAGGTTCTTTCGAAAAACCTGTGTTTTTTGTATTACAACTCCCATTTCCTGTACTTGTACACATTTTTTTTTCAAAGATTCATTGAATTTTGGAAATCAGCATTAAACTTTTTTTTAAGGATAATGCACATTCAATTTTCACAATTATCTCATTCAAACCGTAATATTAATTTAAAAAGTAAAAATTATTAAAATCTTCTGGTTAGTGACAACTTTTCGAAAATCACTACTCTTCCAAACGAAACCCTGCAGACTGCCAAATCTCACAAAAGTTGTAACATGTAATTAATTAGCTTTCCAACGGTATACTCAGAACTGATGTTATCTCTGAATTTCATAATGAAATTGGAATTCTAGAGTGAAAAAAGTAATATTATATATATTTTCGTGATATTATTAGAATTTTTTTTAATAATACGTTTATTTAACATCTGAACATTTTTAAGTACATTAATTAAGTTCGCTCACAAATATAATTAATAATATATACAGAAATTGATAAATACAAATGACAAAGTTAAAAAATAAAAATAATTTTAATATAAATAGATGAATAAATAATAATAATAATAAAATAATGAAAATAACTCAATAAAAAATAATAAATAATTTATTAGAAATAAATGAAAATTATTCGAGATGAAATTGATAAGTCTAGTTTCCTCCACTGAAGTATTGTCATTAACTTGCGATACGCTCTGCATAATAAAAAGTACGCCACGCGGGAGCCGCATAATTAAGAGCATTCCTCAGAAAGGTGGTAGTGTATTCTGCATTCCTGAATACTTTGCTAAAAATAATTTATATAAAGTCAAAGCAAACTGTTAATTGTTGCTGTTTTTGTTTTTTTTCCAATTTATTATTAAATGGATTTTTTTATAAAAGCAAGGCAAATTAAATGAAAATATTTTCGCAGTCGAGTTTACCTTATGAAGCAGAAGTTAAGGAGGTTGAGTGCGTAATTTCCGCTAAGAATTACCGCTCCCGGGATAAGAACGGAAACGCGCTAGGATGACGCAGTTCCTGTCAGTTGGACGGTTTTTTAGTAAAGGTATGTAAAAATATTAATTCAAGTTAAAGCGACCTCTTGTGTGATAATTAACAACATCTCACAGTAAGTGCATTAAATAGACTCGCATTCCAAAACAAAACTGATGGTAGCAAGTATTTTAACTCAGGGTGCACTCATAAAAGAACGGTCAATTTTTCAAAACATTGTCTTTACTTCCGTCAGAGAAGTTCTTGGGCTTCTGACTTATTGAAAATATCAAATTTTGTTAATTTATTTTTTATTTTTTACGGCGTTTCAACAACTGAACTATTAGCGCCGGGCTGTCAGGTTGCTACCTTTCTTTAATGCCAAGAGTACGTGGACGGTCACCCATTCAGACGCTGGCTACTGCCGACGTTGCTTAATTTTCCTTTTGTTATTGTCTTTTCTACGACAACTTAGTTCGTTTCTCTTTTGTATTGCCATTCTTTTCGCCCGATTAGTTCATGATAATAAATAAACAAATAAAAACGATTGTCAATAAAATAATAAAGCAGGTTATATAAAAATCAGACATTTTATAAAAAAGACCGATGCGCCTGAAGTATTGCATAACAATGCAAACGATAATAGCTTATGTAATTTTTGTCTGGCCTGTGCGTACACGGTTATACAACTGCACCAATATACTACCAACCGACGTCATTGGTTTACAGAGAGGTTTTATCTAACATTTATAAACACCACTCTCTGGATAATTCAGCTTAAATCCTGCCAAGTATAAACAGATAATTTGTTTCTGAATCGATACTAAAATAAGAACTACTCAGTCTGAATAAACATTGTGGAGATGTTCAGGGTTTAGTCATAGGCGTATATAAAGAGAGATGGAAGAGGGGACTGCAGCCCCTCCCGAAACTTCAATTTAATCGGTAAAAATGTTTAATAAGAACCTTAAGAATAAATTAAATAAGATTTCTTAGTTCAGAAAAAATAATTTGTTTTAGGGGTGTAATAGCAGTGTTCGCCATTGCAGTGAGGAGTGTTCTGCTTGTGTTTATAGTTTCAGTTGTTAATTCATCATATTCTCTTCAAAAACCCCATTTATTTGATTTTGTAAGTACAAAAGTTTTCCTATGCAAAATTTGACTTAGTGTTTTTCTTGTTTAGTGTGACTTTTTTCCTCCAATACCGAGAGATACCAGAGGAAAAAAGTATTATTTGTTGTTTTCGATGATATTTACCTCATTGGGATTTCTTGGGGTGCTGATTTTAAATCTGCTTTTATTTTTGGCGTGAAAAAATGTATAATGCTAGTTTACGCGAAACGTAAGCATATTTTTTAATTTAGTTGACGAAATATAAATTATTGTTCAACGATTTTATTTTTCCTTTAATCTGCTCCCAAGAAACAATTGAATTGGTGAAAGAATCATGTCAATATCATTTTCTAAACTCGGTATATAAAATAAAGCATTTTCAACCTATTTTATTTTATTTCTCAGCTCATAATGCGTATTGGACGGAACGCTCGGACACGTGTCGACTATTTTTCCATGTAGAATCACCAGAAAAAAGTCCGACTCGCAGGAACTGCGTCATCTTAGCGCGGTTACGTACATCTCGAAGAAATGGAATAGATAAGCATCACAAATCACTGGAAAAATGAACATCCTTAGAACCATGACATCCAACTCGTGGAGAGCTGACCGAAAAACCATGCTGATGCTATACAAGAGTTACATTCGCTCCAGCCTTGATTATGGATGCACAGTCTACGGCTCGGCATCACCCAGAACTTTAAAAATGCTTGATTCCGTTCACCATAGCGGGATCCGGATTTCAACGGGTGCCTACCTTTCAAGCCCAGTAACCAGCCTTTGTGTTGAAGCAGGAGAGCTTCCACTTCATTTTCGACGACAACAAATTCTTCTCTCAAATTACATCGGCATAAATGCAACCCCTCTCCACCCACTCAATCAATATCTTAATTGCAACCATATAATAGAAAGCCCTTCGCCGTCAGAACTACTGACATCATCACTGAATTAAGCATTGATACCCAAATGTATCAATGATCCACAATGTCTCCGCTTCAAAGCCGCCTTGGACATTGACTGTACCTAAAATGAACCTTTCTCTTACCAAATTTAATAAAAAAGACATAGATCCGCTCATTCTGCTAACTGAATTTAGAAAACTAAAACTAAGAAAGAAGAACGCATCCTGACTCGCCTAAGGATTGGCCATACAAGAATTACCCATTCATATCTGATGACCCGAGGCACCCCTCCACTTTGTGAAAAATGTAATCAAATAACCACTGTTCACCACCTGCTAATAAATTGCAAAAACTATGATAAACAAAGAAGAGAAGCCCAGTTATCAGATAGAATTGACGAAATTTTAGCGGATCGTCCCAACCAGATTGATAAGCTGTTCCAATTCTTAACGTCAACTGAATTAATAAATAATATCTAAAAATATATAAATAAATAATATGTGTGTGTGTGTGTGTGTGTGTGTGTGTGTGTGTGTGTGTGTGTATGTGTATGTGTGTGTGTGTGTGTGTGTATAAATATAATAAACTCTAAGTAATGAAAGCCTTAGTAAACATTAAAAAAAAAAAAAAAAAAAAAAAAAAAAAAAAAAAAAAAAAAAAAAATTGAATCAAATCACCAAATATCATTTTAAAAAAATAATAATAACAAAAAAAAATTAAATAAAATAAATAAAAACTTTTAAAATAAAATTATTAACTCCTATCCCCTCACATCTTCTCGTTAACTTCGCGTGACACCGATACAATTATTTTATATAAATATCCATCTATAATCCTGTGTTTCATGACCTCATAGTGGTTCACAACACATTAAACAGAAAAAAAAAAATCTTACACAGAAGAGGATAATTCTTAATCTGTATAAGTCAATACAATTATGTACTGAAAATTTACTTACTCTTTGACTGCTGCTGAGAAGGCTCTATTCTAAACAACCAAAAATTCGTTGTCATTTTAAGTTCCTTGTTTAACTAGCAAATTCGTCTTACTGTTATAATCAACTGTAAATATGTCCTTCATGGCGAATAAAATTCCATTCTGTCGTGGGTTAAATCTTTCTATAAAATAAGAAATAACGATAACTTCAGTTGGAGGCGCTAATAGCCAAATAGTTGATGCGCCGTTAAAAAAAAAAAAAAAAGTTGGAGGCTATGCTGAAGGTTATATAGATAGCAGAATTCAAAACAAAATACGTCATCATGATTAACCACTGCCATCTTGATTACCACAGCCACTCCAAACTTATTATTACCAACCCCTCTCACCGTTTCTTAGCTTATTTTACTACTATTCTAATTTTACTGATAAATGCAATTTAATATAAGAAAAAAATAATTAAAAAGTGAGATAAACAAAGAGAAAACCCCTTTCAAAACAACAAAACAAACCTTTTTTACGTTTTAAGCGCTTATATCTCTGATTGACGTTGCCCCATCGAATATTGCTTCAGAACCTTTTTTGTAGAGAATTTAGTAAGCATTCGAATGGTCACCATCCACTTAGCACGATTTCCCAACCGTTATCGAGATATTTACGAAAAATGTATGAAGATCCGAAAACTTTTCATGTCTATTAATAACATTTTTTTTTTCGCATACTTCTTTAACTCCAAATATAACCAAAATTTAAACATCTTAGTTGGGATTAATTTCCAAGTTGTAGAAAATATTTCAATTGAATCCCGCGATTCTAAGTACTCACAAAAATATAATGACTTACAAAAACATTGATTCCACTTTTCTCAGGAACGGTTACAGATATCGCCTTATAAGTGGTTTCATTCGTTTTCTTATGTTAAGAAACTTATAAAACAAGTACCTGCAAGCATATAAACTCAAAAACGTAAACGTTAAGATTTTTTTTTGTGCGAATTTCGCCCCAAACACTATCTTCTAATGGGCGGATTCTGCTGGTTAACGAACTTGACCTTTCAAATTAGACGACAGATTTTTGTACCAAATTTTGTTAAAATCGGACCATTTTTGAGCTTGCTAGAGCACGAACAGACAAGCATATATATAAATATATACATATATATATATATATATATATATATATATATATATATATATATATATATACAAATTTGGGCCACCTATATTTTCGTGATCTATAGGGTCTGAAACGTGAAAGTTTCTAGTCGGCACTTCCGGATTGCGTCATGAGGTCAACCTCATAAGGGGGTCCTCCCTATGGAGATATGGAGTAACCGCGCTAAAAAGATGGAACAAATCGGTGACCCCACCACTGTATACTCACTTGGTAGAAAATTTGAGTTGCACTTTGGAAGGGGGGTTTCCCTCCTTAAACGTGTGATTGGGCCGATATGAAAAACTAAGTGTCGATTATTTTCACGTGTTTAATAAATATACAAAGCTTCATTAAAATCTGCTCCGGACTCCGGCTGTTGTTAGAATAATGTACATTTTTTATATCTAGTGTATTTCAGGATTATGATAATGCATATATTTAAAATCTATTAATATTATTTTAATATAATTTATATATTATAATCTATATATATATAAAAATCACTTCTCTGTCTGTTTGTTCTTTATACAAATCCATACCGTTTGACCGTTTTTAACCAAACTTGGAACAATGGTAGGTCTTGGTCCAGGAAGTCTCGTAGGCTAGGTCAAAAACGTCTACCAGCTGTCTGTCTGTGTGTTTCTTCCTTATAAAAATCCACACAGTTTGACAGATTTTGACCACACAGATAGGTCTTGATAGAGGGAGTTTCATAGGCTAGGTCAAAAACTTCTACGAGCTGTCTGTATGTATGTTTGTTCCTTATGCAAATTCCCACTATTCTGCCGATTTTGATCAAACTTGGCACACATGTAATGGTGCCATGATTCGGGGAGAGTCATAGGCTACGATAAAAACGTCTAGTACGCACAGTTTGGAGGTCACGGGTTCGAAACCAAAGTAGTTACAGACTTGCATTATTAGATTTTAATAATACTTATTTCGTTTCTAATTTACTTTACCTTTTAAAGATGCAGAAAGTAGGTGTAGCAATGTACACCGGGTAACAACTATTATTTAATATTAGCCTATTTCAATATTACGATATTTTTAATATCTAGCGTATTCTATGAGTAGGATACACATATAAAATGTATATGAGGCTGTCTTGTGTTTGTATGTGGATTGAGGAGTCGCGCGTTGTTTCGCCAGTAATCGGTGTGACCCCAAAGTTCGCCCTCGTCGAGTACTTTACGAGCCAAGGTACTATAGAAAGTGTTACACAGTACACCTCGTGATACCGGCTCGTGTTCCTTGACCGACGGACGGATCGTGTCCGATGGAGACGGCTGAGAGGCGGTGTGGAGGCGGCGTGCCCACGGTAGCCCCGTCCCACGTCCTAGGCCCACACCGGATCGCTCTTATGACTTTAGACCTTAGTCTGTTCTCGCAGCTTCGGCCGCTCAGACATCGGGCCAACTCGAACAGGATGTGGTGTACAGTTTGGAGGAGGTGAATTGTGGAAGGTGTGTTGTGTGATTTGTGTTCAGTGAGGAAATACCTCAGGAACAGAGGTCTAGGACGAAGGAGGACATTAGACTCGGATAACAATAAGGTAATAATACTTTTAATTCTACAAACAAACGCATATAAACATTAAAAAAAGAAACCACACCAGGGCCACAAAAACATTCATAACAAATTATCAAAAACAACAAAAAATCAACAAATCTCTTTTAAATGTTAAGATCTTCACAAAACATCATCCCATAGCGCACGTCTTAATTAAAAACAACTTGTAAAAAGACTTCCACAGCAAGCCAATTAAATTTCCAAAAGAGGAAAACAAAATGGCGGCCACCAGCTCCCGGCTCTCCTGTTTTGCATTATGAGTCATCACACGAGGATGCTGTTCCATTACTGAACTATCAAAACTTTGACATGATTTCGGGATCGTTTTTCTTTTAAAAAAAATCAATCTTATGATCATACAACTCATCCCGTTTTCTTCCTTTTTTTAATAATGTGATAAAAAAACTCAAACGCAGTGATATACTGATGATCAGATATAATCTGGATAGAGAAAAATGAAAATATAACATCCACAAATGAAAAACAGAAAAATACAGCGCATTATCCTTTCAAATATCTTTACCAGGATTTGGAAAATATTTGATTATCATTACAAGAATATGCAGAAATCTTTTATCAATAGTATCACCGGAACCACCACAAGAACCGTAATGAAGTTTTTTATTCACAAAAGTTTATATAGTATATAGTGATTATGAGATCATATGACAAAATCAAAATTCGGCTCCTGCCCCCCCCCCCCCCCAAATTTTTTGATTTAATCGGTAAAATGTGCCATAAAAACCTCAAAAATAAATAAAATAAGAACACTGAGTCGTGAAAAATTATTTTTTTTTTTAGGTTGTTAGTATTACACCCCTCCAAATCCGTCGGTTGTCCCCCCCCCCTGAAATTATTTCCTATATACGCCCCTGTGCGAAGTCTATTATTCTCAAGACTACATAAGCTATAGTCAAAAATGAAATAAAAATCGTTTTATACAAGGAATAGTTATTACCTGTAATTACCAAATGACACTACATGAATCACTTATGATAAAAACTACAATAGCTTGTCGTAAAGTTTTGTGGTATAATTGAAGGGCTCAGTGCCATAGGTGACTAACCCAAAATTAAAACAAACTGAGAAAATTGGAGTTAAAGTTAAGAAAAATTTGAAAAAATAGTGTTGTTGACAAAAGTGATTTTAATTGAAATATGTAAAATCATTTCTGTCACCGACACTAATTTGTTTTAGATTCTTCTTAATTTCTCTTTTCTCAGTTCGTTCTAATTGTGGGTTAGTCACCTTTAGCACTGAGCCCTTCAATTGATTCCAGATTATTTGTTAATTTTCATAATATCATTTTTGTTTTATTGCATCTTTACTAAATCCAGAAATTTCACTATTGCGTAATAGAATGTAACAATACCTAGAAAATGTTATATTCTGTTCAAATTTAAATTACATTAGTTATTCATGTGCGTAATAAATAATATGAACATATAACTAATTAAAATCATAACTCAGATATATAAATACATAAGGAATGAATAAAATGTATTTTAGTAAAGGAGGTAGGAAGAAGAAACTAAAAACTTGAATCCTCACACATATTATGCTTGCTATTTAGAGTTACATTTGGAGATAAAGTTTCAGTGAATCAGTGCCAGTCCTATGATTAACTCATGTAATCAACTTTTCTGGGATGTGATATTTAAAAGACGAGAGTTGAGTGATCAAATATTTACTAAGTTAAATATTTATTTAAAACATGTTCTCATGAAACTGTACTAAATAAAAATCAACCATACGTTTTTGTTATTAAATATTCTAGCATTATTTATTTTTAAAAAAAGGATATTAGTTCAAAGGAAAGTATCCGTATATATAAATTTTTACATACAGCATTAGAAAAATTACCGAATAGCTTAGAAGTACAAAACAAATACTTCTTTTCTTTTTTTTTTTTAATTTTTAATTTTGAGTTTACAACAATGTATAAAATACATTCCCAGTAAATTATTGTAAGGTTACATTGGCATGATGTACATGAGGGGGGATGCTGGACAGTTGTAGTACCCACTAGACAGATATGATTTTTATTTCATAGGTCAAATCGAAGATGGGCGTATATAAGGGAGGGGGCTGCAGCCCTCCCCCCCCCCGAAATTTTGATTTGATGGTAAAAACTTGTCGTAAAACCCTTAAAAATAAATTAAATAATAGCACTTAGTTCATAAAAAATATTTTATTTTACGTGTAATAGCGTTTTAGTGGCCTAAAACTATTCCAAGCTCTAAATTTTTAGTATTCCATACGCCGGAAATGGTCCCCCGATATTTTCCCAGCCCCTCCCGAAATTATTTTCTATATACGCCCATGAAATCGAATACAAATTACATTTTCAAGTTTAAGATTGGCTCAGAATATTTACAGCCAAATTTGCTGAGCAATACGTAGGCCAGTATGTTACTCAGTCCTCAACAGGTGGTTTGTTTCTTACATTAACGCAACAGGTGCCAGGAGCAAATCAATGTAAAGACCATCTTTTCTCCATGAAAACGTCACTAGGTAGGCTTGCTATACGTCGCGGTTTGACCGGGACAGTGCCGATATTTTGCTGCAATGTCCCGGAAACGGTTGTAAGATGTAAAAATTTATGAACTTATGTTTTTAAGAATCTTTTATGAATCGGTTACTTTTCTACAATCAACATTTTTGACAACCGCGCACAGTGTCAAAGAAATGAGAAGTATTCTAACTGTAATCTGTGAGGAACTACTTGCACAGCGCTGCCAAGTGTAAATTAAGTACAAAATTTTTTTTATTTAAAAACTTTTTATTTTAAAAAATTGGCTAGACTAACGATTTAGAGTTGCAGATTCCCCACTCCCGTTATTTGCTGGGCTTAAAAAATGGCTTAAAATTCACAATTTTGCTTCTAATTATGCCATTTTATTCCGTACATCTCCACCCCCCCCCCCCCCTTCCCCGGTATGCCTACTCCATATTAATGTGTCCTGGTTTCACTCACAAAAAATATGGCACACCTATCTGTAGGTAGACTTACTTGAGTTGCGCTCCACAGTCATGCTGTACGGATTCTGTTGATTTATTGAAATTAATTCATACTTACTAAGACCGTATCATAGATTTCAGCTGAGAAGCTGGGGGACTTTACAATAATCAAAAAATTATATATATATATATATCGCCAAATGGCAATAAAATATTTAAACAGATTTTGGCAAAAATTTTGGTTTATTGGGTTTAACAATGAACATCTGATCGGTTATGATCGTTTAGAAGTAACTATAGCGCATTGCGTAGAAATAAGTAGGATTTGGAAAAGTCTATTTAAAGAAAAAGTCATCCAGGATCAGAAATAAACACATTCTAAAATGTAAGCACCGTTTTCTCTGAAAGAGAAGGTCCTATTGGAATTCAAGTCTGAAAATGTATTACCCTTTTGAATAAATGCCTTCACTTACCACGAATTCCCAACGAATATCTAAGTTTTGAAACGTTTCACGTCATAAATGTGGTTTCCTCCCAGAGTAAAATAAGATAAAACACGCTTCAAACATAAGGTAATGCTCGGCTGTAAACGTCTCGCCTCGCCTTCTAAGTGAACTTCCTGGTGACAGGAATTAGGATGAGCCTAATTTCAGGAATTACCGCCAGCTCAGGCAATCAAGAGAGATGAGTAAGGAGTGTGTAGTCGGGAGAATGATATCAAGGAGGCCGTGGTATCCTAGAAGGTATTTAACCAATGTTAAAAACAAATAACATTTTAGGTAGGTAATTTTAGATTTCATGAGATGGACGGTGGACAGTGGTGCCAAACGACATATCATTTTTCAAAAAAGGCTGCAGCCTCTAAATGATAACCGATTTCAATGCATTTTTTTTTTTTTTTTTTTTTAAATGAAAGGTAATAAAATTTAGAATAATTTTTTCTGGCCTTATTTTTGTTTTTTGTTTTCCCTGTTTATTAATGTGAACCCGAAACCCAAGCTAATGACGTTTATATTCTAGCATTTTAAATAAAAATCCGACTACCAGGAACTGGGTCCTTTTTCCGCTTTCCTTTTTAAACCTAGTGTCCAATTTATTTATTATATTAGACATACGTTTCTCATTTAGTTACCGTGTTTTAACAAAATATTCATTTTTATGTTAAATTTAAACCAGCAATATTTTGTAGTATTTAGGGCCTTAAACGTAGACACCTCCGGACTGCATCATAAGCGGGTCTCTTCCCTACGAAGGTAGGGAGGAAACGCGCTAAAACTCACCAACGTCGTTTTCCAAACGACGGTATGACCCTTTGATGAACACATTTCTATAATTAAAATTGTTAATTGAGTATATTACTCAACTAGACAATTAGTGAACTAATCTAAATAAAGAACATTCTTCAGGTGCTCCCCCTGGAATTGAGGTTAACAGCGTTCAATAGGCAGTAGCGTTCCCTTCTGGTGAGTCTGTTCGGGGCGAGGTTAACTCACTGCTATACTTACCAGGAGACCACGGCCGCTTGGATCTCGTTACTCTAGCACAATATACACTTCTCGGTAATATTTTCGGAGAAAGTGATGATTAAAATGTAAAAAAAAAAAAAAAAAAAAAAAAAAAAAAATAGCGTCACCTTAGCGAGTTTTCCAACAAACCTTATTTCAGGAGCCCAAATCCTCCTTTATAGTTATGAAATCCTTGAAACAAAATATTGATACTAAACTAAACAGTTACTAGGATATTGGCAACCGATACATGTTGAAATAAAAGAAAACACTACAGTAAACAACCTTAACAAAATGGTCACCAAAAAACAACTCTTCGACATGCAGAATGTCATATACCAACATTAGAACAACAATTAGAATCCAGAATGTTTATTATGTAAATATAGCAAAAATATTGGTACAACAATACCGAAAACAAACTAAAACAAATAAAAATACAATTTGTAAATGTATCTCATGGAAAAGATTCAACAGAAGAGAAGCTTAGTTCTTTGCCGTCTAAGGATACCACATATCTTTTTACATTAAAAAACGCATCGAAGTGCCACTGCAAGACAACATTGGCTAAAAAAGATTTACTAACTGAGTATAGACTTATAGGAAACTTTAATCCACCAGTTAATTTGAGTGCCTTACTGATTGACGGGTGCCAATATATAGAAAATTATCCAATATTTAAATCAAATCAGACTATATATTTCTATATAAACCAAAATTTAAATCAAACAATTAACAAAATGTGTAATGTTGATCTGATTGAACCTTCGGAAAGACTTAAAACGAGGCAAATGTGCTTAACTTATTCACTGGAAAGAAACAAATACGCTTGAAACGTTACGCACTATTTAGAATGAATTCTTCTGCTCAATTTTTTTTTCGATTAACCATCTAGTGTATTCAAATATAATAAACTTATATATAATTGTAGCGTGATAATATCTGAACTCGTGGAGAGGGCGTATATCCTCGGTCTATTGGTAGCTGATGCGCACTGAAAAAAAAAAAAGGCTTTGTAAACATGATAGCGATCACAATTTTCGTTTTTGTTTTTTTTGCCATTAAACTGGATATATATAATATCCATAAGAACCGAAACAACTCCAGAACACAATATTTATTTATATTGAATAAAGAGCTTGCGAAAGAAGCGATTCGCTCTTTTTCATATGTTGGCGGTAGAAACCACTGACAAACCAATATATATATATATATATATATATATATATATCAGAACACAATAGAATAAAAATATAATTATTGTGTCAGCTAAATATCCATGGTCAAAGGGATTAAGTTGGTAACTTGGGAAATGGGCAAAATATGTTGTTCCTAGTGACCATCGATTTTAATGCGCTTGACACAATGGACACAAACCAAAAAGTTTGATACATTAATCACAACAAGTGAATTTAAGGGCTCAGTGCCAAATGTGACTACCCCATAATTAGAACAAACTGAAAAAAATGGAGTTAAATTTAAGAAGAATCTCAAAAAAATTAGTGATGGTGACAGAAATGATTTTATTTGGTCCCATTAAAATTATTTCTGTCACTAACACTAATTTTGTTCAGATTCTTTTTTTTTTTCTTTTTTTTTTTTAACGGCGCATCAACTATTTGGCTATGAGCGCTGGGCTATCTACAGGTTACCACCCTTTCTAATGCCAACAGCACTTGGCCGGTCACCCCATTCAGGTACTGACCACGCCCGACGTTGCTTAACTTCGGTGATCAACGGGAACCGGTGTATTCAACGTGGCTATAGCCGTTGGCTCAGATTCTTCTTATCTTTAACTCCAATTTTCGCAGTTTGTTATAATTGGGGGTGAGTCACCTTTGGCACTGAGCCCTTCAATTATTCTGTTGAGTTATTTTTGGATTATCTACCTATCTTAAACATATAAACAAATAATACATCATGAACAGGTTCTTAAATTGTGGCACGATAATAAAACATGCTAGAATGACATGAAAGCACGTGAAGAGAGCGTATATCCTCGACGACTTGGTGCTGATACGCCCTGAAAAAAAGGCGAAATCTTTAGTAGTCGTTTCGGTTCATTAGTGCACTCTGAAAGACAGTAAAACCGCAGGGGTCCTTCAAGAGACCATCTTCAATCATCAGTCACTCTTTCTTTCATTATTACAGTTTTATTTTATCTTTTATCCTTCTTTTTTCGTTTTTTTTTTTTTTGGTTCCTTCTAATAGGCCTCTTCGGAGTGTGCCCCTTTCTTGTTCTTCAGGCATTTACATAAAAAAGCACTACTGAAAGAACACAAATTAGTAATAATTTACGAATTCCTCGCCGTCTTCTTCGCTAATAAATTACATTTATGTCATAATCATGAAGTCTACCTAATATAAGAAAATGTACTTTTTGAAATGGTATGATATTTCAAGCATCTTTAATATTGTCTAAATAATAAATGAGCAATAATAAAATAATTTATGAAACTCTACTCGAAGGAATTAAATATAATAAATATGTAGGGGACCCCTTCCGTTTAAAAAAAAATCGCTTCCGCAAAATCTGCTTATACTGAACAAAATAGTAAAGAAACTGTATTTCTGTATTTTACATATATATATATATATATATATATATATATATATATATATATATATGTATAATATTATTAACGTAACCGTGAATAAAAGTAGAAAACGTGGAAACATGTTACTCTATAGCTCCGAGAGTATTTTTCCATTTTTTCAAAATTCTCACCAAAAAAAAAAAAAAAAACAATTAAAAAAGGGACCAATCGAAGCTCGCACAAGAAATTATCTTCAATTCAGCATCGCGTTCACAGACTTCGCTCAGAAAACCGTATTTTTTGTCCATTTAAAAACTTTTTCCTCTCATGAACCCTCTTCAATATCATTTTTGATTAGTTAAGGAAGAATTTTAGGCAATGAAATAGCTATTTTAGGCGCTTCCGCTCGCTCAAGAAGATATCAAAACTCTAGTCAATCGAACTCGATAAAATTAATAGAATTTTATTAATTTTTGCGAGTTGGATTGACTTGAGTGTTAATAGTTACTTTACTATCAGCAACAACCAATAGAATTGCCCAAAGGAATAACCAATAGAAAAGCTAATGATTATGCGTGTGTGCTGAATCACTACAGATACTTCACAATAACTGGATGTGGTCTTCGCAAAAACATCCATTTTTTTTCGCGAATTTGCTGACCAATGGCGTATCTTCCGAATAAAATAGCACAGTTGAAATCTCGGCACAGTCTTCATTACGGTGAAACGAACCAGTCCAACGAACCGTGTCAGAAGAGAAACCACTGCGCGTTTAGAAAACTCGTCCCGCCTCCGGAAAATCCTCTATATGGAAAATCGCGGAGGTAGAAATCGCGCCCCCTCCATCTCTTCGGCTTATTCCAAATCTTATATCTCCCGGCAAATAACATGTTCGCCTTCCTTTTATTTCGAATGCTCTTCGACTGTAAGAGGTTAAGCCGTGTGGGCGCTAGAGAGTAAGAGAGAGAGAGAGAGAGAGAGAGAGAGAGATGATTGAACGGACTCTTGATGATAGTGATTAGGGAGCACGTGGGACGGTAGCCGAACACCTGAACAGCTCTCCTTCCGTTAGCTACTGCTAACCAAACATTTTCCTGACCATTAATTTGATTCTTATTTACCACGGTCTTCAAGTCTGCTCTAGATCCTTCAACGTATCTCTCTGGGTGGGTTGTATCTGTCAGCGTATCATCGACCATTTTGACGTCTTTGTTTTTTGCGGTAGAAGAGCAGTAAAATGATATACAATAGACTTCCTTGATACGCATCCTGTGCTGGCATTATACAATATGAATTGTTTGAGTGTGATAGTAAGAAGGTATAACCTGTCGGTTTTAAAGACTCCTTGACAGAAACTGGACTTCGAGGCAACTCATTATTTGCTGTGTATTTACCAAGATCGACAACTTAACGAGCGCTCGAGTGAGACCGACAACTCTGAGAAGTATAGTAGTAGTCAACAAGTTACAAAAACGGTATATTAGTCTTGGCATTCGTAAAAAAGAAAAAAAATCGCTTCGATAAAGTATATTTCAAATGTTGAATACATTTGTAAGACTCAAAGCTTTCTGAGGTTTCTGGTTTCTAAGTCCTGAAAATAAGTTAATCAAGGATACGGAGACCTCCAAGACATAAAGATACCTGAAATAACAAACTATTTTTGATTTCTTCCTTTTTTTATGATTTTCTTCCAGAGCAGTGCAATATAAGTTATATTTCGTTCAAGCCTACTCCAAAGCACCAGCTCCTATGCCAACAGTTTTTTCCAATTCCGCTAAACACCTATTTTGTCAAAGGCTTTTCCTCTACGACAGTCCCATATGTAGTTGTAGCAATACAATTTTTGACTTACGATAAAACGTTTACAGACCATCTTAGGCGATGTTTTCTTGCAGTATCGTAGAACGTATATCGAGACTCGCACTGGTGTTACTGTTCCTCATATCGTCCCTAACATGTCAAACTATCGAATATGCAAAAACTCGTTTTTCAGATTCGAGACTTTGCTATTAGATTGTGGACGATACCCCTTTAGAATAGCCTTTAATACCTTAAATAAGGTATCGAATAAGACTATTTTTCAATATATTACTTCGTCAGTGGATAGAATATGTTCGTTCTCTAGTTTGCTCCGATTTGCATATTCGATAGTTTGACATCGTAGGAACCAAATATTCTCTTATTTTTCCCCTTTGACTTTCCTTGGGTTCCTCTTTTTTATTACTTCACTTCTTGTGATTAGTTCTTTCACAAGTCGTGAAAACGATATTTGTATACTTCTTACTTCTCCAGAAGACCATTTTTCAGGACGTTCTTGCAACCGTCATCCACTGTTTCATATCTACTGATTTCAATGAATTACTCCAAAGACCAGAAGCGTTACGTCCAATCAACGACGCCTTTAGTATTTTCGATAGAACGGCTAACATATAAGCAATCACCCGGCTCGTGCCAGTCTGCCCACGTCCAGCAGGGCGAGGACCCCGGCATCTTCCTACACTCCTTCTGACTTAGTCGATTCCATTATCAGGCAACTTTATCAGTCTTGGCGCCGGCAGTCATACAGGACAAACTGTCTTTCTTATTAATACCTGTAACCTGTCTCTTTCTCAGATAAACCTCCTCTACACCCCTTTTAAGATGGACGCAGTCTTCGCAGGTGTTCCTTACATAGATAACTTACACAGACTATGTTGCCTTAGGAGCACATTTTTTTTTTTTTTTTTTTTTTTTTTGTCTCATAACTGAAAACAATAAAAATATTTCAATGAATATATCCTAAATCATTCGCGATACCTATGAATATTCGCTAAAATAAACAAAATTAAAAAAAAACTCCTTCAAGTATTCGTCGGTCCTACCTACAATTCACAAACCAACAAAGTGTGTGCTTAAAGGCGTATCAACACTTGGGCTATTAACGCCGGGATATCTAGGTTGTTGCCCTTTTATAATGCCAACAGCACGTGGTCGGTCACCCATTCAGGTACTGGCCACGCCCGACGCCAACGGTAGCCTGAGCACTCAACGTTATGGCCATTGGCTGACCAACCAATAGTTCACACTTCAGATCTCATACAAATTAATTTGTTAGCATAAATATGCTTAAGCGATGACTAAACTGAAAAAAAAACGTTACAAAAAAGAGAATCAAAAAGGGTCCGCTGGCATTCTCGCATGAATGGCAGGCATGTAAGAAAAAGAAGACTGTATGTTATACAGTACGTTACATAGGTTTGTCGGGTGGAGCTAAAGCATATTTATGTTACTGAATTTGCGCAGTAGGCTCCAAACGATTTTTTTTTTGTTGTAATAACTCGTTCCTCAATTATGTAAGGAAGTAAGAGAATAATTGGATTATTGCCGCCTACAATCAAGTGCATTGGGATCAGTATAGCGCTAGAAATCTCACTTGTCCTGTACAATACTTTTCAGTGAATATTTTTATTTGTATAAAAAAATTGTTAAAGTGTAACCGTTTTCGTAAAGCTTTCGAAATTCAATAAGGAATTCAGGCATAGAATTTTAAAGCACGAGTATCGCCAGACGACGTCTTGAGATCGTCCCTGGATACACAGCACATCACAATCAGCCTTTCCTTGTGACAATTTTTTGCTAGATGTTTGTAGAGCACTTGTGTAAAGAATGTCATCGATAAACGTTTTGAATTACAAAAAAAACTAAAACAAAAAATAAAAAACATCCTGTTCATAATAAGCTATCCTAACCACCGACCAAAGCCCTTACTCCCCGCTGTTTAACTCTGCTGTACCCACATCCTAATGAGAAGCTCAGGCAGGCTCTTAGCATTTATTGCTCTGCTTTCTGTAGCATTACTCGCACAAGGAAAAGACTAGCCTCAGCAAACTTGTTAACTGTAATAACTTGTATAAATTCTGGTATGATTTTAACTGTAATATTGCAACAGCTAAAGGTATGTCCCATTAAAAACTGTCCCCATTAAAAATAACGCAAACATATTTGCTTTGCAAGGTTAAATTATTTTACTCCGACGAATTATATTTAGTGCTCTGTGAAAATAACTCCATATTTTATCGCAGTAGGTACAATTAATTTGTCAATTATATTTGTTTCGGAATTGAGTTCCACGTAGATCTGACCCCTTTATTTTCTATGTTTATTCCCTTCTGCCTCACACATTTTTTTCTCTCTCTCACCCACTACTACCTTTCCTGCCTTTTCACATAATAATTAAAAAATGTACATTACACAGAAGGTGCGGTTAGCTCAGTGGTAAAGGACTCGACTAATGTTCTCACTAATGTACAAATATATTATCTTGATATGTCGTCATTCGTGGATTGGACTCGGTTTACCAGGTCACCTTTAATGGGTACTTGCAAAGGGAAGAATTAGGCGACCAGAGCATATCGGTGCTCGCTAACTTGATTACAGAAACCCCAAGCAAGTCAGCAGAAGTTGTGTAATATTATTATTTTTAATTGGGGTTTTAAAAATGGTTCACGGACAGGATCAAATCTTACAGAGGGCCGGATCCGGCCCGCGTGCAGGTTGTTGGCCACATATGCTCTACAGTGTCTGCTCCTCAGTACAATTGTTGCTTGTTATGGGACTACTTTTTTTTCTTTATTATTACACACGTGGTTATTTAAGGTTAGTGATTTAATTTTCAAATCTTAATGTAAAAAAAAAATAAATAAATAATCGTCAGGCTGGAAACCCAGATTCATCCAGCAAGACAAGTTGGGTTTTCTTAAAAGAAACTATGAATTGTTTTAAGCCTTCTGCTCAAATTCAGCAACATAAATATGCTTTAGCTCCACCCGACAATCCTATGTAATGTACTGCATAACATACAGTCTTCTTTTTCGTATAAGGCCACCCCACCAGCACGAACGCCAGCGGACACTTTCTTGTAACGTATATTTACAGTTTAGTCATCGCTAAAGCATATTAATGCAAAAGCAGAGACGAAATTGTAAAATGACCTTACTGACGGTGCATTATACAGTGGTTAAACACTAGATTTACCAGACCAGTGATTTTGACTGGTCGTGCAATTTCAATTCAAAATTCCTGCTACATATAACATTTGCTTTCCTAAATGATTTTATGACTTTATGATTTAATGAACTTAATGTCTCTTTATATTTATTAGTAACAAATATATTTTTTGTTATTGACCTTTACACCCGTATCAGGTCTGGTAAATCTAGTGTCAATAACACTTATCTTATTTTTATTTATTTATTTTTTTTTTTTTTACGGCGCACCGACATCCATAAGCGACCCTAAAACTTACTGTAGCTACTTTATCAGAACCTCATAAGACAATGACATTATTCAGCTACTGATATATATGACGCCATATAATATGCATATAATATGGCATGTTGTTATATGAATCATTGTAGCATATTTGGCAACGGACCTGAGCTTAAAGCGAACCATTCTAGATTTAAATCCTAGACTGCCGGGTTAATTTTTCTATGAACTGTAGATTAAAAAATACAGTGGTTTAATTTATATATATAAACGACAAGTGTTCAATATAAAGTCCTTTAAGCAACCATAAATATCTTTCTAAATGTTTTGTTTGGAAAGACAATGACAAACTGGCAAGCGTGCGTGAGCCGCCATGTTTTGTGGTGAATTCCCCCTGGCGTGGATTTATAGTTTTTAATTTTCATTAGGCCCATTTATATTTGGAACGGAAGACAAGGCCCCCGACCGGGCCCCCCCTCCGTCAGGGCTACCAACTTAACGATTTTATGAGGCACCTTCGAATATATTGTTAAATAATTTAGAGAAGAAACATGAGAGCCAGGAAACATTTAACTATAATGTTCTCTAACAGTATATAAATAATATCTTTCTCTTTTCATTTTGTGCGGCTCTTTTTAAAAAGAACTGACTTTTTTTGCTTTATATATATTGTTATATCTAAAGGATCTTATGTTCTCCAACGCGAGTCAACCATTTAATTTTCATCTTTTAAAAAATATCATTAATAAAACAATTTCAAAATAAAAACATACAAAACTTATACCGAACACGCACACTATTTTATATTCAAATGCCTCCCTCCGTGTTCTCCTTCTAGAATGAGTTAGAAGTTAATTTTTTTCTGGAAGCTTTTTTTCTTCCTTATGACCAAAACATTAAAATAAAATTGTAATTTAAGCCTTTAGCAAATTCCGAATGTAATTATTCAGTTTGTAGTATTGAACGTCTAAACCGAAATATATAAATATTTATATTAAAAAAAAAAAAATCAGTCCCGTAACAGGCCACGAAGGCCCTGAGGGGCAGATACTATAGAGGTACCTGATTCATGACCGTACGGCGCACTAGGGAGATAGTGTGGTCAGTACTATGCTCCGGCCGCCTGATTTTCCCCTAAGCTGCTTCGACTAGAGTCATTAGCACCCAAGGTACCCATTGATAAATTTATTAAAGGCTGGGTTGGCCTAGGGACGGCCAGGGAGGCAGAATTCAACCTATGAATGAAGACACTAGAAGAAAAAATCTTTAGTGCTTTATTGGGATTTGAACTCAGGTCCTCCAACTTATTAGTCCAGTGCCCTACCACTGTGCTAACCTCGCCCCCAAATATTTATATATTTCATGATATATAAATGCAATGAACTCCCAAACCTTGACAGGACTTAACAAACCAACTTGTGATATATGTAATAGAGTCTTTACCGTAAAACATCTATTTACGGAATGCAGAAGTCGGCAAAAAGGAAATATATCGCATGTGATGAACGAATTGTTGAGGTACAGCGGCCAGTACATTAACACAATATTTTCTTACTTACACAACAATAAACTATACAATGTCATTTGAAGAAATCTGCTGAATAACCAGTGACTCTCAGGTTTATTACAGACATTCTTATAGCTCTGTTTATGGAAATAAGCATATCAAAATTCCTATCACAATGCTGGTTCATACAGGTGAAGGAGTGAAATCGCCGTAGTAGCGAATTCTTGTTGATAAATAAAATAAAATAATTTTATGTTAGAAGATCAAAACTCCTTTACAGTACAGTATTCTTAGATGATCTTTTCTTTTGCACAGAATGTTTCACGTCAAAAAGATGCCTCTTCAGGAGAACTTAATAAAAGAAATTACAACCTTTACTTGAGAGAACCTTCCTCTACCACGGCCACGTCTAGACTGATAAGATCGATATTCCTACTGCAGATTAGCAGTTTAAAATATATTGTTTCAGGGTAAATATAGAGTTCCCAATGGAAACCTTTGTCAGTTTATTAAATAAGTCATAACAAAGACAGTCAATCTGTATTAGCTACCAGGACATGAAGACATCGGACCAAGTACCAAAGTTGACTTAAAAGCAAAACTTTCTCGACGAAAACAACAGCTGGATACAGACAGTTTGACGAACCAAGACTTCCACACTGAAGATAACGTCGTGAAGAAGAAAACTTTATTAAGAAATAATAAAGTGAGCTGCCCAACTTTATCGGGTTGCTGGCTGCACAGCATGCTTATCCACCTGTTCTGGTATTGCTTTATAAGTTCGGGTGTTTCATTTGCAGTCTGTTCTTTATTGAGTGGTGCAAACATCCTTCACAAATATCCTCATTACGGAAACACTTTATTAACAAATAATAAAGTGAGCTGCCCAACTTTATCGGGTTGCTGGCTACACAGCATGCTTATCCACCTGTTCTGGTATTGCTTTATAAGTTCGGGTGTTTCATTTGCAGTCTGTTCTTTATTGAGTGGTGCAAACATCCTTCACAAATATCCTCATTACGGAAACACTTTATTAACAAATAATAAAGTGAGCTGCCCAACTTTATCGGGTTGCTGGCTACACAGCATGCTTATCCACCTGTTCTGGTATTGCTTTATAAGTTCGGGTGTTTCATTTGCAGTCTGTTCTTTATTGAGTGGTGCAAACATCCTTCACAAATATCCTCATTACGGAAACACTTTTTTTTCCTCCTCTTTTACTTTTTTTTTCCATTTCTCAAGGAGCGTAAGAAAAAAAAAGTATGCAGATTTTTTTCACCTTGACAAAATAGAATAAGAAAATAAATTAATAATAAAGGAAAGGACTGTTGCCCATCAATGACTGTATATATGTTGGCTTATAATACCAGGCAAATCATACTGCGCATACGCGAACGCCAGCGGAAACTTTTTTGTAACTTTTTTTTTAAGTTTAGTCATCGCTAAAGCATATTTATGCTACAAATTAATAATTTATATGTCTGCTTTGTTAAATTCCATTCCACTACTACGTTACCTTTCCGCCCAATTTCTATTCACATTTATTAATGTTTGTCATTATTTATTTCTGTCTCCACATGAGCATATGTATCTGGCACGACGCTAGGATAATAAAGACGAAATGAGTTATGACCCTATTGCGTGGTATAGTGTCTATTTTTAGCCGAGTTAACAGGAGTTAGATCCTCCGTAGGAGTTGATAGAGAGCCGAACTTCGTGTACAACCGGTTCCCAGGTCTCCTGGATGGAGAATCGACAGTACGATGCCTCCTTTAGGCAGGCTCTGACAATCTGGACACCAATAAAAATAGGACTCGCAGGAGGTGCGTTTTCATATAATAATTATCGTTGATGTGATTTGAAAATTGACTGTAAAAAATGGACACCTTTAAACGGAAAGGAACCAAGCGCCATTTTTAACTAAATTGAGTTATTGGTGCTAACTTCTGGAGAATTAGAGAATTTATGTAGTAATGAAAAAAAAATGGTTAAAATATAATGTTGTTATTTAAGCTAGAAAAAATACAAAAAAAAGTAAAATGCTGTATGCAAATTTAGTGTCCATTATAGCGAATTGGAAAACGGACGGATACCAATGACGAAAATATAAACTGGTTTGAATTTCGGCGGTTTGAATTGATGTGCGAAAAGAAGGACCCTTCTCCATGTTATATCTAACATATCAGATCCTACCTGGATGGAATCTATGATCTTCTAGAAGGCTTCAAGGTTCAGACCATGTTCTTCCGGCGGTAAAGGAATTTCCTAGCCCAAAATGAAGCACCTAAGTTGTAGGTTCCTCGATTTGTCTACTAAATGTATTCACTCCCTACTTTATTTATTTATTTTTTTGGGGGTGGGGTGCATCAACTCATTTTGACTATTTTTTTTTTTTTACGGCGCATCTACATCTTGGCCATTAGCGCCGTAGACTATTATTCTTACTAATAAAACGAGTAAACATAACAAAATGTCATAAAACTAACACATAGCATGGACTTCGATCCTTTAACATAAATTCACAATTAACAGCTCTTTTAGACAGAAAGGAACCCAGCACCATTTTTATAATGTTTATTTTAATGAGAGAAAACGTAAAACTTTCAATTTAAACAATAATGAAATACTTCAGGAAAAGGAATTTTAGACCCACAAAATACTTTAAACCTTTAAACCTCATTTCTAAAGAAGTGCACTGGTGGCACTTGGTTCCTTTCCGTTTAAAGCATTCCCAATAATATCATCATATCGTCGATACAAATGCAAACTAACGAATGTGAAAAAACGCATTTTTCATTTTAAATCTTTACTGATTGCTGTTGGACTGATGGATGGCAAACCATCAAATCTATTTTCACACAGTGAAAGGAGGATGTAACCACTGTCAAAAGGTAGAATCTGCCGACTATTTGACAACCCAAAAGCAAGGTAATAAATAAAAGTATTTTCACTCTTGAAAGTGGTGATTTTCACATTCGTTAGTTTGCATTTGTATCGACGATATTATTTATAAATGCTTAGTTTCAACGTTCGTATTATTGTTCGAATATTTTTGTTTACAGAAAAAAAAATTGAAAACGCATAATATCCTTTTAGCACGGTTCCTCCTTCCCTTTTCCGAGCACATTTCGTAGATGCTGTGTAGGTATTTTCTACTACTGTACTATTTCTTATTTTCTCTTTTGACTTCACTTATTAAATGGTTGTTTCTTTTTAAATGCATTGAACAGTGAAGTATTTCTAGTTTTTTATTGACTTATAGAGCCTGCCTTAACCATTGAAGGAGTAGCATAGCCATATGGCAGGGGTCAATAAACCGTTTTACCTGGAAAGGACCAAAATACTCGTCCATCCTTGAGTTGAGGGTTGAATCTTTTTTTGTCTCTGTTTACTTCAGTTTATAACTGGCTGTTTGTTTCTTTTTTTTTTCTTCTTCTTTTTTTTCAATCTAGGCGCACGGTAGTGCGCCAGGCCAAGTTCCGGCCTAAGCATACTGTGTGTATATTACAGGCGGTCTTAGAGCCGATTTTTACCCTCTCATAACTTTCAACCAGGTGAAGATAAATTTATGAAATTTTACACAGGTATTAAACTACTGGATGTGAGTAAAACTGGAAATTTTCATAATTCTACATCGAATAGTTTCTGAGATATAAGCGATCGAAAATCGGGATTTATAGGACTCACTCACTCACTCACTCACTCACTCACTCACTGACTCATCAAAATTATTAGGCACTTCCCATGATGCTAGAGACTTGAAATTTTGCATGAAGATAGATATGAAGGTGTTATTAAAGGAAAAAATCGAAAAATCGCGAAAAGTTGTGTTTGACTCCGCTTCCGGGGCGGGGGCGTGCCAGTTTTGTACTTCCATCGGAAACCCGTCATTCCGTCCGAAACCCATGATGTGGAGTATCAAATGAATTGTCTCGGTATGAAGAACCTATATTTGATGTTTTAAGAAACAAATAGAGACGCATACAGGCTCGGTAAAAATCTTATACCAGCTGTCTGTCTGTATGTTTGTTCCTCTTACAAATCCGTACCGTTTGACCGATTTTGACCAAACTTGGGACACAGATGGGTCTTGATACGGGGAGAATCATAGGCTAGGAAAAATTGTCTATCAGCTGTCTGTTTGTCTGTTTGTTCCTTATACAAATACACACCGTTTGACCGGTTTTGACAAAATTTGACACACATGTCGGTCTTTATCCGGGTAGTGCCATAGGCTAGTCAAAATCGTCTATCAGCTGTCTGTCTGCATGTTTGTTCCGTACACAAATTCACACCATTTGACCGATTTTGACCAAACTTGGCACACAGGTAGGCCTTGGTCCGGGGAATGCACTAGGCTAGGTAAAAAAGGTCTTTCAGCTGTCTGTCTGTATGTTTGTTCCTTATACCAATTCACACCGTTTGGCCTATTTTGACCAAACTTGGCACGCAGGTAGGTCTTGATACGGGAGTGTCATATTACCTAAGACGTTTTCTACTTCTTGTTCCATCGAAATGCCATCATTCCTTCTGAAACCCATCATGTGGGGTATCAAATGAATCGTCTTGGTAAGGAGAACCTATATTTGATGTTTTAAAAAACATTTCGACGCATCTTAAAAACAGTTCTGACGTCTTTCTTAAATGTAGTAAATAAAGTCGTAGGGGTTCACTGCATAATATACTTCAAAACAGATACTAAGTTTTTCAAAGTCGAGTCATTTTTGTTCTTATATTTTTCTTGAAGGCCTTCTACACTTTCCCTATTGTGATCTTTATCCTCGGGATAAGGTTCCTGTGTTTTACAGTGTAACAGTTTAGTTAAGAGAGCAATCAATTTGTCTTCTAAAGTAATGTCATTTGGAAGAGCTTCTAACTTTTCTAGTCTAGTGATTAGATGTATGTAGGTTGATTATTGGTATCAAATATCAAGCAGTATGGAGAACCTTATGCAGAATCCAAAGACCCTGGTTTTATATGAAGTACAAAAGCCAGTAGGTATGCGGCAACTAAATTCTATTTAATACTTAGAAAAAAGCAATGAGATCCCCAAAAAAACATAAATGTGAAATAGAGGCCAAGTTCCTGCCACCACAAAAAAACACTCCCTTCCTCAAAAATATCCCCTCCTAAAACCCCCCAAAAACGCCTTATCATTCTACACTCCAAAAAAGTAGTATGGGTTGGTGTATTAATTCAACCAAAAATATTTGCCAATACAAGAGATGATACAAGAAAGAAATGGCCAAGTTCATTACTTGGAAGACCTCATAGTTACTTACTAAGAACAGTAAAGACACTTCAACTGACCTTTAAAAACAACAATAAAAATACTTATATCCAGTTACTAAAATATCACTTTCCTCAACCAGGTATATTCTTAAACTTGGCAATGTTTTTTTTTTGCCGAAATTATCTTTAGATAAAAACTAAACATTGCCAAGTTTAAGAATATACCTGGTTGAGGAAAGTGATATTTTAGTAACTGGATATAAGTATTTTTATTGTTGTTTTTAAAGGTCAGTTGAAGTGTCTTTACTGTTCTTAGTAAGTAACTATGAGGTCTTCCAAGTAATGAACTTGGCCATTTCTTTCTTGTATCATCTCTTGTATTGGCAAATATTTTTGGTTGAATTAATACACCAACCCATACTACTTTTTTGGAGTGTAGAATGGTAAGGCGTTTTTGGGGGGTTTTAGGAGGGGATATTTTTGAGGAAGGGAGTGTTTCTTTGTGGTGGCAGGAACTTGGCCTCTATTTCACATTTATGTTTTTTTGGGGATTACATTTAACAGTGAAATGGTTTTAGTAAAACAAGGTACGAAAATAAGAAGCACATTGAATTGGATTCCTAGAGCCAACTTTGTGAAGTCGGAAGGAGTAATTTCCTCTTAGGATACTGTCAGTGTCTTTTTTCAGTGCCTTGAATCTTACTTCAAGGCACTGAAAAAAGATAATATATATATATATATATATATATATATATATATATGTTTATAATCCTAATTGAAAAATAAAACAAACCAGAAAGAATAAAAAGTCCGACTCGCAGGAACTGCGTCATCTTAGCGCGGTTCCAGTTTTTTTTTTTTTTTTTTTTTTTTTTTTTTTTTTTTTTTTTTTTTTTTTTTTTTTTTTTTTTTTTTTTTTTTTACGGCACATCTACATCTAGGTCATTAGCGCCGACATCCAGGGTGTAGCGAGGAATTTCACCAGCGAGCCGTGGGATGATAAAATTCCTGCCGGAGGTTGGGAATCGAACCCACCATCTCCCGCTTATGAATCCAAGGCGCTAGCCATTAGACCACGGGAGACCCCGGTTCCTGTTCATATCCCTATTCTCATTTGAAAAGCATAGAATAGAAACAGATAATATTTTCCTCGGCCTTTGTTCAAAGGGTTTTATGGCTGGCTATACCTGGGGTCAGGTCCGCAAGACCCTAGAATCCTCTTCTACCGATACTTCATTTCATACGTTTCAATGAATTGGAAAATATCAAATATTTTCACACATTCCTGTGTTCTTTTACTATAGTAATAATTCTACAGATAAAATCAATTAAAAAATAAAATAAAAAAACCAACAGCATAAAGGCAATTGAAAATATTCAAAAGACGTCAACGAATCTTTTTCTCTTGGCAAGCTATATTTCTAACAATGAATTGTTTTTCTTATTTTGCCTAATCTGTTTTATTGTAAAATACATTATCCAACTATAAGCAATTAAAAAATAACAAGGAATAAAAACAGACAAAAAGAACAGTTCGAATAAGCAAAATCAATTACTTTAATGTTTTAAGCACTTATTTCTCCGATTGACATCGCCTAATCAAAACTTTCATCAGAACCTTTTTTGTAGAGCATTTAGTAAGCTTTCTAATTGTATTCTTTTGTTTACCAAGATTCTCAACCTTTTTCGAGATATTAAGGAAAATATACAAAGTTACCAAAACTTTTTAAGTCTGTTAATAAAATATTTTATTCTAACCCTTCCTTAACTCCAAACGTAACCAAAATTTCAACATATTAGTTTTGATGAAAGTAGAACATGCAGAAAATGTTTCAACTGAATCCCATGATTCTAAGTACCCAAACCAAAAACGGTATTCAAAAAATATTTTTCCAATTTTCTCGAAAACGGTTAAAGCTATCGCCTTGAAAATGGTTTCATTCGTTTTCCTAGCCCAGGAATCATATAAAACGAGTACTTAGAAGCTTATGAACTCAAAAACGTAAGCGTTACGATTTTTTTTGCGCGAATTTCGCCCCAAACGCCATCTTCCAGTAGGCGGATTTTGCTGGTTAACGAACTTGACCTTTCAAATTGGACGAAGGATTTTTGTACCAAATTTCATCAAAATCGGACCATTCGTCTTCTAGCTAGAGAGCGAACAGACAAATATATATATAAATATATACATATATATATATATATATATATATATATATATATATATATATATATATACAAATTTGAACCACCGTTATTTTCGGTCTCTAGGGGTTCTGAAACGCGAAATTTTCTAGTCGGCACTTCCGGATTGTTTCATTGTATCAACCCTATAAGCGGGGTTCCTCCCTATGGGAGAGGGAGGAACCGCGCTAAAAAGAGCATTTTAATTAAATTTGTGATTTATATCTGTATTATCTACTACAGTACTCTAATCCGCCTAGTACACATGACCAAATGCAAGGAAGAATTGCTGAAGCCTCCAGAGCTATATTGAAGGAACAAGCATTGAGAGCAGTTGACAGCATACGTTCCAGACTTCAAAGCTTTCTGGATGTTGAAGGTGGCATCTTTGAAGACACTATTCATTTTTGAAGAAATAAAAATACAGTAAAATGGATACTTTGAAACTGCAAGATAAGAGCTTTCTTTCCAATTTATTATTTAATCTATCAATGAAATAGGGTTATCACTTAAATTGAACGTCTCAAACGAAAAATTGGACTAAATACTTTAAAAAGATGCCTTATTTTGTTTTATTGAAGTTATTAGGGAAAATAATCCTTCTAGAGGATCGGCCATACTTTTTTCAGAATGTTGAGGAGAAAATACCTCAAATTCATGTATCACACATTTATAACCGACCTCTGTGAGTGCCTACAAAAAATCGTTTTTATTTAAAACAATAAAATTTGAATCGCACGAAACTCATTTGATTTTAATGATATCGAAGTGCGGTTTGCGGCAAAGGTTTTCTTTTTTAATTCCCTTCAAAATGATGTCCATAATAATAGGGGTCATTTGCTAACCCTAACATTTCATCTAGCGCCGAGCGCACGTGCGCAGTCAACATATTTAGAAAGCTTAGGTCAGGCTCTACAACTTTTTCCTCTGACATTTTTTTCTCAGATCAACCGTTTGGCCGCAAAATTAGTTTGAGTCGTCTTATTTGGGACACCCTGTATGTCTTACGGTGAGTAATTCTTTGCACTGTCTACGTAATCGATTAAAAATAACAATTAATATATATTTATTTTAATGAATATTTTTATTCAAATTGTACATTCCTTACACTTTTACATCAATGAATTTTCAATCGCACATATCGTCCCTACGATGTCAAACTATCGAATATGCAAAATCTTGTTTTTCAGATTCAGGACTTTGCTCTTGGATTGTGGACGATACGGCTTGTCATAAATTGCCACAACTCTAACCCCTTTAGAATAGCCTTTAATGCCTTAAATAAAGTATCGAATATGACTATTTTTCAATATATTACTTCCTCGATTGATAGAATATGTTCGTTTTCTAGTTTGCTCCGATTTGCATATTCGATAGTTTGACATGGTAGGGACGATATGTACGTAGGCAACAATGACCCAAATTATTAAAAAAAAACACAAAATAAAACCAAAATTAATTAATTATATTTATTATTACCAATTTAAATACATCCTCGACTGAGACCTACTGAAATTTCGACGTCTTCAAAATAGGTACAGATATATCTGTAACGTTTAGGCTTTAGCCTAAAAATGGTCCGAGTATTGTACATTTGACGCACAATGAAAAATATTTTTTATAAATTAAATATAATAAAAAAAATTATATAGGATGTCATGAAGTAATATCGAAATCAATAAATTGTTAGTTATTAGTTTTTGATTGTGCTAAAATCATTTATTTATAAACCACAAACGACTGGATATCTCATAACATTAGTAACATAGCTTGAAAAATGGCGAGTGTGAAAACTAACAAAAAAGCAAAAAGTAAGACACTTTCAGTTTCATGACTTCCTCAATTCTCAGCAAACGGACGTAGTAAAACACCGCCGGAAAAAAAACTTCACAAAAAAAGAGAAGAAAAAAAATTGGTGAAACTGAATGGAGTGTGTACTCTATATGCGGAAAACCTATCTTAACCAACGTGGAGTTTAATAGTTCTGATAACCTTATGTGATATCAGTCTAGAGACGTATGTAGGCGCTAGTCTATGTGGGTGGCGAGGAAAGGTTTATGTCAATGGATTTCAATTTCATTCACAACTATCATTCCATTTTCCCACTTTTCATTTTATCAATGAAACTTCAATAGCGTAATCTTCTAATAAAAGTTAATTAAGATCAATGACATTTCCGGATATTAATTTATTTGTGAATAAGTAGGTGCTAGAAATGCTCTTTAGCATTGCGATAAACCTATTTTAAAAATGATGAAATTTACTATTGCCATAACGAAGTAGTTTAAAAAAATGTAAATTTTCGCTCAAGAGCGGCGAAAATTAAGGTTATTTCTTAAGTTCACAAAAAGCGTTTGTTTTTCGTTTGTTTGTTTTACGATATTTTTTATCTCCCGATGCCTTGTTCCGCATAAATCATATACTTGAAAAAATTATAGTTTTATCACCTTATAACCGTAATTATTTATTTATTATCGACAAAGAATTTCAAGACGGGTTATCTGTAGTTTACCACGCTTTTCTACCCAGGATAAGGCTGATGCCTTTTTTTTTTAAAGAAAAACCTAAGAATTAAAGTCACACCTAGTGGGAATCGGATCCTCGACCTTAGGCACAGAGTCAGCATTAGACCTTACGCTCACTGGGACTCCTAGCTGTTACTAAATCTATATATATACAAATCACGTGTCTGTCTGTTTATCTGCTTTTCTGTTTATTTATTTATTTGTTTGTTCCTTATACAAATCTACACCGTTTGACCGATATTGACCAAACTTGGCACAAAGGTAGGTCTTGATACAAGAAATCTCCTAGGCTAGGTCAAAATAGTCAAATTTCAAAATTTGGTTAAAAGGTCAAAAGTTGTGTTTAAGAAAAATTGGCTACACTGAATCATTCAGATTGTGGCGGCCATTTTGAATCGACTACTACTGGCCTCTGTCGGCTGTTAGATGAAGTGCTGTTGTGCTGGCCTCTGCCGTTAACATTATGAACTAAAACAAATTCACATCGTTTGACCGATTTTCGTTACTGGGTATCGCCAACTAAGTATCAAGTAGTTCTTGATACGGGGAGTCATAGACCGAAAGTAGGTGTAGCATGGCACACTCGGTAACAGCTAGTATAATTATAAAATCACTGGCAGGGCAAATTTAAACGAGGCCGAAATATAAACAAAATTGGTCCATTACAATTTAGATCAGAACAAAAAATAAATGAATACTTTTCAGCTAGTCATCACAAAAGGACACAACTATTCGTGTTTATTTTATTTTATTTTATTGTATATATTTGTAGGTTATTTCAAACAAATTCTCCAGTAATACGGCTCACAGTATCCACCTTGATTACGAATCTGCTTAGTTATGCAGCTCCAGACTTTTAAAGAAATTACAATTTGGATCTATATGAGGGGAGAGATTAAGAGAGAGATAGAGGGAGAGGAGAGAGAAATTATTTTTATGGTCATTCTAAAGCTTTTTTTGGTATTTATTTTTACAAATAATAATAACCCTAACTTCAGTTCATGAGGTTCTACCTCGGTGAATTCCATTCATTCGGAATTCCTTCCCTTTTTCGAGCGGAATTCGTAGATGCTATAAAAGCATTTTCTACTACTGTACTGTTTCTTCTTTTCTCTTTTTACCTCACTTATTAAATGGTTGCTCTTTTAAATGCATTGAATTGTGAAAGAAGTATTTCTAGTTTTTTATTAACTTATAGAGCCTTCCTTAACCATTGAAGGAGTAGCATAGCCATATGGCAGGGGTCAATAAACCGTTTTACCCGTAAAGGACCAAAATACTCTTACATCCTTGATTATTTTAGTAAAACAAGGTATGAACATATTTGTATTCCTAGAGCCAACTTTGCGAAGTCGGAAGAAGTAATTTCCTCTTAGGATACTTTCAGTGTCCTTTCGTGGTGCCTTGAATCTTGCTTCTCTGGTTTGCTTTTTTTTTTTTTTTGCCACCAGCGAAAACACTGGAATTCGTTAACAACACACTACTACCACGCAGAACATGTAGGAATTGACTTGATTATGCATAAAACTTAGCAGAAGGTGGAAAGTAGGAGATCCACTTGCCTATATGGCCAAAACAAGCCAAGTTCAAAAGACCATAATAGTCGGAGAGCTGGTAACGCACTTTTCATGAAGTGTTTTATGCACCCTGAAATTCTGCTATAATGTACCTCTTGGGTATACAAGAAGTTAAGTATGTGATTCCTGGACATACCTTGGAACACTAGGTACTACGCATAGGGGAAAGGTGCAAAACAATATTGCCCAAAAAGAGTGTTTTATTCAGAAGTCAACTATGAATAATGTAAAAAAAATGGCAAATGAAGGCAATCTTACAATGAATAATAAATAAGGCAGACACTTTAAAGGGGGTTAAAATGTAAATAAATAAAAAAAAAAAAACAAGTACTTCATTCACACTGCGATTTAAACAGAGTCTTCAATAAACATATTTGAAAATAATTACAAAAGGGCAGACACTTTTGTGGGGTTTAATTACACAGGTTTACAAAAATAATCTTTCTGAAATTTGATTTGATGATTTTGGTCAATCTCTATGCTCCTTGGCGTGCTGAAGCCGAACATGAGGTCAGTCCCTCTCTATCACGTAAGGAAATTGTTCAATCTCAAGTAAGGGCAGAGGTACTACCATTAAAAGAAAACAGAATTGGCGAATAAGAGTTTTCATTTATTTCCATGATCTTTTAGTTATTTCAATGTTGTTTACTGTACAAAATACATAAATGTGTAGAAATAACAGCTTCAGAATTAACAGTGGCATATTTAGTTATTATTTTTATGAAAACGTATTTTTTTCTCTTGAAAATTTCTCCGTGTTCGTTTCCGGCTGTAGGACTCTTCAGATGATTCACGCTGCAGCATCCAACAATAGTCAGCCATCATGTTTACGTTCCATTTGCCCTGATACCTACGTTCAATTTCCTGGATGTCCTGATGGAACCTTTCCCCTTGTTCTTCACTTACTTCCCCTAAGTTTTCCGGAAAATAGTCCACATGCGAATGTAAGAAGTGAACCTTCAAACTCATGTTGCAACCTTGTAATTGAAATGCCTTCAACATGCGTTCCACGATACTTCTGTAGTTGGGATCCTTCACGTTACCAAGGAACTTCTCCACAACATCTTTGAAAGAATTCCAAGCTTCCTTCTCCTTCTCATTCATGGTCTGAGTAAAATGTGGATCTGTGAAAAGTTTCCGAATATCTGGGCCTACAAAGATCCCCTCTTTTAGCTTTGCATCACTTAATCGTGGGAACTTGGAGCATAAGTACTTAAAACATTCACCTTCTTTTTTGAGAGACTTTATGAATTGATTTATCAGCCCTAGCTTTATGTGTAGAGGAGGTAGCAGGATTTTGTCAGAAGGAACCAAACTTCTCCTAATTACATTTTTTTGGCCTGGCGACAGAGCTCCTCGTGATGGCCAGTCTTTGTTGTTCCAATGGGAATTTCTGTCTCGGCTATCCCATAAACATAAAAAACAAGGGAACTTGGTGTACCCTGATTGCTGACCTAAGAGCATAGTAAGTACTTTCAAGCCTCCACATATCAACCAGTTATGCTCATTATAATGAATTCGTTCGAGAAATAATGACAAATTTTCGTATGTTTCTTTTAAATGTATCGAATCGCCAACTGGAACTGAAGCATAAGTATTGCCATAGTGCAACAAAACAGCCTTTAGACTTCGCTTTGATGAGTCTATGAATAGACGCCAATGAATCGGGTCATATTGTATACCAAATTGACCCATCAGACCAAGAATGTCTTTGCAATAAATAAGATTCTCATCCAGAGCAAAGTAAGGAACAAAAACTGCTTCACGGTGTCGATACCATGAAAAAGAAGTGCCTGGCTGTAATAAATTTTTGTTTTTAAGACGGGAGCCAAGTAACTGAGCTGCATCTTTTGGAAGTCCAAGATCTCTCACTAAGTCGTTCAACTCCTGTTGAGAAATAAGCTGAGGTTCATCTTCTGAACTGCTTGCTTTGAACTCACTGTGTACTTCATCGCTCTCCGACATACAGTCTTCTCTATTAGCTTCCCTATCTATACTGCCCAAGTCACGAGGGGGCTGAGGAACTGTCAATCCAGAACCGTGTGGTACCGGACGACTAGCAGATTCCACATTAGGGTAGTTAATGAGCTTATGATTTTTGGAATTATAGCCTTGAACATGACAATTACAAAAGTAGCAGTCATTAACGTGGTTTTTTTGCTCCCTCCACATCATTGGGATAGCAAATCCGAAAGATTTTAACTCTCCTTTGTACCATAAGCGAAGTTTTTCTACGCAGCTATGGCATACTTTGTGAGGAGCCCACACTTTATCTTGATCTCCTATTCTCAAGCCAAAATATGCATAATATACATTTTTGACAAAACCTGTTATATTTCGTTGGTATTTCTTAACTGTGTACTCACCACAGATAAAACAGAAGTAGTCTGGACTGGTAACACAACGACGATGAGACATTTTGTCTAAATGCACTTTCAAACCTTAAAATACGTTCTTAATCACTTTGACACAACTAAGAGACCTCAGTGAATATGTCCACTTCAGTTGATACTACTGAACTGAGAGAATGAACAGAAATTTAGCTCCAAGTTCCTGATACAACAGGTTCAATCTCGTTTAGCTTCAGACGGTGACATCTGAGACCAAACAAGTACGTTCCTGTCTGAACAGGTCGTGCCTAGACACCCTCAGGCCTACAACATCTACTGAGGGAGTCATTGCCTACACCACCTAGTGAAAGATGTCTGTTTATAAAAAGAGAAATCGTTTGGGAAAAAAAAAAAAATGTTCTATGGATTTGAAAAAAATCTGTACGTGATAGAGAAAAACGGACTTCATTCTCGGCCTCAGCACACCGAGAAACACAGAGATTAGCCAAAATCATCAAATCAAATTTTTGGTTGTAGACCTGTGTTATCAGGAAACGTGAAAATAAATGTTGGCTATGATAGACTGCAATACACTGGGTGAACCGATGTAAATGAGAAGACCGCGCAGTTGTGGTTGTTCCCTGCGCTCTCATTGGTTCTTGCTCACATGATCTTGTACAGCAGTCCCAATTTAAATGGTACCATGAATAAAACTCTCATTTATATTAAAATAAAAACAACTAAATTTTCTTTTTTTACATGTTATACCCCTTAAAACTGTCTGCCTTATTTATTATTCATTGTAAAATTGTCTTTATTTTACATTAAAGATAGTTGGCTTCTGAATAAATTTGTTTTTTTGGGAAACATTTTTTTGCTCCTTTCCCCAATGCGGAGTACCTGGTGTTCCACGGTAAGTCTAGGCAACACATACATATATACCTTCTTATCAACCCAAGAGGTACATTATAGCAAAATTTCACGGTGCATAAAACACTTCATGAAACGTGCGGTTACTGGCTCTCGGACTATAAAGTGTACTTATGTAAAACCGTGTCTGATGATACATCATAACAACAAAAATGATAATTCTTACCCACTAGACAGATGATTAACATTAAATAATAAAGATAGTACCTGTTAATTATATAATTTTTCAAATACTGTAAGCTATTCATAAGCTGACATCGATTTGTTCACCTATTTTTCCTAGCATTCACCATTAGGAGGGTATTTCCGCCCATTATTCCAGTCGTGACCGACTGCAGTAATTTGCATCTAATGTACGTCATTAAGGGGTGAAAGTAATATCTTAGATATGTATGGACTGCTATTGAGTTAAGATTGTTTTGTTCAATTTGTCTTGAGGATGTTTAAGATGTGCTATGCTGTGTCAGGGGCGTATACAAGAAATAATTTCGGGAGGGGGGCATTTCGGGAGGAGCTAGGAGCATTTTGGGGATATGGAATACTAACAATTTAGAACTTGGAATAGTTAGCCAACTAAAACGCTATAACACCCAAAAAAAATCTTATTTAATTTATTTTTAAGGTTTCTCGGACACATTTTTTCCGATTATATCGTAATTTAGGGGGCTGCAGCCCCCTCAACTCACCCCTTATATACGCCCATGTGCTGTGTAATAAACTAAAGGTTTAATCTTTTCCTTCCCGGTATATGGGGAGGAAACCCGATTAAGGCATCAACTTGATGGATTGCTTGTATCACCTGTTGTTTGTAATAGCAGAAATTCCCCCGCATTTCGGTTATTTTATTTCACGAAATATCAAAACAAAGTATTACTTTTCTATCCCAAGCATTCCTAATAGCACAAGGAACTTCGCGGAAAAGAGCAAAGATGACACAGTTCCTGCGATTCTTTTTCACTATAGCCTTTACAATCAACAATTACCAGCACATTCTACGTTCTTGTTGTGTCCCGTCTCGCTGGCCGTGAATGGACAAATTTTTTATTGGAAGAATAATAATAATATCCGTTTTAATAAAAGCCTACGCAAGAACGGTTTGTTTATGAATAAAACGAAGCCATCGGCTTGTATCCATCGAAGCATAAAAACATGATTGTGATTTCATTGATACAAAATATTATACTATTTTTAAGATTAAAGATGGAGTGGATATAATTCCCTTTTCTTTGAAATTTGAATTCAGCTGGGCATAGAAATCCTCAACAGTAAAAAAAGTTCAAATACTAAACTTCCCAAATTGTATTAGTGGTAAACATTGCATGAAAACATGCCACGTTCACGCGATACAAAAAGACGGACGATATTGTTTGTTTGAAGGCTGCCGATGAGTCTAGCTTCCATATCTGTACACAGTTAACGCACTTACAAGCAAATGCTCATGATAAGGTTTAAATCGCAATTACACAAACTAGAATTTTCCCGGGTCCATTAGAGAATGTTGCAAACGGCCACATAGGGCCTGGAGACCGATATTATGCAATATTAGACCAGGAATGGGAGGATACGAGTGTCCGATACCTGATATTAACTAAATAACTGTGATTTCTCAGCGTGCAATAGAATCGGCTCCAACAAACACACCATTATCCCATACACCCTGCAATACACTCCCAACACTAAACCTATTCATTATATCTAATAGCCTTCACCTTCCACATACTTCTTATATACACCATAGGGAAACATAGTCTCTTGAAGGTACGTGTAACATCTCTTTTAGTTGTGCACATCAGTGGCTAGGAAATAATTTATTAGAACTAAAAATCAACATTGGTGCTCGAATCAGAACCACATTGCCGAGAAGTGTGCTTAAGGGCGTCACACTACCTTGTGTGGTCAAAATCAAATATTATTTTTTTCGAAAATGGTAAGCAATTCTTCATTTTCCATAAAAAAGTCCGTCGAAAATCGTAATAATTCAATGGATAGATCAAATCTCCTCGTACTTTGCTAGAAAATATTATTAGGAATCTGCGGATAAAAGTTGAAGCTGACCTCGTAAAAATTGAAAGCGCTAGCGTATCGCCCGATTTGAAAAACATACTTTAGAGAAAATCCACTTTAAAGTTTAATGTAACGAAAAGTTCATTTTGTTTTCTTTTTAATTTTTTGTTTTCATAATTTCTTGTAAGAATGATAAAAAAAATGTTTTTTAATTTTTAAATGTATGGGATTTTAATTGAATAATCGAATGTTTGGCACATTTAAAAACTGTTTTGGCACATAAACACTCTTGGATACCATTTGTGATTAATTAAGAAAGCATTTAAGCCCATAAAAAACCGTTGCAAGGTAGTAGCCCATATAAAAAAAAAAAAATCAGTCCCGTAACAGGCCACGAGGGCCCTGAGGGGCAGATACTATAGAGGTATCTGATTCATGACCATACGACACACTAGGGAGATAGTATGGTCAGTACTATGCTCCGGCCGCCTGATTTTTCCCTTGGCCGCTTCGACTACTAGAGTCATTAGCACCCAAGGTACCCATTATTAAATTAATTAAAGGCTGGGTCGGCCTAGGGACGGTCAGGGAGGCCGAATTCAATCCATGAACGAAGACACTAGAAGAAAAAATCTTTAGCGCTTGCTCGGGATTTGAACTCAGGACCTCCAACTTATTAGTCCAGTGCTCTACCACTGAGCTAACCTCGCCCCCAGTAGCCCATATACACATGATAAATATGAAAAAATTTAACTCTTTTATTTTTTCTTGTTAACCAGGTTATTTAAAAATGAAATACAAAATTTTCCTGCAAATACTTACTTTATTCTAAATTATTTACTTATTTTTGGGGCCTTTGTACGCCGTTTCTATGCGTAGATTCGATTTCTCTAGGTTTAGAGGTTCAACTGATATGGGTTTCTTTTATAAGATTTTAATTTCTTAAATAGTTTCCAAACCTAGACTATTAAAAATTAAATATAAGAAAACAAAACTTCAGGTTTTTGTCCATTGGACTGTGCACAGATAGGAATCGAACCCACCATCTCCCGCATGAGAATCTAAGGCATTACCACTAGACCACGGGGAGACCCCACTATGCCCTGTTCCCATAAATAACGAACATAAGTGACAAATAAAATCATATCCGTTTCCATTATAGGTAAAAATTCCTATCATGCCAATAACAATGTAAAAAATATTCTTTAAACTATTTCTATAAATAACAAAGAATACAAGTTTAATAGTGCAAATGTATGGAAGATTGGCTCTCCTGAACAATTAAAAATATGTGACATGGTGTTCTTTACTTCTCGGTTACAGACATGTAAGTTATTTTATGGAACATCTACAGAAATACTATCCCCTTGTGTGGATGGCCTAAATCTATCCGTCTTGCTTAGGTTTGTACGTGGTTATGTTTGTGAATGTCTCCCAATTCATAAATTGGAAAAAAATTTCATTGGAATCCAAATTAAATATTTTCCAATACTAAAGCTCTACATTGACGTCTGGATCAGTCCATGATCTGATAGTTTCAAACCGTACCTTTTGTTCCTCTAACCCCAAAAAGAGGAAAGAGTACTTTCTTGACTTTTTTATCGTCCTCCCCCCCCCCCCGTATACTGAACGGTTGACAAATGGTTTCTTTATAAATGATATATGAACGGCTAAGCCTGATTAGTCTAGAGTCATTACACTGTTACAATAGGAAATATGTCTACTGCATCCACACGATTCTTCTTGCCCAGCCCTCAATCAATCACACACACCAGCGAGGAGAAGGGAAATTATCAAATGTACAGGACAATGTTATCGGAGGAATTAAAAGATAAAAAAGAGGATGGACAAATTCTATTTCTTTGAAATTCCTTTGTAGGCGTTAGACAGATACGTTCGTTCGCCCTATTATCTTATTAGTAGAAAATTCTAGATATCTGAAAATATTGAATTTATATATATGTATATATATGTTTGATGTTATTTTTCGTCGCTGGGATAGTATTTTTAGATGGAACGGCATTTTTCTCCAGCGGTGGTACTCCTCCTCACTTCTTCCCGGAATATTTCGATGGATTCATCTCCATCTTCTTCAGCCAGGTCCTTGTTTCTTCCTCGGTGGTAGCCAAGGGAATGACATTTTTCTCGATCTGGGCTCCTTTTCTCCCCTCTAGCCACAGTTACGGCGAGGAAAATAGAAGCAGGAGGAGAAAAAAAAAAAAAAGACGCAATACCATCAGCGCTGCCAACGGACAGAATCCCAACTACACCAGGGAGCTTCAACACCATTCGTCCGCCGATACTGTGGCTAGAGGGGAGAAAAGGAGCCCAGATCGAGAAAAATGTCATTCCCTTGGCTACCACCGAGGAAGAAACAAGGACCTGGCTGAAGAAGATGGAGATGAATCCATCGAAATATTCCGGGAAGAAGTGAGGAGGAGTACCACCGCTGGAGAAAAATGCCGTTCCATCTAAAAATGTATATATATATATATATATATATATATATATATATATATATATATGGAGGGTTCAGAGCACAAGTAGACCAAGTCCATGTGATACAGGAGACTAAGTCCTAACTTCATTATTTTGCCACTTGCAGCAATTCTGGAAGTCATGCTCATTTGTTTTCAGAGCATAAGTATGCCAATTCCAAGTTATAACTATTTTATGAACAAGACTCTACGTAAATAATGTCAGTGTTTATGTTCAAATATTTTTAAGACTTATACTGGCCAATAGGATTTATACAACGTCTCTGCAATTAAAATGAATAATACTCATTTTATGAAAACTGTATAACATGGACTTGGTCTAATTGTGCTCTGAGCCATCCATATATATATATATATATATGTATATATATATATATATATATATATATATATATATATGTATATATACATATAAACGAATGCTTTGTTTCAAAGGTTCAGAAAAAATTGGTTTGCACGTCAACGAAGTATCATTTAACCCAAGATTAATGCCTCTTCGCCTAGGATGTACCAACGACAAATTGTTCTTTCTATTTTTTAATATTTGTTTTTATTTTTCATTAAACATAATAATCGTTTATTTTGGTTAACAACTTGAATAACAATCTTATAGTGTAAAATATCCTTAATTATGGGTTTTGAGGGGTGGGGCTTAAAAAAAAGTGTTCAGGGTTTTTTCTGACCCCAGATTCGGATTCAGCGTCCCCAAAAACATATACTAAACATGCTCTTCTCTCTGGGTCCGGTCTTTTATTTTCTTATGTTTGTGTGTGTGTGTGTGTGGCTGTTTAATTAATTTTATTTTAGCGTAAAAATGTTCAATTTTTATTCCAATACGTGAAATAAATAAATAATTGTTTGTGTGTGGCTGTGTTATTAATCACTAACTGACCCCTTGCTGACATTTAGTGAATTATCCAATTAAGCGAAGATTAACATATAAATATTTGAATAATCTTTATTTTTCCTAGATGTTTCGCAAATTGCTGGTGCCTTTTCAATGGATTATGTTTTAAATACAACTTTAGCCTCAACCGCAATATTTGTTGACCTTCCACCTAGTTGGATAATTCGCCAAATACTAAAGGCGCTAATTATTTACGCTGTTGAGCGACAATAAATAAATAAACTCACTTACTACTACTACAACTTTAAATTGTAAATATTTAAAATTTTAATAATTTGCTAAGCTAACGAACTTAAACTTGCTTCAACTTTTTATCCTCTCAGTAGCAAAAAACTCATTAAATAAATAAATGATAGTGGACAACAACATACCAAAGACAAAAAGGAGTATTTTATTGTTATATTGTAAGGAAATTGAATATTAATATTCAAATTACGGCTGTTAAACATTCAAAAGTCGTTTTCAATGAAATCTACATTCCATAACATATCGTCGTTACAAATGCAAAGTATCGAATATGAAAATCACCACTTTTCAGAGTGGAAAAGCTTTTATTCATAACTTTTTTTTGGACAGTCAAATATTCGGCAGATTTGACCATTTGACAGTGGAATACTTTCCCTTTCATTGAGTGAACTAAGATTCAAGAGTTTGCCGTACATAAGTCCAGCAGAAATTAGTAAAGATTGAATATGAAAGATGCATTTTTCCACATTCGATACTTTGCAATTGTATCGACGATATGTACTTCAAGAAATAATCCAGATTCAATCAAGTATTATATAATATATATATATATGTGTGTGTGTGTGTGTACGATTGAAGGTTTGTGGTTTGTTTTTATTACTGGTTCGCAACGAAGACCATTTGTAAAATTTAAAAAAAAAGTTGTAGGGGAATACAATGGCATATTTTATTATATTTAAAGTTTAATCACTTTGCTTCCATAAGAGGCTTTTATAGCGGAATAACTCATAAAAATTCACACCTCTCGAAACGGGCCTTTTTCCTTAACAAGGTGTAAAGAAATCAGTTTCTTTAAGATATTAACGGACACGTATTTCATAATAATGTGTCAATTTTTAATTACAGCAATAATCAATTTGATGTATTAACTAACACATGAGGGTGAGAAGAAAGAAACGTAAAGTCGTTAATTTTCAACAAATTGGCAGATTCTGCCAACTATCGGCTTCATAAATATCTAGATTATATTAGCTGATTGTAAATTTTGATATTGTAAATCTTTATATATTTAATGAACATTAAATCTATTTTATTGCTTGTTATATTTCTCACTCATAACAAGACTATTTTAAAAATTTCCGACAACCCTGATTGATAATGTTCAAACGCTTTCTTTTTTATAATAAAAAAAGGTCCGACTTGCAGGAACTGCGTTATTTTAGCGCTTTTCCATATTGCTAAATTACATAGTGCCATTTGGAAAACTTATAATAGGAAAAGTTAATATTTTGCACCTAATATCTAATAACATCTTGAAGAAAAGTGGGATTTTAAGCGCCACAAAAATTAAAGTCGCGGAAATTACAAACCCCCAGCTCCTTTACTTCCGGAAGAAATCATCTATTACAAACAACAAATAATGCTAACATTCTCATTTACTTACCTTATTTTACTGAAAGATTTATTTTGCTGCTTAGTACAAATAAAAAAAAATCAACGAACAATATATAAATAGCAGAAACAAAAACAAAAATTACTTCAACGAAACGAAACCAATACTTTATAAATTGTAAACACAGATTTCTCCGACTGAGATCGGCCTATCGAAAAACGCATAAGAAGAACTTTTCTAGGCAATTTAGACAGCATTTGAATATTCCCTTCCACTTGAATAATACTTATTTGTGCGCTAGAGCTTAAATTTAGAGGTACATAATTGCGGAATGAACTTACTTTGTTTCCCATTTAAGTTTTAAATTGTATTAATCTACCACTAATTTGAGCTCTAGCTATAACTCACACTCACCAAATGTATTATTCACCCTCTTCCATGTATCATGTTTTTCGTGATTTCGGTCATATAAAGTATTATTGTATCACAGACCTGATGAAGGCTTGAATTTCAAACCGAAACGTCGGTAAATAATAAAACCCAATTGCTTATTAAAAAAATGTAGTTTTATTAAGGGGTACTACCATCTATATTATTAAGGGGTACTACCATCTATATTATTAAGGGGTACTACCATCTACATTATTAAGGGGTACTACCATCTATATTATTAAGGGGTACTACCATCTATATTATTAAGGGGTACTACCATCTATATTATTAAGGGGTACTACCATCTATATTATTAAGGGGTACTACCATCTATATTATTAAGGGGTACTACCATCTATATTATTAAGGGGTACTACCATCTATATTATTAGGGGGTACTACCATCTATATTATTAAGGGGTACTACCATCTATATTATTAAGGGGCACTACCATCTATATTATTAAGGGGTACTACCATCTATATTATTAAGGGGTACTACCATCTATATTATTAAGGGGTACTACCATCTATATTATTAAGGGGTACTACCATCTATATTATTAAGGGGTACTACCATCTATATTATTAGGGGGTACTACCATCTATATTATTAAGGGGTACTACCATCTATATTATTAAGGGGTACTACCATCTATATTATTAAGGGGTACTACCATCTATATTATTAAGGGGTACTACCATCTATATTATTAAGGGGTACTACCATCTATATTATTAGGGGGTACTACCATCTATATTATTAAGGGGTACTCCCATCTTGTAACTTTTTTTATGAGCTAAAATTCTTCCTTAACTCATCAAAAATGATATCCAAGAGTCTTTATGCGAAGAAAAAAATTTTAAATACGATTTTCCGAATGAAGTCCCAATGCCGAGTGAACGCGATGCTGAAGATGATTTTTTGAGCGAGCTTCGATTGGCCCGGCTTTAATTGTTAAGGGTTATTAGGTCTTCCTTCAATGCATTTCAAAATTAAAATCCACATTTTTATCTTTATTACAAGAAAATATTAAAAAAAAAAAATTAAATAGGAAAAATATGAACATTTCAGTACATTAATCTTTAAAGTAGTTTTCCCAAAACTATGTTTTTCAAATCGGGCGATACTCTGGCGTCTTCAATTTTTGCCCGATCACCTTCAAATTTTAACTTGAGTACCATAATAATTTTGTCAAGTAAAGTGCGTAGAATTTTTTTGATTCATTGAATTATAACGAGTTTATGGCCGATTTTGGACTGATCAGTTAATAGAAATCGAATAATTGTTCACCATTTTCGGAAAAAATAATAAATCTTAGAAATCCTACGTGCTTTACTAGATTTCACCTTCTTCTTTGGAAATAATTTTAGTTTTTCGTTCTAGATTTAAAATTGCCGCCTGTAGACTATCGCCCGTGGAAAAAGATGGTTTTAGTTCTTCAGAAATTTTGTTTTTCATATTTTAACATCCCTTATAAAACGTTTGATATAAGGAATTGAAAAAAAATATATATATTAATTCTTCTGAATATGACCCAATATATATTTTACACTTGTTCTTTTTTTTTTTTTTTTTTTTTTTTTTTTTTTTTTTTTTTTTTTTGGCAGAGGGTAGACGAAGCAGAACACCATTGGTTTTTGTTCAACTATTTTATTTCATCTGTTTTGCCCGACATGTTTCGTGCCTTAATTCTCTTTCTTCAGGGGCTTTCCTATGAAAAAATATTTTTTTGTAAATCCCAAATTTTGTACAATAATAAACATTTATCGTTTCTCTAAATTAATTTATTTTTAAACAAATATTATTTTATTAAAAATGATTATCCTACCTTATCGGGAAGTCCTCTCGTCATGTGTACTGGCTTGAGTCAGGCGTAAAACTGACAAGTAAGTTAATGAATATGGCCATATTCTATCGATTCTTTCGGTTGTTATAATTGTATCGATTATTGGTAAAATAGTCCATGGGGTTTAATTTATAATACTATGGAAAACTTCATGGAAATTTTTTAAATAGTTTTTTTTATTTATTGCTGTTTTTGAGTTTTTAATTATATAAATGTTTTCTTTGATCTTCATTTTTAATGTGTTCCTTTCTTTATTTAAAATATCAACGTCGGTAAAATTAAAATTATGTTTTTTATTAATTGCGTGTTCCGACAATGTCGTCCTGTTCTCATTTGTGTCTATACTTGTGTCTATACGGAAAGAGGACTTCCCGATAAGGTAGGATAAGAATTTTTAATAAAATAATATTAGTTTCAAAGTAAATTAATTTAGAGAAACGATGAATGTTTATTATTGTACAAAATTTGAATTTGGGATTTACAAAAATGTATTTTTCATAGGAAAGCCTCTGAAGAGGAGCGAATTAAGGCACGAAACATGTCGGACAAAATAGATAAAATAAAATAGTTGAACAAAAACAAATGGTGTTCTGCTTCATCGACCCTCTGCCAAAAAAAGAAAAAAGAACAAGTGGAATATATATATATATATATATATATATATATATATATATATTTATTTATTTTTTATTTATTGATCGCACAAGGTACTATTACCCCTTAAGATACCGTGATCCAACCCTGAGAAATTGTACCGTCGCACAAGAAACACATGGATTTCAAACGTTTTTCAGGAGGATGGAATCTTCAAGTGCATATATCACGCATTTGAACGTAGCCTAATTATTATTGCTAATGAAATGCGAATATTAAAACTCATCAGAACGATCCAATGCGGAAAACCTAATGATGAAATACGTCATGATGAAGCCACTAATAGTGCTAAGCGATGCGCTTAACTTCTATCCCGTCCTCCACTTACTCGTAATGATGCAGTAATCTTAAGAGGGCAGTGCTTATTAAAGCCGAGGACACAGTCATTTGAGCTCCGGTCGGCAGCCTGGTAATACGAAGATTGTGGAGGCCAGTCGGCAGCACGTTTATAGGTAATTTGAGATAATTCCAGATAGAACGCTCCACTTGCTCTATTTTGGCAAGATGACATCACAAGCAAAGAACGGCACGAGTCTAATAGCTAGCCACTCAAAGTTAAGTGTTGGCAGTCTCAGTTTGTTAGGTGTAATTTATTTCATTCTTCCTGTATTAGTATACTTTTGCTAATATTATATTTGTGTATAAATTAATTTTTTAGATTAAATGACTTGCTAGTAATAAAATAATACTTTTTAAAGCTTTTTGTATCAAAGCTTGTCATTCTTTTGGTGGATACCGTCGAAACTTTGGCTGGCCTACATTGGGCGACAATTTCGACATAAGCACGTAATTTTCAAGCCATTCTTCAGATAACACAAAGTCCAGTTAAATTACGTAGTCAAGAAAGATAATTACGTCGATAAGGGTCGTCCAGGAAATTACGTAGTCAAGAAAGATAATTACGTCGATAAGGGTCGTCCAGGAAATTACGTAGTCAAGAAAGATTATTACGTCGATAAGGGTCGTCCAGGAAATTACGTAGTCAAGAAAGATTATTACGTCGATAAGGGTCGTCCAGGAAATTACGTAGTCAAGAAAGATAATTACGTCGATAAGGGTCGTCCAGGAAATTACGTAGTCAAGAAAGATAATTACGTCGATAAGGGTCGTCCAGGAAATTACGTAGTCAAGAAAGATAATTACGTCGATAAGGGTCGTCCAGGAAATTACGTAGTCAAGAAAGATAATTACGTCGATAAGGGTCGTCCAGGAAATTACGTAGTCAAGAAAGATAATTACGTCGATAAGGGTCGTCCAGGAAATTTTTATTCTGTATGACAAACAAATTTAAATTTGGTAATTTAGGTAGATGACGTGTATTGGTTTATTAAAAGTATTTATTACCTAACCTTAGTAATAAATACCTACTAGACTCGGTACTACCTCAGCTGTGACCTGAACATGGCGTCACTACGATGAAAGCGTTATCCCACAGTACTGCCACCAATGCTAGTAACTACTATCTCAACAAACAGGCATGACAACATTATATTTACTAGAGGATCACCCCCCTAGATTATTTATATCAACGCAAGAAATCGGGAATAAGTTGGAAAAAATAGAATCTTAAATATATCCCTTACCTTTGTAATTGTAACAGATTACCTTTGAATGATGAACCAAATTTATTTTCACCTACTTGCGCCCCTGGAATTTCTTCTAGAATAGCATTTGAGCACTGGTGAAGAAGTGAAGTATGATCATGCTCTGCAATAGTCTCATCGTAATAATAAATCCGTCTAACCCGTAGCATTACAGGCATTTCATTCAGTTAAACTATTTTCCAGACTTTAATCTAAATTAATATATTAACATTTTTGTTAAGATAAGAGTTTAAAAAATATCGGGATAAAAATATGTTTTTAATTGGCATTAGCAGTTCTGGGATTTTCTTCTATCCCAAATCGCCTTCGAAAATGGGCAGCGAATCATGGTAAGTAGAAAGTAATCGTTCGAATTCTTACTACAACGTCCAAAAATCACTTCTCAGGTCTTGATATTTCTTCTTTAAACTATTTTTATATCTGTTTTCATCCTTTTTATTCTTTCGTGATTTTTTTTTTAATTGCATTTTTCAGTAAAATTAATATTTCTATAAAACAAAGTATGTAACTGAGAAACATGTTTATTTTATTTATTGATTGAAAAAAACGTTTCGAGTGGAACTTTTACCATACTGTGTTTATAATTTAAATTATTTTAAATGTGTTTATAATTTTCCATATTATGCAACTTTTTATAATTGATTCGTCAGTGGTTTCTACCGCCAACATTTGAAAAAGAGCAAATCGCTACTTTCGCAAGCTCTATATTCAATATAAATAAATAAATAAAATATAACTTAAATTCTGTTAAATCATTAAAAAAAAAAAATAACTCATTATAATATACGTAGTACAAGCAAATTGCAGACAAAGAAACAACGCTGAATTTAAACTTAAAAAATTGTTGTTGCTCCTGACACTAGTAGCTCCTGACACTATCACTATAAATACCACTCCTGACAGGTAACAGTCAGCAGTCTGTGCCTATTAGTAGTTACGTCAAGGTCATATATAGCTGACATTTTCAGTTCGTTGTCACTTGACGACATATAGTTTGAATAAAATTAATAACACATGATCATTTATTCCAATGAATAATTACAATAATATTCGCAACGAACCATAGAGAAGTTGAGTCGATACTGTCGCCTAATTCTTTTTATATTGTTGAATACATTTTCAACTGTCAAACAGTTCGTTCATATGGTAATTAGAATTTATATTTGCTTATATATCTATTTTTTATTTTAATTCATAATTTATAAGACTTTTAATAGGATTAAATCAGATGACAAGACCACCTGTTACGACAAATTATTGTCAGGGAAACATATAATTGTGTAAGCTAGAAAGCTGTTGGATTCCAAATTAATATTCAACAGAGTGGGCGATATTTTCCATTCACAAGAATCAGTATTCATTCATCATTGTTTCTTTGTCCAATATTTGCTTATTTACTTCATTTATTATAATGAGTTATTTTTTTTATGATTTAACAGAACTTTTATTAAATAAAAGTCTTTATATTGTATAGGGACATTTGTGGGAGTGTACATAGTTTGTATGTATATACTACAACAAGATGATCAGCCCAGAAAGCCTATGTGCCTATAATCATTAGAAAAATAAACTTCGAACATATTCAAAAAAAGGAAAGCATAATTGTTAGAAAAATATTACGTCCCATCAGTAAAATACTTACATACTTCGAAACGGGAGGACATTATTGGTATGTCGTAGGTATGATCGATAGAGATTTGATGAATTTTTTAAAGCATTTTTTGTATTTGAATTTAATGTTAATAATTATTTACTCATCTACAATAATTATTACGCACGAAACTTATAAAAATATATTCAAAGACCAGGGTAAAATAATTATAAGTATGAATAGAAAAAAATGTTATAAAATGTATTCTTTTTTTTAATTTTTTCGTCTATCCAAGTTTAATTTTAGAAAAGTCAATTATGTATACAAATAGCTTTCAATATTGCTATTATCCTATTTTTGAGTATTTCACTAAATTTTTAACTTCATGATATTTCATTTCATGAAAGCACCCGCTGTGATAGTTTCTTTGCCCTGGTCAAAAATCCGAATAAGAATATAACATCGAAATAATGAAAAACAACTAATAATATAGTAAGAAATTAAATAAGAAAAGGTTTGTTCGTTATTCGTCAATGGTTCACTCAATGGTTTATGTAGGTATTTATTTATTTATTGCTTACAAAAAAATTCTTTTTACAGCAATTTACTTATAATAAAATGTTAATTAAGTTATAATTATTATTAGTGAGGTTAGTACTTTATGTAGGTATTCATATATTTCCTTCCCTAATCAGTTTTAAAAATGATTTAGTCGTTACTGATATTCGTTTAAGAAAATTTTTTTTTTTTTTTATTTTAAAGTCCATTTATAATTTACGCAGAATTTTAGAACAGGCGTTATATTTCCTAGCATAAGGTCGTTAAATGTATTTAAATCCTGTTAGAAGACACTATTTAAATGATTTTCTTGAGGAATTTGGGTGTGTTTTCAGTATTATGACTACTGCCTCAATGCAGTTCTGTTAAGTTATTGGGTAAGTCAAAAGATTTTCCGCATTCAGTTTGGAAGTGTTTAATTGTCAACTTTGTGTTGCAGTTTTGTCAATAAGGCATTTACTAATTTATCATATAAGTGTATAATACGAGAATGACCTATTCATAGGCGCCGTAGGACAACTCCTTACATTTTGATCAACTGAAGGCGGAGTGTATTTATAATTTGTCTTAGTTCATTCACTATTGTGTCATATCACGTAGATTTCAAATCGACCCATATGACTCGATATAAATTCAGTTTATTCACTTATTAAGAATATCGATATGGTGTCTAATTCTTCCCTTTCTTTTCCAGGACTTGAACCATCCGCCTGACCCCGAGCCTGGAACTCGTGCTTCGAGATCGTCCAGGTAACCTTTTTAAATATGTTAAGCGAATTCAAGATCGACTCTTATTTACCGGTCACTTGAGAACAATGACAATTATTGGGCCCATCTCGGCATTATGTTCCTTGTGCAACACCTGGGACGAATGGAGAAACGTAGAAATAATTAATGACGACAAACTTATGAATGAAACTCTCTTTCCTGGACCGTTCCTCAATGAGTCACGCCTTGAATCCATTAACATTTCAATCACGTCCTCTCTTCGTCCATGTTTTATTCAAACATCTTTTGGTTTTCATTCATTAGAAATTGAGAAACAAGCTAATTTGTTTTAATAACTGAGCATACGATTGAAAGAAATACGTAGATATCTGGCGGCCATTTTACTTGGCCTTAGCAACGATCCTGTAACACCTTGGCGAAGAGTATCGCAACATTTCCTTTTTAACACAGTTCTAATTAGATCACTAATGTTAGACTCCGCCTATCTTTGCTGCGATTGGCTGATTTTCGAAATGCCTCATTCCTATTGGTTCCAATGAGAAGGTACCTTCTCCAAGCAGCCACGCAATCCTAGCGCCTTGAGCGCACAAGATATGCCCCTTAAAGCGTATCTACTTACATAGATAATCAATAATTTTTCTGTCAAGTCCTCAGTCATAAGGCGGTCGGATATCTGTAACCGTGTTTGAGAAAAGTGTTTAAAACTGGGGTCTCCAAGGAATTTTCTTTCGCCCCACCCTGGATATCGGTGCAAATGGCCCAGATTTGTCGAAGTGCCGTAAAAAAAGAAAAAAAAAAAAAAAAAAAAAAAAAAAAAAAAGTGGGTAAAACTAGTATTAACACCTTACTCTCGGCTTAGATACTCAGAAAGGATGGATTTAGGTCAAAATGTTTCCAGATGTTTGGCATTCATTCAAAATAAGATTTGAATTTGGTTACGTTTTGAGTTAAGGAACTTTAGAAAAAAAAAATGTTTTATGAACCGACATAAGCAGTTTTGGGATTTTCGTATATTTTCATAAATATCTCTAAAACTATTAGGAAATCGTGTTAAGTGGAGGCAAACCTTTCGAAAACTTACTCGCAATCCAAACGCCTAGGGCGCACAATACTTACGACCTCAGAAGAATGAAAGCAAATAGCGCAATATCATATCTATAGTCTCAATATCATATCTATAAACAGCCATCTAGAAAATTCAATAATTTTGATTTAGCGTAATTCCTCTTTATTAAGGCGATGTCGTTATTAAGGCGATGTATATATATATATATATATATATATATATATATATATATATATATATATATATATAAAAGTGGATTAAACTAGTTATTATACCTTATTTTCGGTTTGGTTACTAACTGAAAAGGATGGATTTAGGTCAACGTTTTTCCAGATGTTTGACATTCATTCAAAATATATACATTTCTGTTACGTTTGTAGTTCAGAAAGTATCCGAAACGTATCTCGAAAACAGTTAGGAAATCGTGTTGAGTCGAGACTAACCACTCAAAACTTAATGAATCCCCTATCAAAACAATTATCTGGTTATTTTCGATGAGACAATCTCAGAAACAGGAATAACTGCTTAAACCTACAAAGGTTTTGATTTCGTTCCATTGAACGGTTCTTTGAATCTGGTATATCAAATTGTGTTCCAAACATTTCAATCTATAACTCATTGTTGCCTAGACTATTAGTCGACAGTTGTCGCCAAACTTCAGATTTCACGATGAACACTGAAATTGTTTTAACGCTTGAAGGAAAATGCATAAAATAGTAAAGTAATATATATTAGTAAATGGGATGTAATGCTCTACAACCCTATAACCGGCATTTATTTTTTGGGTTCATCGTTGAAGAGTTATCCGGTCAAATAGAGCATAAAATTTGCGGCGAATGTGTTTTTTTACCCAAAATTACAGATTTTCAAGAGTTGATATCTCGAAAACTAAAGACATCTCGAGAACCTTGATTTAGGAGACCTTGTAGGAAATTCAATCAGCTTTCATTTGTTATAGAATAGTCATGTCGCCAGGACGCGAGATACAGCTCTTGGTTCCCGAGATACAGCCCGAAAAATGGGACCTTCTAACTCCCCCTTCCCGCGGTACGGGCGGGGACTTTTGATAATATCAGCATATTATGTTGATCTTCTAACTGAACCAAATAAAGTTATGAAATCAAAAATTGTTTTCCAAGCATTTCCATCTCTTTTTGAGCATTCGTTGCCTGGACTAGCTAGTAGTAGTAGCTACATATATTTTTTCCATTCGAGTGAAAAAACTCGCTTTCCTTCGAGAGTGGTTAATTTGGTTAAGTTTTTGAAAGTAAAACTAGTTTTTCAGTTTAGGGTTTCCACTAAAATAGCAAGAAGTTTGAAAACGAAATACATAGACAGCTCCTTTTTCTATTCCAATTTTTCCAAATGACACAAGGGGATTATGGAAACTCGTTAAGATGACAGTTGCTGTGAATCTGACTTTCTTTTTAAGAGTTGGACCGTGATGGTAATGAGTTAACATGCCCAATCATTAATCATTGGAAGAAGAATATTATGACAACAATTAATTAAGAAGATTACAGTCTTGACAGTTACGGAATAAGAGTGAAACAATCGTGACTATAGTACAGATCGGTGACGAGACGTAGAGCAATTATTGTCCGTGGAATAGAGGCGATGACAGATTGGAGGAAAGGTACACGGTTCTCCTTTGACTGTTTCCTCTCGGGGCTGTCATTGCGTGAAAACAGGAGATCCATTAGTCAGGATCAGGGCTTATCCATTCATTAGGGAGAAGAGAGGCAGAAGAAGACCGAGCCAGAGATGGTAGAGGGAGACAAAGAAAGGCACCAAGGGGGGAAGTAAGAGGGCGGGGCTCATTCACGATAGGAACATTCATTAATTATCAAGCTGTTTTATGAATGGGGCCATCAATCAGCTGAGTTGTGGCGGGCCCTGAAAGGCGGGGCATTGTCCAGGGACGTTAGCACCGGGTAAGAGAGGGTGCACCACCTGCTTCGTGTGCGAGAAGAATGCTCCAAGAAGGATTGGTAATGCTACCGGAGAATTGAGTCTGCTAGTGAATATAAGGTTGAGGTGCCTTTTGGTGGAGACCTTCGTCAACGGTATGGATTGGAGTATTCTTGGCAAGTGAATAAGAGAAGGTACGCCACCTGTTTCGTGTCCGAGAAGAATGCTCCAAGAAGGAATGGTAATGGTATCGGGGGATTGAGTCCTCTAGTGATACTAAAGTTATCGTACCTTATGATGGAGACCGTCGTCAATGGTATGGATTGGAGTACTTTGGCAAATGGATGAAAGAAGATTCACCATCTGTTTCGTGTCCGAGAAGAATGCTCCAAGAAGGAATGGTAATGGTATCGGGGGATTGAGTCCTCTAGTGATACTAAAGTTATCGTACCTTATGATGGAGACCGCCGTCAATGGTATGGATTGGAGTACTTTGGCAAATGGATGAAAAAAGATACACCATCTGCTTCGTGTCCGAGAAGAATGCTCCAAGAAGGAATGGTAATGCTACCGGAGGATTGAGTCCGCTTGTGAATGTAAAGTTGTCGTACCTTTTGTTGGAGACCGTCGTCAATGGTATGGATTGGAGTACTTTGGCAAATGGATGAAAGAAGACACCCCATCTGCTTCTTGTCCGAGAAGAATGCTCCAAGAAGGAATGGTAATGCTACCGGAGGATTGAGTCCGCTTGTGAATGTAAAGTTGTCGTACCTTTTGGTGGAGACCGTCGTCAATGGTATGGATTGGAGTACTCTTGGCAAATGGATAAGCGAAATAAGACCATTTCCGGTGTATGGAATTCTAACAATTTAGATTTTGGAAGAGTTTTAGCCAACTAAAACGCTATTACACCCAAAATAGAATATGTTTTATGAACTAAATGATCTTATTTAATTTATTTTTAAGGGTTTTATGACATTTTTACCGATCAAATCAAAATGTCCCCCCCCCCTTTATACACTAAATTGACGAAGTTCCAGCGAGTCAAACTTTTTAGGTCTCAACCTTTGTTTGGAGTTCAGGAAATATTAGACATTAAATTAGTAAATATAGATTTAGACAATTTTATATTTCATAAAAAATAACTGAAACATTGTAAAAGAAACGGTTAGTGAAAAGTAAAACGAAGTAATTCTTTATGTTTCAGAGTAGTCAGAATATAAATTATAATTAGAAGAAAACATGAAAAATTGAAATTGTGGGATCTCGCGGAGCATGTTTGACGATATAATAGTAAGGAGGCACGGTAGCCGGGATTGTTAAGGCGTGAGCACTTAACAGTCGGTGCCAAGGGTCGTGGGTTCGTTTTCCACTATGGGATGGTGGAATTTCTTTAGAAAAACGAAAAGGCATCAGCCCTATCCTGGCTAGAGAAGGGTGATAACCCAGAGAGAACCCGTTCTAAAATTCTTAGTTAATAATAATGGACGTTAGAAGGTAAAGAAATAAATACATACATTTAAGAGATAAGAAATGAGATCTATTAAGTGGTAAGCTTCCAAACTACGCCAAGACTGTGGCGTCTCATTTACGATGGAAAGGTTATCTTCTGCTTCAGAATGCTGTCACGTTGTACATTTATGTAAATCTACAGCTTGAACAAATTTTAAAAAATATATTAATTTAAACTGGGTCCCAAACGTGTAATATTTAAAAACAATTTTGACTTTTGAATAAAACATAAAAGATCAAAATCAACTACAAATTGAATTTTAATTGTCAGGTGTAAATACTGGAATCACTTTTGTAGTGTAAACAGGTAATGAGGCTGGAGGCGTCGAGGTGTCACGTCAACCTGGATTGAGATGTACCGCCTGGAGCAGAACTCTGAAAGGAGGTGTTTAATTTCAGGCTGTCAGCATCCCTGGAGTCTCGAATAATCGACGTATCATTTCTTCAGGAATCGAATTGAGACGTTGGTCTTCTAAGGAGGATCGAATGAGGTTTAGAATACCTGGAGACACATATAAACCCTTTATATGAGGTTTAGACGAATATGAACAGGCTGGAGACCTAGTGAACGCCATCAATTGAAATCTCCTCGACTATGAACTGGCACAATAAATGCTGAAGATAATTAATTGAGATCTCTTCCAATATGAAATAACCTTATAAATTCTGGCAACCATCCATTGAAATCTCCTCCACTATAAACTGGCGTCATAAATAAGACAATCATTTGAAATATATTCCACTATGAACTAGACAGATAATTGCTGGAAACCATCAAATGAGATCTCTTCCTCTATGAACTAGCCAGATTAATATTAAAACCCATAAATTGACATATTTACCACTATGAACTAGACAGATTAATACTAAGACCATCATTTGAGATCTCTTCCACTTGAAGTAGCCATATTAACCCTTCCTCTACCGTTGACTATTCCAGCAGGGACGCGTTGAATTGTGTACAAATCGGAGGAAAAACGAGATTCACGAAGAGTCGATTTGTCCAGCAGTCGATAGCTCCTCTTTCTCTACTTAAGAGCTATCTAGGATTATTGAAAAAAATGTGCAACTCGCAGGAACTGCATCATCTTAGTGCTTTTCCGTTCTTATCCCAAGTGCCAGTAAAAAAGGAATAGAAACAGTTATTGGTAGGTTTTGATCTTTCATTGAAGGTGCCACACGGTCTAATAATAAATTTTTTTCTATCACTTCCTTAACTCCAAACGCAACCAAAATTTAAATATCCTAGTTAAGATGAATGCCAAACGTCTGGAAAAAGTTTCAATTGAATCATTCGTTTCTGAACACCCAAACCGAAAATTAGGTAGGAAACCTAGTTGTATCAACTTTTCTCAAAAACGGTTACAAATATCGCTTTAACAAATGGTTTCATTCGTTTTACTACACGTTAGAAAACTTATATAAAGTTTCCTTGCAAGTATGTTATTGGGCAAACGTAAGCGCTAGAATTTTTTAGCGTGAAATTCACCACAAAGGTCGAGTTCCGGTGGACGGATACTGCAGTTTAACGAACTTAATCTTTAAATCAGACGAAGGATTTTTGTAGCAAATTTTATCAAAATTGGACCATTTTTGGGGCAGCTACATAGCGAGCGGACAAATACATCAAAATATATAAATACTAAAATTTGAACTAGCGTTATTTTCTTCTTCTGAAACGTGATATATTCGGAACATTCTAATTACATCATGAGGTCAACTTCATAACCTAAGAACACCTCATCATTTGAACAAGAAATGAAAATTTTTTTTTTTTTTAATGTGCAAGTAGATCCATGTCTCCCAAGGTTACTTAAATCCTTAGTAATTTTGGCTTTCTAAAAGAAATAATTATATCGCACTAGTATTTCTAAAGTGACACAACTGAAAATAAAACTCAACTGAAAATATGTCACTCTTGCCTATGAAGGGGGCATAGCATTAAGAGAGGAAGAGTGACACAAGGCCCTTTGGTGTAGAAGCTCTGTAGCTAGGTACATATAGTTTTGATAATTGGTAAAGAGATATTTACCATGTCTTTCATAGTCATAAATGCACAATTATTGATTGATCTGATTTTTGAGTTGTCACTTTATTTATTTATACATTAGTGAGACCGCGACAAGGGCAATTCATCACTTAAAACACATAGATAAGAATAAACAATAGTGAACAATTGTAAACAAATTTGAAAATGAAAGAATTAAAAAAAAAATTTCTAATACAATTTGCATTGACTATAAAAAGGTACGAACTACACAGAGGCAGATAGGGCAGTCAGTAAATACAATTATAGACTTAGAGATTTATAAATTTCATATAATAGTTTTTACTTATATATTAATGATAGCAGGTCATGAATAGAAAAATAAATATACATATTAGTAGGAGGGAAAATAAATAAACCATACACATACACATACTATATATTAAAAAAAAATGTGTCACTTTAGAAATACTAGTACCTTATGCTGATTCATTTATGAAAAACTTTTTCTTTCAATACCTCATTTGTACAAATTTGTCCTCAAGACCTTGTGTATGCCTGGAGGCCCTGCTTGAAATTCAGACACTTTGAGTTAAGGTCGACTCGGGTCTAAGTAGCCATCGATGGAGTTACTAAATGGAGTTTGAGGATCCAGCAGAAGTCGGATAAAAGCAATATCAAGTAGCTTGAGCTTAGGGAAATCAGCATAAAACTCTCGAGGGACTTAACTCTTCAATCAAAGGACAACGGGCCGAAGGATGTTACTCAGTCGTCTGAGCTCTCTAGCGCCGGTTATTCACGAATAATAGTCTACAACCGGGATATTTCTTGTGGGCCTCAGTACTTAAATTCGGCTTTAAAAACAAGACATGACTGATTTAAGAGCTGGCATCTAATGAAGTATAATCCATTATTAAGTGGCTATAAACCTAATTATCAATAGAGATAATAAGACTTACGTCTGTACGTAAGGATTACGCCTGACTCAAGCTAGACAACAAGACGAGAGGACTTCCTGATAAGCCAGGATTAACATTTATGGTAAAATATTATATGTTCAAATGTAAATTTATTTAAGGAAAGGATAGGTGTATATTGGTGTAAAAAATATAAGTTTAAGATTTACAAAAAAAATATTGTTGCATAGGAAAGCCCCTGAAAAGGTGAGACAAAAGCACGAAACATGTCGGGCGAAAAATACCAAATAAAGTAGCAAATGTGAACCAAGAGTGTACTGCTTTACCGACCCCCTGCCATCGAAAGAAACAAGTTAAAGTGGTATATATATATATATATATATATATATATATATATATATATATATATAGTTGTGAATTGTCGTTTAAACATATATTAGACAATATACGACCAATCCTTATAAGCCCTTATGGATGCAATCTACATATCCCTTCGATATTCAAATAACATAATATTATAACCTTTATGATCTTGGAATCCTTCAGGACATACACAGGCAGCGGGGTTTATGTATTTCTATTTGTACAATAAATTAACCCAACACATAAAGGAGTCATAAAGTAATCATGTTTTACAACAGCCTAGCGCCGGGCTCCGTTTTACTCATGCCGTTTTAAAATATAAATTACAGTTATTGTTAACTGATAACTCGGCTGTTTTACAAGCACTAAGCCGTTTTTATTGCTTGTAAGTAAAATCGGTTTCAAATGTTAAAGTAATAAATATGCATTGCTTCAAAGCTTGCTCACTTATAAGTGCTATTTCTCAATAGTTCGATAAAAACTGACCTTGATAAAGTGTTATTATATATAAGAGTGTTTATATGGGTAAAAAATCCAAATTATATCCTAGTATATTTTATTTTATTTACCCGGAATAAAAATGCAATTTTTGGGCAAGCTCTGGAAACTAGGTCACTCACTAATGACTTTATCTTCTATTGTGACGACTCTACATTAACTAACAATACAGATTCCTCATATTACTAAACAAATTTCTGATATCAAATTTGTGACGGTCAACACCGAAGTGACTTACTACTTTTGTGACACATTATGTTTGTTTGGCCTCTATCATAAAAGCATGATCCACACAAAAAAACAATAAAGTGGTTCTGATTGGCACCAATAATGACGGAATTTGTGTGTGTGCACGCGAACGTCGAACGGTCGTTCGTTACAAAAGTAAGTCTCTTCGGTGTCGACCATCTAGAATTTGATGTCAGAAATTTCTTTAGTGTTATGAGAAATCTGCATTGTTAGTTACTTGAATCGAAATACGGATTAAAAGCGTGTTCCATGTTTTTCAATTTTACCCGATATGCAAAGGGCGAAAGGTTAATATATTATTTGATCCTTTCTTTTATCAATCATATTTTAAAATATTCTTACAAAACTAATATTTTATTTCCTTTTGTTTGATTTTTTACTTTTAATTTGTAAAACTGGAGCATACACTAAAGTTTTTATCTTCTAGTAATACCCATATAGTACTGACCACACTATCACCTCTATAGTAACTGCCACTCTGGACCCTTGTTGCATGGTACAGGACTTACTTAACCTAAAAAGTGTCTAATCTTCACATATAATTAACATATCGCCCTAGTATTTCCAAAGTGACACAACTCAAAAAAAAAAAAAAAAAAAAAAATTTGTCACTCTTGCACATGTACGGGGCATATCATTAAGACAGGAAGTGTGATACAAGTCCTCTCTGGTCTACAAGCTCTGAAGCTATGTTTATTTGTGTCTTAACTGAAAAACACCGTTTTTTGAGACGTGTCACGTTAAAATACTAGTGCGATATGTTATACCTCATCCATGCATCAAATACCTCACCAACATGTCGCAGAGAATTGGAAACAAAACTGTGCACATGTTGTGCAACATGTGCCGGGAATTTGACAGAATGGAAACATAACTTAAGAAGAACAGATGTTAAAATCACAAATTAATACTTTTTATGTTAAATTTAATCTCGACTTTAATAGAGCTTTTCAAGGACCTAGATCATTTTTTAACCCAATCAATTGCCAACAATTCAAGATTCGTCAACATTCAACTGTAGAGGTCATCGTCATCTTCAACAACAACGTTAGCTTCTGCAATAGCTCCTGAAGTTCCACTCGTTGGGAATCTGAAATTCGATCCAAAACCTCTCGATTGGTGAAGAGTTTGTGCAAATAGTTCGTACTTTCTGACGTCACTGTCCGTTACAGACCTTCTTGCGAAACGCATTGCTTCTTCAAAATGTTCTCTAGTCAGTTCGTGAACTGGATCCTGATACTCTTCTTCCATCGCCATCTTCCCTTGAGCATCTCTGTTCTTTTCATGTTGGATTTCCGCCGCTATTGATTCCCTGATGGCTTGCTTGCATGCTCTTTGACATACTTCCATAATGTCAGCTCCGGAGAAACCTTGTGTCATCTTCGCTATGTATTGAATGTCCACGTCCTTGGCTACTGGAGACTTTCTTAAATTTGATCTGAATATTGCAGCCCTTGACTTTTCGTCTGGAAGAGGAATATAAATCAGCTGATCAAGGCGTCCAGGTCGGAGTATTGCTGGGTCTATAATGTCCGGCCTGTTTGTAGCACCTATAATAAAAACTGTTTTCTTCATACCCATTCCATCCATCTCTGTTAAAATTTGGTTGATTACTCTGTCCGCTGCCCCTCCAGCGTCACCTAAACTCGCCCCTCTTGATTTTGCTATTGCATCGAGCTCGTCAAAGAATAGCACGCATGGAGCAGCAGATCTGGCTTTATCAAATATCTCTCTGACATTTGCTTCCGATTCGCCAAACCACATAGTCAACAATTCTGGACCTTTTATGGAAATGAAATTAGCTTGGCATTCATTCGCTATAGCCTTAGCGAGTAGAGTCTTTCCACATCCTGGTGGTCCGTAGAACAGAACGCCTCGAGAAGGTTGCATTCCAAATTTAAGAAATTTCTCTGGATGCTCTACTGGATATTGTACAAGTTCCTGCAACTCCGATTTAACAGTATCCAATCCTCCAATGTCTTCCCATGTGATATTGGGCACTTCGACGACTGTTTCTCGAAGAGCACTCGGACTGCTTTTGCTCAGAGCGTAGCGAAAGTTCGCCATCGTGACCGCTAAAGAATTAAGGACCTCTGCATCTACTTGATCTTCTTCGAGATCAATGTACTCCATTTTCTCTCTTATTTGTTGAAGAGCCGCTTCAGAACACAGAGCAGCAAGATCAGCGCCAACATGACCATGGGTTTCTAATGCAATCTGTTCCAAGTCCACGTCGTCAGCAAGTTTCATATTTTTGGTATGAATACGAAGTATTTCCAATCTTCCTGTTGTGTCCGGGATTCCTATATCGATTTCCTTATCAAACCGACCGAATCGACGAAGGGCAGAATCAATCGAATTAGGTCTATTAGTTGCAGCCATTACGATAATATGAGTATTTTGCGTCAGTCCATCCATTAGGGTCAGTAATTGAGAAACTATTCTACGTTCTACTTCTCCGTGCGTCTTGTCTCGTTTTGGAGCAATTGCGTCAAGCTCGTCAATAAATATGATCGATGGTGCATTCCGTTCAGCTTCAAAAAACGCTTTGCGCAAGTTGCTTTCCGATTCGCCAGCCAACTTGCTCATGATCTCGGGCCCATTGATGAGGAAAAAAAAAGCTCCAGTCTCGTTGGCAACCGCCCGCGCAACCAAAGTCTTGCCTGTCCCTGGCGGTCCGTAGAGCAACATTCCTCGCGGTGGTTTGACTCCTATCGCTTTAAAAAGAGCTGGATGTCTCAAAGGTAGTTCCACCATTTCTTTAATTTGTGCAAGCTGTTTCCTACATCCTCCTATATCGTCGTACCCTACGGCATTCAATGCCTCTTCCTCTTCTTCCCGTTTTATGCAACCTCCTTCACAATGTATAACTGTGCTCGGAGCTACAGTGCAGTAAGGAGAAGGATCTGTTTCCACAACTTTGAACTCCACTGCACGCATACCTCCACGAACGATAAATGTGTCACCCACATGTATGGGCCTATAAGCTTCCACGAAATATGGTTTCAGATAAACCTCAAACAGGTTCCCGGTCAAACCCTCGACAGTATCGTCTATAGGAAGTACATGTACCCTCCTTCCAAACATCACATCCGGACACGGCTGAACCGAGACCACGTCTGACAGGCGGACTCTCAGATTATTTCTGACGACTCGATTCATTCTTATTTTCTCGTCCGAACAGGAATCCTCTGACAAAACGACGGCAACCGTTGCTTTCCTTCGCTTCCCTTTGAGCAATACGGTATCGCCTCGGAAGAGTTGAAGTTCCTCCATTTTATTTTCAGATAAAACTACCACGGAATTGTCATCGCTTGTCGCATCTTCAACCATTAACCGATTGGGCTTGATTTTTCTACGTAGTATTGCTGTCGATAAGTCGTTACCGGCATCATTCTGTTCAAGCATTCCAGTTTTTTTCCTTAGGGACCCTTCACTGAGATTCTTGAATATTCTATCTCAAATCTAAAAATAAATCAAACACTATGGGTTTATATAATTAAAAAGGGGACAGAAAAAATAAAAATAATTTTTTTTGCATATACGAGCAGTCCTATTTTTATATTGTCTTGAATATTTAAAAAATGGCAAAATCATCTTATCTATATTTTTTCTTAAATACCGCGGAAAAAGTTGACACATTTTGGTAAATGAAAATTTACGATTGAAAAGCCTAATCCCAGTGGGACAAAACGGTGCTTGAAGTTTTAGAAGGGCGAGTTTCCTTTTAGAAGTGAACAGTAAGTTAGAATTTCTTTTCTAATCACGTAAGCATCATATGTAAACATGCTTACATGATGCAGTTCCTGTAAAATTCCTTTTTAAAGATTGCAGTAAGAGCCCTTTCTTACTGCGAATACATAAAAATATTATACCTAAAAACCTAATACTTCTTCAAAGCCAAACGTAACCAAACATTATACATCTGGATTTGGATGAATGTTGAACATGTGAAAACACGTTTAACTCAATACGTCGGATCGATTCTTACTTTATCTGGACTACCAAAATAAGTTTAAATAGGATGGATTCGATTACCAAAGTAGTAATCATTACAATATTTTAAGAAAATTAAGAAGCAGATAATAGATTCTTACCGGATTTCGCTGGTGGTTTAATTGTAAAAGACTACGATATTTTACTTTACTCTCTTTAACTAAACCATGTCCTTTTCTTGCGGTGGTGCAGACTATTAATTTCTAGGTTATCTCTAACAACAAAATACAGCTGGTTCCATGATTACGCTCAAATTTTAAATCATTTGTGTAGTTGAATCAGCTCTAGGTGTGAATATGAATAAAGTATTTTATTGTACTTGAAGAAAATGTGTGTCACGACATTCAGTAGAAGAAACGTGCTCAAAAAGAAATGGAAAAAATGTTCGATGTAAATTGTTTTATGATATTAATTAAAGACAATGTTATTTAGAAAATAGAGGGATTGTTGATAAGTAAATTTAGCTGGTAGCATCCTTTCTGCAGAATCGAACCAACTCAAAAAATCTATTTAACAACTTTTGATTAATCGCAATAGAATGAAAGAATTTTCTTTGTACATTAAATGTTAACCAAGAATAGATATTTGTGTACTTCATAAACCATTTAAGAAGAATGTTTCTATACGTGAAAAGATGAACGGAGAGAAAGTTCCAGTCTGGAACTGTGTCATCTTGGATGCGTTTCTCAGAAAACAATAGATATTTCCTCCAAAGAAAAAAATCGTAAACTTTGTTTTTTCCCCAAGAAAATCCTAAAGGACCTATTTCGCTGAAGTTCATAAAACATATTTTTTACTCGTTGGCTTCGATGTATGTCCACTTTGTTTTTAGGAAATTTGGACTAACGTCCGTTACGGATAAATAAATAATTTGGTTTCAGAGTAAAGCTCCATTCAAAATAGTAGAATCAAATGTTTCATGCATCGATTCAGGTCAAAATAACCTCAATTTAAATTTTTATCAGATCTTTTACTTTATTAATTATCGATAGAGATTTTAAGGCAATTTCAAAATTTCAGTCTTGAGTGCGATCTTACATTTTCTCGGATACAGATCTAAACACTAACCACCCTTTCCAAATAGGATTCTAACCTGGTTCTTGTAATCTTAAAAGTATTTATCAACATAAATAATTCTTTTAATGCCGTACAGTAGGTTGGTATGTGTACAGAAGATATATATTTTTTTTTGGGTTATCTAATCATTTATACATAGTGTATGTAGACTTCTGAACGTTTGACAAATGGGCAGTCTGCAGCCACTTAAGACCTAAGTTAAAAAAAAAATTATAAAAAATATTCTTGTCCACTAATCGAAGCTTTTCAATATGAATACACACACTCAGATCCGTTTATCTCTCCCGCCATAAACGATATGACATCGCTACCTAATTGCTCTTCTCTCAATATAACTTTAATGCCGTTTGATTTATAGTCCTGCCACTAGAGGCCTCTGCCGCAGTTACGCCCCCGTGACGCTGCCCACACGGTCACGTGCGGACAAACGGATCGTGTGACTCCGTCATTCATCATCCCCTAAACCATTCATGCGACGGGTGTCATCCCCTTTATCGGCTTGCGGAGGCGGAGGTGTTTACAACGACGAAAGGCGAAAGTTATCGCTCCGATTTTGAGAAAGATAAATGTTCCCGACCTGGATACGCAATGGTTGATGGAACGTTGCGAATGGAAGGTGATTAAGCCTGTTCTTTTTTTAATTGTTATTCTCTTATCTTTTATTCTTTTTTCTTCATTTTAATGGGCGGATATTTGTAATCTTTTAAAAAGTGGGATCAAATGATTAATAGAGTTTTACGAAAGCTACCCCTGTATCGTTGCATACTATTTTGTTTTTGTAAACAATATATGCAGAAGGTAAATCATTAAGTTTTAACTAATTAGTGACTTAAAACTGACCGACCGGTTTCACGACGAGATATATATTTGTCTGCTTGCTCTTATATCGGCTCAAAAATTGTCTAATTCTGATGACATTTGGTACAAAAATTATTCGTTTAATTTAAAAGGCCGAGTTTGTTAACCAAAAGAATACGTCAGCCGGAACATAGGTTTTGGAGCGAAACAAATGGCGCGCTTACGTTTTTTAGTTCATAGGCTTGATGGCACTCGTTTTATAGGTTCCTTAACGTTGGAAAACGAATGGAATCATTTTTAAAGCGATATCTGCAACCGTTTACGAGAAGAAGTGATACAAATAATTTTCCAAACTAATTTTCAGTTTGGGTATTCAGAAACGATGGATTCAGTTGAAACTTGTTCCAGACGTTTGACATCGATCTAAACAATAACCTTAGGCACGGATTGCTCAGTAAGGCCATCGGGTCTTCTGTACCCATTTAAATCACAATTTATATTAAATTAAATTAATTATTTTGATATATTCAAATTAGATCATTATTGATGTACTGTAGTACTCAGAATGTCGAACAATAAAACATCTGTAAATAACACATTTATTATTTTCGCGATTTATGGATGCCTAAATCTAATCTACATTTACAGCCTACCTAGTAAGACATCTTCTGAAACAAAGACCACGTCAAAACTGAAGATAAACATAATAAGTCGTAAGAATCTGCTTGCAGAAGTAAACCGTTTGAAATTTCAACGAAGGATCGAATAGGAGAACATCCAGCTAGAGGTAAGTAAAATGGAGAGTGGGTGTCGAGTTAATTGGAATGTTAACATGATTTTTTTTTGGAGGCTAATCAGAGAAATAACTAGAGAAAACGAAAAAGCAACCCTCTGGGTAGGACATTCGAAGACAAAAAAGTTCTATGCAGACGAAGAAGAGTTTGAAATATACGAAAAGTCTTTCGTATATTTTTTTATATGCTATTTTTTCGAATTTTTGATCAATTTATCGATGCTCAAGATTATCAGATTTCAAACTTTAATTTAGTGCGTAAAAAAGTAAAAGAATATAATATATCATTTATATATTTATTGAGAGTACACAACAAAGTGATTTACTCTTTAAGTCTATTTGCGAAAGATAAATATTTCTTTTAATATAGAAGCTATTAACTAGGTAATCAAATGGAAAAAGTACAAAAAGGTACTGTAGTAGTAGAAAACATATATCATTATTTCTGAACCCAAAATAAATAAATAAAATAATTATAATAAATAAAAATAAAAATGTACAGAAAACATTACAGGGAAGATTTCTCAAAAAGTTGGAACTTATTTGTAATTGTTAAATATTTTAGAATATTATTAATGAGTGTACTGTCCATTATAAGCAAATCGTGTAAGTCCATTGGTAATTGAATGTCTTATCATTCTCTGCAGTCTGTAAGTATGTGTTCGGTTCTTAGTGGAACATTGCAAAGTGTCCTGTTTTGTCATCAAATAGGAATGAGTCAAGTTTGAATGTCCAATTTGTAGTCTAGTAAGCACGACTTCTTCTCGCCTAACGTTCCGAATACTGGAACTCCAGGCTCCTATTATGGGCTGAATCTCTCCTAAGTTGTTGTCTCGTATGTCCAGTCAGTTTGCCACTTTTCATTGTGTCTTTTTATAATATTATTTTTGTTTTGCCTTGTCATCTGATTAATGTCTTCAGTTGATTGTCTTGTTTTGCTTCATTGTCTACGTCCGTACTTATTGATATGTTGTTATGTTCAGGTGTAACAAATGTTACATGAATGTTTCTGTCCTGTAGATTGTAATATATAAACTTGTAAAATGAAAATTTTTTCATTTTCATAACTGCATTTTTTGTCGGTTGTCGGTTTGTTGCAATTTACTCAAATTTCTAAGGGTTTACATACCAAATATACAACAAATTTGGTTTCAGCGTATCAAATTACATAAAAAAAATGCACGAATCAGATCCATATTTTTTTCCTTTCCATTCAACAATTCAAACCTCATATTCGGATTAAGGGATCCACTGTCTACATTTTGTTTGTGCATGCCAGTGTTAGTAGTAATACAGTGAAAAACTAACTTAGTAATACAAGAAGCTTTATCACCATTTTTTTTTTCACGGCGCTTCGACGACTAGGCCACTAGCGCCGACATCCAGGGTGCAGCGAGGAATTTTCCCAACGAGCCGTGGGATGAGAAAATTCCTGCCGGCGCACCGGTGGGAATCGAACCCACCATATCCTGCTTATGAATCCAAGGCGCTAGCCACTAGACCAGAGGAGACCCCTTTATCACCAAATTGTGGAAAATTAAAATCAAATAAAATATTATTTATTTGTTAATTTCCCCAACATCGGGGACAAACTTATTTCTCTTGATACGTCCAAAAAAGGTAAATAAATAAATTATCAAGTTAAAGCAAAAAAATAAAAAAATAAATAAATAACAAAAATAAGTAAAAAAAAATCTGAAAAATACAAGTAATAAAACTAATCTAATAATTAAATTAAAGTATGAACTTGAAATATTTGAGTAGTGTACCGATCTGCGGGCTACCTTCTGTCAGGAAGCGGTGTAAGACATGGGGAATATTTAAGTTAATGAGTCGTCTGAAGTTTGTTAGTATTACATTATAATTATTACTGTCCTTTCTTTCTAAAAAGTACGAATTGATAAGTAGGAAGTATCCGATTCGAATCCTGGTTGAAATAACATCATCTCGTCATGAGAAGTGTACATTTGACCAGGCTTTCATTGTATTTTTAATTTCTCGTAATTTGGTATTTTCTTTTAACCCATCATTTTCTCATTTGAGTATGGGTTAGTAATGTTTTTTATAAGTCCGGGAAGCCTGTAATATAAATCAAATGTTATTTATTTACTATAGCATTGCAAGTTAAGATTTCGACCTTAGAAGTGTTCTTGATAAAAAAGTAATAGAGATAAAAGCAGGCCAAATTATTTCTTATCTTAGTGTCAGACAGCGAAAGGCCATAGAACAACACCCAATCAGACAGAAAGATTTAAACAATAAAAGAAATCTATGATCAATCGGTGAGAAGGCAATAATTCACTAGACAAGATATCATCTCCAAGGCCAAAAACCTAAATGACACCAGGCGTCAGTGAGGAAGGATCGGGAAGATCATTGTGAAAGGGCCAGGGTTCCCGTTCATCGGGCAAAAAGAATGATAGCAACCCCCACCCTGACTGAATGACTGGTGTGAATGGAGAGGTGATAAGGCACACGGCTGCTTCTCTTGGGGTCATTTGTAAAACTGAGGGACAGGAAGCCTGATTGCTACCGCCTATACCCCTGATAATCAAGCTTCTTACTCCTCTCTCCACTTCTTCTTCTTCTTTTGCTCGGATATCGGACTACTGGAAGCATTTGTCCCCGAAGGGGTGCGTAGGCGTCAGCTGACAGGGCCGTCACAAACAGCTGACCCGAAACTACACCCCCACGCAGTGGTTCGCCATAATATATACCATATAGATTAGGAGAGACCGTCTGTCGAAGAAAACAACCGAGGAAAAACTTCATAACATATGACCCAAATAGAAGACGCTTCTTTTGTCCCCGTTAGTCCATAAATCCTACTGATTACGCTCTTCACACTTCATACATTACCAGCAGAGGTCATTAAGCCCTATTCAAAATCATGTAAAATTTATACCATTCAATTTTCTTCCATCAAATCACTAAAAGTTCCAAAACTAAAAAAAATCCAATTTCGATATTAAAAAAGTCTGTTACGCGGGGGCTACGTTCCTCAGCAAGGCGGTAAGTGTCCACCGTATTCCTCAAGAATTTTCAATTTTTTTTTTATTTCAGTTTTTCAATTGTATATTTTTCCCCAATAGTTTTTGAATTTAATTCTATTTTGTTACTTTCAAAATCTGTGAAGTGTTACGCAAGAGCTGTCAATAATTCTTTTGAGATCCTTTCGAATGTTCTGCATGTCCTGTCCCTAAACCCAATAAAAATATAGCATCTTTTTGTTGGATCAATTAATGAAAAACACCATCGGAAAATAAGCCACTCAAGTTGTAGGGTAATTTAAAATTTGTCCTGAGTCTACACTCTGTTAAAATATGCTTTATGTATAAGTATGCATTGCAGTACGTCTGTCGTTTCTTGACATAATGTAGGAGTCTGTCAGTCATATATGGCCAATCCTGAGACGGCATAAAATGACTTCTTCCAGTCTATTTGATATTTTACTGGATGAACATTTATGTATAGTGATTTGTCGAAGTTCGTTGTGAGTCTTGTGCCAGGATTCTTGATAATTTATCTGTTACATAACTCTTAGATAAGACTTGAAGATTCTAGTGTGTCTTGTAATGTACGTCTGGTGCTGGTCGTCGAGTTACTGAACTTGCTTAAAATACCCTACTTAGATACAAAATAAAGATAAGTAGTTTTGCTCTGGAATTTGTAATGGATAGCTGACACAATCATTATTTTGTTATTAAATTATGTCCATTACTAAACCCTAACTCTTAATGAACTTATTTAGTTTTTCTTTTACAAAACGGGTTCCTCATTATCTGGGAATCATTTTGTTCCGTAGTAAACACCCATTTCAAATGTACCTACGTGTGTTGAGTTTCGTTGCAATGCATACACCGACATTGCTTATCTTTTCTTTAATTGATAAAGATTTAAAATTTACGATCCTAAACCAGTAAGACACTCCACAGTGAAAGATGAAAGAAACTTTTTATCCTGAGGTAACATTAGTCTTCCAAACAGGTAGCATTCACTCAGAAGGTCTCCCAAAGTATGTCAGAAGAAGGGTTTCTTCTCGGGTTTTTTTATTAACACTGATTCTATATAAGGACCTTCTACGATAGAGGAGGGCCATAAGGGAAGGAGAGTTAAAATAAAGAAAAGTGTGGACAAAAAAAGACACTTGACTAAGCTGTGGTTACGTAAGGTCTCCGAGAAGGCAATAAACACACAGAGATCTGAAGGATGTTGGAAGGTGTGCTATCAGAGGCATTGGTGACAACACCAAAAGGTATCCTGGAATCATGGCTAAGCCATCACCAAAAGCATAAAATGCGTTATTTTACAAGGTCAAAGTAATCTTACAGGGATCTGTTAGGTCGTCTGGTGACCTCATAGATTCAATTCAATTTTGATGTAGAAAAAATAACTAGCCAGAGTGAAATTTGAACCCAGAATACACTTGTATTACGATCTGGTGTCTTGCCAACTAAGCTGATGGCAGATCAGACAAGTTTATTCGTCCAAAAGTAGTAACTATTCTTATAAATGCGGTAAAAAGTTTATTATTAGGGTTCGAGTAAAAAAATATATATGTATAAGAAAAGGAATAGGAAAACTATTAAAAATAATAAATTAATAATAAAAAAATAATATAAAATAAAATATATAAAAGAAAAAATATGAAAAAGAATAAATTAAAAATAAAAATAAATAGAGGATAAAGAAAAATACAATATAAAAAAAAATATTCAAATAATTAAATACAAATATAAAACCCAGGCATAAATGTTAATTAAGGAAAGAACATCCTAACTCAGGAGCATGGAATGTATTTTCGCGAGATATGTTCACATGGTAGAGCGATGAAGACCGTGAGGTTTTGTCGCTCTAAATATTTTCAACAAATGAAGAAATCATTTTTATTTTATTTTTTTATTTTTTAGTAAAATTAAGTATCTAGAATGAGATTTGAACATCCTGTGTTACGCTTGGGTCCCTTACCGAATAATTTTCTGAGCTTCTTATCGGTTCGGAAAATTTAATCATCCAAAACTGCCAAAGATTCCTATAGGCTTGGTAGCGTCATATTTACCAGAAGCTAGACAAAGTTATTATCATAAACAATCAAAAACATCTTGCGCTATACCATAATATGGTATAGCGCAAGATGTTTTTTATATATTATATAAGATTATGAAGAATATGAGTTCTAAACTTTTTAAAAAAATTTAATTTGTGTTGTTTGGTTTTGTTGATCTTGTAACCAGTATGAAAAATTTAGTTTCAGGAATGAAAAATTAAAATATTTGGATTTATTCAAATTTCGGTACGTTGGTGGACCTAAGACCAGGATGTAGATCAAAGCAAAGGCCTTTTTTTTTAACCACATCCGCCGCTTTCAATAACTGTTCATATAATAGAAAAACACCTTCCACTTGTGATGGATTTTTCAGGTTTTGACTAACCCTAAATTTGGATTAAAATATCCTGGACTAGCGAAAGCTTGGCTAACAGAAGAGGCATTGGTATTAATGACTTCCGCAGTCGAAATACTATTAAAAAAAGTTATACGAAAATTTACTATTTCAAGCTGGGGTGGATTGATTCTCAAGGTCTTAAAACACCTAAGATTCTGAGATAATTTCTGCCTACAGAAACAGCGGTATTAAAGCACCGTGGAATGTGTCTTAGGTTTTATATCCTTACGAACTGGCTTGTTATAAAACTCCCTTGATGATAAAACACACTTAGTATTGATGGGTATTATCTGGAGAACAATTTTGATAATATTAAGTAGCTTTACCTAATAAAAATACAATAAACGGATCGGAATTATCACAAATATAAAAGTTGAAAGGCTTTTAGCAGTTTGTCAATTATTATTTAATATTTTATATATATGACTTTCACAAAATCACTAAGTCTGAGCTTGACTGGCGAGTGAATTCTCAATATGTCTAAATTGTCTATCGTAAAAGTTTTAATGTGTTCACTTCCAAGTTTTCCATTGTTTAATCATGTAATTGTTAAAGACTATATGCATCCTGTTATACAATGAACACAATTAACTTGTAATGAGTCATCAGTAATCCTTATTTTTTTATGAGGTTTTTCCTCGAGTCTAATGGGAGATCAATGCTGCTACTAAAATATTGGATATCAGTGATATTGCCAATCTCATGAAAGCTGACAAAAAAGAGCCTATTATTTTTGGGGGGAAAAACTGAACTAAAAAGTCCGACTAACAGAAAGCACTTCATCTTAGCTCGTTGTCATATAATGATTTGAAAATATAATAATGGAAACTCTACATGTTTTGCCTTCAATTGCTAGAAAAGAATTCCTCCAAAACTTCGTCAAGCACAGTTACTCCAGCTGAGGTGTTCTCAGCGAAATTTACGACAGAAAAATTGTGTTTTTCATCATTATTTCGTAACCGTTTTCAAAATATTTAAGACAATATACCTAAACATGTCATAAATATATATAATATAACTGTGGATGACCGTTGATAATTTTTTTTTTTTTTTTTTTTTTTTTTTTTTTTGTATCCCTTCACCTACTGATGAATGTCAAACGGACAAAATCCGAAAATATTTTCAACTCAATAGATTGTTTAGATCAGGTATGGGCACCCTTTGACATGTTGTGGGCCAAACTTTAGTGTGCAAATACGTTCGCGGGCCGTGAAGACGGTTAAAAATAAAATAACATCGGATTTTAAAGTAGTGTTCATAATATTTAGCAATAGATATTTGTCACGGCATAATACGACAATGTTATTGTAACACAATTTATTAAAATAACAAAATGCAATGAAAAAAAATTGGTACATCATAATTAAATCGTGAAATTTGGAATTATTACAAACTACGAATGTTAAATAGCGTCATAAAATCCATGAGACACTTGGCAGCGCTCACTGACTTGTTTCTGCAGGAGCATGCAACAAACCACTTCTGACTCGATCATCCTCATTTGGAGTAAGTGTGAGTAAGTAGTGTAATATTTTTCTTTTTTTTTTATCGGGTTTTCCAAAATGACTTACGGCTCAGAACAAAATCTTACAGAGAGCCGGATCCGGTCCGCGGGCCAGTTGTAGCCCACATATGACATCTTCGAAATTGTTTTTCCCATTTTTCTCAGCAAATCTGTCATTGCAGATTTATAGGTCTCCAGAACATAGAATTGTATTTAAATAAAGGGTCATTTAATTAGTTTTTCTTATTTAAATCAACAATCCTGTGGCCAAGACAACGACAACAGAAAATAAACCTCCGTTCGTCTTCCACCAAATAAAGTAAACATGAAGTAAGATTGAGCAAGGAAGAGTTTCAGGTGTTGGACGAGGATTATTGAATAGGAACAGTGAAAGCAAGACCAGAGGGAACAGATAATTCATTATGATAAGATCAACTCCTGATTCCAAAAGTTATTAAAATCCAAGCCAACAAAGTTCCTTCTTTCTCCCTTTTGGAAGTTATGTTATCTCCCATTATTCTTGGGCAATTGATATTTACGGCATTCCAAAAATACCTTCCAGCCGGAGGTGAGATTACGTTCCTTTCGACACCTTCCAGACCCGAAGAGATATTGAGGCACTTAAGATTTCCTGCTACTTGATACGAGAATTGGAGGGGTGTCGCGCGACTTTGGATCCCGACACTATCTCTTCTAGAGATCTGGAGCTGGTGCTACGGCTGTCTTGAGTGGATTAAGTGATTTGGAAATTAAAAGGCGGCCTCTTGATGGTGCCTATGAGATTAGTGGTTGGTGGTGCTGTGTATTTCACGGCGGGTACTGCACAGGGTTCGGCCTCCATCACGCCCAGGGTCTGTGATGCAGATGGATAAGATATCTGATTTTCAGCTCCGTTTCATTGAGTCATATGTGTTTTCTCGTGTTAGATGTATTGAATTTTTCAGAGTGCATTGGATGTTCTTTCTTTCTAAATGTCAGAAACACGTTAGACATTGACGCGATGACGTAATATGGAATCGCAGGTAGGAAATGTCAACCTTTCAAAATCTAGAGGCCCCGAAAAACCTGCCATTCAAATTGAATATATCGCACTAGTGTTTCTAAAGTGACACAACTCAAAAATCGGTTTTATTCACACCGTCGTAGTTATCACAATGAAAGACATGGTAAACATATGTTTATCAACCATCAAAACTGTATGTACCTAGTTTCAGAACTTGTGCACCAGGGGGTACTTGTACACCCTTCCTGTCTTAATCCTAAGGCCCCTACATAGGAAAGAGTGACACATTTTCAGTTGAGTTTTCTTTTAAGATGTGCCACTTTAGAAATACTAGGGCGATATATATGACAATTCAAGCTATTGAGAGTACAATAGTGGTTCAGTCTTGAAGATATTTGTCAAGAAAGTACTTTTCCTAAAACGGAAGGACAGTTCGTTAACCAGCAGAATTCACCGAAAGGAGCACTATTTTTTTCGGAGAAATCTGAACAAAAAGACACTCAACAGTAAAGGGTTCGGATTGCAATGTATCGAAGCACATTTTTATAAGTAATTTGACGAATGAAACCACCTTCAAGACGATATATCTACGCACTTTTTTGGAAAACTTAAAAAAACAGATGATTTGTTTTTGGAGCACACTGACTTGAACATTTTTCCACATGTTCTTTTTCCATCCAAACTACGTCTTGTAAATTGTGGTAACGTTTGTAGTTATGGAAGTCTTACAAAGTATTATTGTTTTCCAATAATGGAAGAATAATAACCCAAGTTGTCTTATAATTAGAAGTTTACTACCAGTAAGCGGTCGATGAAAGAAATTGTTTTTATTCTTTTAGACTTGATGAACTTTATCTGATTGACACATTTTTCTGCAAATAAAACTCGGAAACTCACAACGACAATTCTTTTTAACCAGTCTGATTCCCAATTATCCATAGGGCATTATTTTGATCCAAGATACTGATTATTTCATTAATCACAAGTTTCACAAAATAAAAATAATCTATTCTTGGACTTTAATCTTAAAGAGAGGGAGGAAATCCACTGGAATGAGAGCAATTAAAGAATTTTGTGAAGTTTCCAACAAATTGAAAGCCATTCCCCTGTCAAATATTAAAAATGGAAAACTATTTTCAAAAATGTTTATATTAGACATAAAATAAGTCATACGCTAGCAATGAGTAGCTTATAAAAAGACGACCTATGCTGAGAATTACTCTACCAAGGCGCAAATATGTCAGCGCGAGGTTTGCAACCAAGAGACATAAATGAAGCCATATGCCACCCACAAGGGGTCACCACAGGTGGTATTAAATTTTATTTTGAGAATAAAATGCTAGTAAAAGTGGCGGGGGCCGTGGACGTCCACTCTGACGGCCTTAGTCCGCATCTAAATTCCTCTCATTAGTTGAAGATGTCTTTTTCCTTCTGGACTTTTTTCTTCGCTCTTAAGCGGAGGTAAAATGTCACGGGAGTCCAATATGGAAAGCTAGGATTAGTCGTACTTTACGTTTTCGGAATCCCTACCGAAAAATGGTCATAACACATTTGTTGAAGTCACTAAACTAATAATTTTTTTTATATAATGTATTATGGCATTTTAATACAAAGATAGGTAATGTACGCGACAGGGCGCGCGTCAGACAATACAAATACGTACATTCGTTTATATCTTTTAGTTTTGTAGATATATTGCAAATATAACTGTTGAAGATGTATTTTTTTGCAGGAATTTTTGGTTAGCTCTTAGGAGACAGCGAAATGTGTCGGAAGTCGTACATGGAGAACTTTATTAATCCTTAGGGGAGAATAGTTTTTTTTTTAGACACGAAACTGTGTATTCAACATGGTGTGGCCGTTGGCAATGATTATCCCTAATTTATTCAATTATAAACTATTTATTTTACTTTTTTAATAATTATTTTTATGAAAATCGGAAAATTCTGTTGAGGATTATACATTCATATTCTACTACAACGTAGTCAACACACGAATTGACTGCAAACATTTACTGAAACTAAACATAAACAATATAGACAGACTCCAAGATTTTAATTATTGATTCTCCTGGCTCAAATATTTTTTGTTATAACCAATTTTTCACTCAAAATACTTAGTAATAAATGAATCGCTTCGTCACGAAAACGATAAATATAACGTAATATTGATATATATATATATATATATATATATATATACATACACATATATATATATATATATATATATATATATATATATATAATGTAATTATATATGCATAATGTACTTATTACACACATAATGGAAGGTATACATCGCCGTAAAGTGTATTTATGAATAAATAAATTATATTTTAGAATATTTTTGCTTAGCTAGGTTTAAAATATTATCTATGCCCTGTAGGTGTTGTCTTCTTGAAATTTGTTTGCCTATTGTTTTTCGTTCACTGTTGCATTTTTTGGAGAGCCAATATATTTATCTCAGTTTATTATTCCGTTAAATCCGCTTTGGCATTTCTATGTCTTAGGTTTCAAGACTTAGGTTGTAATGGTTCTTATGTACTAGTATATGTGCTGTATGAGACTGTACAGATTGTTATCTTCTATTGTGTTACATTTTGGATATTTTCTAAAGCACAAGAAGTGGCGTGCAGCTCAGCTGGGTTCCTTCTTGTATATTTGGAAAATAGCATTTTAATATAGACGTAAAAAAAATAATCCTAACAAATTATTTGATTCCAATGTCACTTAAAAGCAATCCCCTTCGGTTAATTTTTTTTTTCTTGACAGATTTCAATTAGATACTTTGAAGATGGCCTATAAATAATATCTCCGGCAGTGTACCTCGTGTTTTTGTTATTTCAAAACAGCAATCTTTCCTCCAATTTTTCTTGAGAGACTATTTTCATTAATTCAAGTGTAATAAGTATTTTAGTTCTAAAAAGCCTTGAAGACTGGCGGTAAATAGTAACTTAAGCAGTGGATTTACAACCAACTCTCAAAAAAATCAAGAAAATACAATATATACATCGAAAAAGAATTTTATTTTTTTATTTATTTATTTTTTTTTTGGCATTTGGAACAGGCAAACGTTTTATGTGGTAACACCTATCTTGAAATTGGAATGTCTCTATGTTAACACACTGTACAACATCTGGAAAGGATTTCGATTGCAGCATATCCAAGCCTTCCAACAAAAAAAAACATTAAGAATGCAGTTACCCATTACTAAGGGGGTAACTCATCCGTAGGGATAGTGTTACCCTATTTATATTCACTATTCCAAGACTATTGGGGACTTTTATTGCGCCTAGCGGGTGGGTTATGGATCCAAGGAGATCTAAGAGCTGGTTAAACAGGGTTAGAGCCGGTCGGCCATGGAGATAGAAGCAATAAAATCCCAGAGATAATATCCCCTTCTGATTTCCCTCAAGAAGGGATATATGTAGGGGAAGGGGATATCTGGGATGTAGAAGAAGGGATTATTTCCCGAACAAAGGACATCCCTCGGGCACGTGGAGCACTCTCCGTTACATCTGCATTTTTATGGGCCCTAGAGCGCGCGCCGCTCTCACCTTACAGATGGAATAAATCAGGCCAGTTGATAGTATACAATATCCGATATCCGATAGAAATAACATAAAATTACAACACACACGGAGATTATTATTATTCCCCCCCCCTTTTGTGTTTTGTGTAACGAAGGGACTTTAAGACGTTAACAAAAGCAACAAAATTGAATGTTGATAATCAGAAAATTTGTTATCAATTGCATTTGATTTTTATATGTCAGTACATTGAAGAAACTGGTTTCATGAAACCATTTTCACTGAAGCGTGCACACAGAATAAACTGTTTTCCATCAGATTCATGATTAATGCAGACGACGATGCACTTGTGTTGTGTTGGTGGCTAAAAAATAATTTTAAAAAAACGCAAGCACTAGGTTTACCCGATGATTAGAAATCGGCAACACAGCAGTTTTGTTGTAGCTCGCGAACTAAAACAGTGATCCTGATAAATTTATTAAGGATTTTTTTAGGATGTTAAAGCCAGTTTTTGATCGCTTATTAGAGCCAGTAGATCCACTGATAAAACGTGAAACTGAAGCCAAATGAAACCTATTTAACGAATTTCATGAAATCCTACGGTTTGCTATCGATCGTTTTCATGAAACTTGACTTTCACGAAACCAGTTTCTTCAGTGTACACCGGGCCCAAAGCTTTTTCGACTGTACCTGCTACATGTTACATATTATAGGGGGCTATCAGTTGAAATGGTTAGGGGCAACAAGATTAAGTAGCATACAGAGCTTGTAGTCATATTTTAGTAGCATTAGCATCATAGACTGATAGCCCCCTATAATATCTAACAGTTACGTTTACGTTTTGTTAAAAATGTTGCTTGGCACTATTTTGCCACAACCCCTTCATTTCATCTAGTGATTTCTACCAAAAGTTTCTATTCTAATAACCATTATGATAACGATGTTTTGGAAACGCTGTATCCAATGTGTAAGGTAATCCCTGAGGGTGTGGAAACACAGGAACCAACCACGACGGAAAATAGCATTAATGCATCATTTTTTATTGATTGTTGTCAGAAATAAATTGTAGAAAATTTTATTAAAATGATTTTGAAGAGAATAATAAAAACATAAACTCAACCAAGTATAATTTTATGAATCGAGGACAGATGCATTAAATATCAAATTGTCATAAAACACTGCAACATATATAGGATAGTGATTTTTATGATCTGATCTCTTTGTCTCCGACTGTAAAGAAAGCCGTTTCCAATGACATTTCATTTCCCTAACACTAACCGGTGTAATAAAAATCAACTTGGAGCCTCGTTGTAAATCTAAGCTCGTCTCCTTCCGGCTGCGGTTCGTAGTCCCGCAGTGACATTTAATAATTTACGTTTCAGCGTTTCATAAATTTATCTTCTTTTTTTTTATTTTTCTTTTTTTTACGGCGCATCTGCTTCTAGACCATTAGCACCGATTATCAGCATAGCATCGAGTTAATATTTCTAAAGTGACACAACTCAAAAATCGGTGTTTTCCAGTTACGACTATGAAAGACATGACAAATATCTTTTTATCAACCATCAGAGCTTGTATACCATAGGGCACTTGTGTCACCTTTCCTGTCTTAATGCTATGCCCCGTACATAGGCAAGAGTGACACATTTTACGTTGAGTTTTATTTAATTTATATAAACACCAATGGTGTGTTGCAGAGAATTTCTTCAGAGATCCTACGGATTCAATCCTACTTTTACGATAACAAAACAAACTTTATTCCAAAATGTTACAAATATCAATTTGAATGAAAAGAAAACTATCAAATAAAATTATTGAAACAAACAGTATATTCAAAAGAAGTATATTATTAAAAAGCAAATCTATTAATATTATTAAATTATTGAAAACAAATCAACCCGCTTCAGTATTGTACCTGTAAGTAAAACTAGTACAAACAAGTAAAAAATATATAAATGATTCTTACTAGCTTTACTTGAAATAGTGAATGATTCATGTTTCCATTCATTCTGAAAGGTGTAGGTGAATGGAAAGTGGCCTTAGGTGAATGGTCTATTTGCCAAGAATTCTTGTGTAGAATTCTTCTACACGATTCCATACTCACTTAGATATGTATTTGTATATATATATATATATATATATATATATATATATATATACAGGGAATTAAGGTATTAGTAGTTGCCAAACTCGACGAGGTGATTCTGGACATAATTTTCAACCATGGTCCAATTCCGGAGGGAAAAGGAGTTAAGTCCAATTTTCTGTTTGTTTTTTTTTTTTTTGTTTTTTTTTAACGTAGACATATTTTTTATTGAATAAGAAAGGTTTGCTCAAAAACAGTTCAAGATAACTAAATTCTAATTATGCCATAATAAAATAGACAAACTTTACTTTATTAAAACTGTCATTTAATTCACTAAACCCATTGATAGAAGATATTTTCTAGGCGTCCAATGAAGCACTTCTGTTTTTCTCGATAAATCAGAGGTTTCTTGCTCAGGTTTTTTTCAGCCCCCATCATCGAGAAAAACAGAATTCGTTATTGGACGCCCAGAAAGTATCTTCTATCAATGGGTTTTATGAATTAAATTAGTGTTTTCTTAAAGAAAATTTTGCCTATTGTTTTATGGCACGATTATAATTTAATTATCTTGAACAGTTTTTCATTTATCCTTTCTTATTCAATAAAAAATATGTCGACGTTAACAAAACGTATTGAAAATTGATCATAAGTCCTTTTCTTTTTGGAATCGGACCATTCTTCAAATGAGCTTTTTTGTTGGAAATTATGTCCAAAATCAGCTCCGAGAATTTGGTTACTTAGACCTAAATCACCCTGTATATATTCCATTACCTCACTTCTTTTATATAATTTTCTCTTAGAGTCACGATACGTCCACGAAGAGCCAGCTAGTTCCAGTAGATTTTGCCGATTTTTAAGCGATATTGATGATCTTTTAATGTGTTTTAATCCAGTGATTTTACATATGAAGTGCTATCTGAGCGAAACTGCGGGAGTTATTGAGTTATTCTTTTGATGACCTTACTTGGTTTCTGTATTAGGAATAGAATATATGATTCATACATGTGTACACTTCTACCTCCGGATATATGTCATAAGCGGCTTTACTTTCCATTGAATGATTGAAAATACCGAGGAAAAAAATGTTTAATGCAACATTATTGAATGAATACCCTTAGCAATAAACTGTTTATCATCGTAGTCCATGTCATGGATAGAGGAGAGGAAAAAATTCAATATGCAAAAAAGCAGTTGCAGAATATCGGAGCTGTAATGATATTTATGTAAATGACTCCGGAGGTCGATACGAAGAGAGATAGGTTCCCATGACGGTCTGTAAACAAGGAGATGGCCTTAGCATCGAGAGCTTCGTTCGCTTTCACTTCTCGCACTCGGCTTCACTCATTTACACCTGGTATAGGGTACATCACCGATGTATTCACTCCCCAAGGCTTCGGCGGGAGGATTTTTTTGAGGAATTCGCCGAAGAACTACAGGTCATTTTAGCCTTCTAGTAATCGAGCCATCAGAAGGGAAGGGGTTGTATTGGGTCTTTTTTACTTCGTTAACACAAATATAAATTAATTTCAATATCATTATTAACACGTGATTCTATTGTCACCTAGTGATTACATGTTCTTATAGTTACTTTTATAGTTATAACCTTAAATAAAAACTTATTTAATTTCAAACGATATAAACAAAGTAAGAATAACAAAAAAAAAACACATATTTTTAACATGATGGCCAGTAGTCTCTAATATTTTCCATAATCACTCCAAAAAGATCTTCATTCTCATGTCTTCTTCTCCAAACAAATTCACACAAGTAGGAACAATCATAGTCCTGTGTGTTCCACACTCTGGTTTGTTTCTTCTTTTCACGCTAGACCACAAATATTCAGCTCTATATTATAATTGAGAACATATCGCACTAGTATTTCTATAGAGACCTCTTATTACTCAATCTCATTTCTATTATTTAACCGAAGAAAAAGTCCATCCTTAAGTTCCTTAATCTCCAAGGTGGTGTGTCACTGAATTTGTTTTTAAGGATTGAAGAGTCGGCTAAAATTGAATCCCTTCTATCTTCTGGAGAGCTTACAATAAAAGGTTTTCTTTTCAAATTCAATTCTAAGTATTTCTCGAAATTTTTATTTTCTAAAAAACCGTAGTTATTCTTATAAACAATGGACCTTCGGGTTGATTAAAAAAGAGCCAATGACCCCGCACTGTAGACGCCAAATGACCCAAAACAAATAAAAAACTGGAAGGTAATTGTTTTAGGTGATTTATGGTCATCAATTATTTTAATTATTCTATATCTGGAGTCATAAGATCAATCGATAATTGTGATTGATATTGTACATTTTTGATTTTTTTGAAAAATGTCTTCAAATCATCATCTATCCTAATTAATGAATTTATTTATACATAAATTATATTATATTATATATAAATTTATACACAAACATATGTGTGTGTATATATATCCAGGTCCTCCGGAAGAAATTAAGGGCCCCTGTCCAGATAATTTCACGGGTCCCTTAATCCCCCCTCCTTCTAAAAACTAAAACTTCTAAAAACGAACACTTTATTTTATTTATTTAAATTTCAACGTCCATTTATTATTGACGGCGAATTTTAGGACGGGTTAAGTTTAGGTTACCACCTTTTTTAGCCAGAATAGGGTTAATGCATTTCCTTTTTTCTATTGAAGGAGTGCATAGAACGTAGCACTGAAGGTCGTTGGGCCTCCTAAAAATACTGACATTTCTCTGGAAAAAGAATTCAATGCATTTTTAATTAAAAAGTAAAATGTGTCAACCTGGAACAAGAGTTTTTTCACTCCGGGCACGAATTATTAATATGTTTTCTAATGGTAGAAATTTTTGTTTTATTGCCAACTAGCTGAATACTTGTGCTTCGTCACGGCAGGTAAGTAGTTATTTTATCGCGTTAAATAATGTATCACCAACATTAAAGCGACTATATAATTTATGCTGTTTATTATGGCAAGGTTCCTGTCATACTATACGTTATTCATCAATTGATAACTAATCAAAGACTTACAACCTTACAATCAATTCCTGATCTCTTAAAAGACTTAACTCAGTGTGTTTATCGTACAAAATACGAAATATGAAACACAAAAAATAAATAAATAAATAATCAAAGACACTGGGGCGCTCCGGACCAGTGTCAACAAACAGATAATCTAGAGATAACCCGTTATCTATAGGTTACCAGTAGCAGGAGTTAAACCAGTACAGGGTAAAATTCGTTGTCGTTAATAAATATGTTTTCAAGATGTCATTTGGAAACACCCATTATATTTGCGAGAATTACCAATGATTGTTCTGACTGGGGATGATTTGCAAGGGTTCGGGATGTTATTAATTTGCATAGACCATCACCAGGTATAGCTTATTAGCAGGTATATATAAGGGACAAAATCACAGTTTATTTCTAGCAATTCAAGGTCTGCCATCATAGTTAAAATGAACCGCAAATAAAAATGATATTATGAAATATATGACTGTATGGTAGTTGTTCTGTTATCGTCCTAGCAACGCATGCTGCCTAGGCGTGCATGCTCTTTTTAAAACCAACTAAAAATTCAAACCCCTCTAATAATACTTTTATCTAATAAATAAATTCGAATATCAAAAAATCCGTTCTTAGCCAGTGTTTACATCTTAAAGGGAGTGTCCATGCAAAATTCTGAATGTTTCCGTCAAGTGGTTTGGGCTGGGCGATGATAGATCAGTGAGTGAGTGAGTGGTATTTGACAAATATATAGTAGATTATTTTTCTTCCATGTAACGAATCTCTGTAGTCATCGTGCTCAACAAATGAGGAACTTATCTTGTAAAAATATCAAAATTGGTCCAATACGATTTGAGATTTACACAACTACAAAATAAAGAAAATAGTAATTATTGAGTCTGTTGTTCATTACAAATATGAAAGAGCAAAACCAGTTCCGTTTAAGTTATATTTATATAGGTTTTTGTAAGTACATTCTTCAGGAATGCGGCATAAGCCACTCCAATGTATGTGCTTAGTTCCGAAGCACCGACGAATTCATTCCGTAAACTTAGGTATGTTGTGAAGTTAATCCAGAAGAATTTTAATTTAACTTTTGAGCTTGTTAATTTAATTTTTCTCACATGAACATCAATTAAGCATTTGATATTTGTGTCACTGCCATATATTGATTTTGGGATATGGAGTCCTGGAGAATACATATATGGCCTGCCTACTGACTACCTCTCTATCTACCAAAGAGCCCGAGACTGTATTTGGCTAGCCCCTCCTTCTCGTGCAAGAGTGGGATAGGATTTGGCAACGAGGTAAGCAAGATGGCGATTCGTCGGCCAATAGCAGAGGAGTATGTTCGTCCACGCCTACTTCCTCTGCTCTCTCGCTCACTCTCTATCCCTCTCTATCGGGCTCTCTCACTCTCTCTTTGACAGAGGAAGGCTGGAGAAAGTGGGACTACACATTTCAGAGAGATCCATTCGATCTCGATTATTTTGGAAGCTTCGAGTCCGAAAAAAAATAGGCGCATTAGTGGTGAAAACCTCATTTCTTTTTTTTTTCTTTTTAGAGAGAGAGGCACTAATCAATCGACGGTAAGGTCGATTTATCTAGCAATTGAAGTGGTCTTCATGAAAGAATTACTGACAAATGTATTCCATTTTTCATCGATCCTACCTGTTAGATACAAAAAAAAAAAAAAGATTAAATGTATATATATAGCAGCCGCACTTTTTGTAGTGGTGGTGTGCCATCTGGTGGGGCGCCAAATTGTTAATATGCCTTTAACGGTCGAAATTTTTATTATCTTAGAACCAAACTCGCTACACATAGTGCTCTACAAAAGGAAAACAAATGGGTCCATCAGGAAGAAGGGTTTCTTCCGGAAGCAAATTATTAATAATAGTAAGATTTTTTAAGTTTGGTTTTGGGTTAAATGGAATAATTAAAACACATTTTATCAGCAATAAGGCATAAAACTAACCCCCATGTTGAGGAATGTGCTTAGTTATGCAGCTCCTGCGTGGTGGATTTTTTGTAATGTCAATATTCTCTGAGCAGAATTAAAATATGTGTTGTAAACCTTACTCATCAATTTTTTTTATTATCCAATTTAAAGGAACGTTTTTTGACTTCATTGACCTTCTTGAGGAATAATAGTTCAAGCAAATATAGGTAAATCGAGGACTATGTATGGAAAATAATTCTACCTTTATCCATAAATATCATAGATGAAATATGTCTACAGGTGAAACATTATTTTGCCAACAGCGTGTCCCTGTATTTACCTATAGTTGTTTGAACTGTTTTTCCTGAAAAAGGACAATGAAGTTCTAAAATTTGCATTAGGTAAATTGGACACTAAAATAATTTGGAAAATAATTAAATTTGAAAATAAAATAATGAATAACTCATTCATTCCTGGTGACCCGAGACGACTCACCACTTTGCGTCAAATGCACTGAAAGAATCACCGTGCACCACCTTCTGGTTGACTGCAGAATTTACGAGAAGCAAAGAAGAGAAGCCCAGCTATCTAAAACAATTAATGAAATTCCAGCGGATCATCCCAACCAAATCCTTAAGCTTTTTGAATTTTTAAGCTATACAGAACTAATAAATAATATTTAAAACTAGCTTACACTAAAATCCAAAGCAAAAATCAGCCGTGGTAAAATTAATTCTAAATTAGTAACAAAAATTAACATAAATAACACCGAGAAAAGCTATAAATAGGCTCTTAAACAACCACCTCATTATTCGCGAATCATCAAAATAAAACCTCCAGCGTATTAATTAATATGAGAGCAGTATAAATAGCTTTTTAATCATGTGTTTAATGGCCGCTATGTGTTTGGTAATACATATAAAAAAATAAAAATAATTTGGAAGGTTTACTGCTCATCTTTAATTGTTCTCATCTCGTATGAATATATCCTTCCCCCATCATTATAACATAATTTCTCTTCAAATTTTATTTTTATAAATATAAAGAACTACTTTCTCTTCCGAATCAAAACTTGGCTTCTCACCAATGGTTTTAGATTAAACCAATTTATAGAACAGATATTTTCCTTTTTACAATAAAAAAATATTGGACTCCATCAGAATAAATTATTTTCCAAATAAATTATAGATTCATAAAAATCAAATACCCTCTAGTGAAGAACAAAAACTATTTAGTTAAATAAAAATTATTACAGGATTAATAATCGCTAGGAAGAAGTATTAAAAAATAAATAAGCCTAAATGTGTGCATTTGAAAATCAATACGCATTGCGTATTGCATACCGTATTCTATTAGTTTTTACTTACTCTTTAACTATATATAAACTAAAAGTATCACAAATTCCAAAATTTTATAATAATAACATTTATCTACGTTTTGGAGAAAAAAAGGCAAAACAAGTATTCTTTAAAGTAAGAGAAAATGCTAATTTCTAGGTCAAACCAAGAAACCAGTTTTTATCCAATGAAAATATGAGTCATTGGTCAACGAAAGTCAAGAATATGAGTTATGCAAACGTCAAATTATAAATCTGCCGTCAGGCTCGACATTGTATGATCAAGCAGACTTGTAGTAGTCAAAGACAGTGTTTACAATGGATTCCCGCTTTTATGGGGCATATAGCAATCCATATGATTGAACGAATACTAAAAATATGTATATTCTCACATTCTAAGTAGTATCAAAACCCAAATATTTACGCCATTCCGTCGTAATCACTTATTAACTAAGAGCACCGTTTCCAAACATGTTTTAGGCGTATCACTGGTAGTTTTTTTTTTTCGTTTTTAACGGCGCATCAACTATTTGGCTATTAGTACCGCACTGGTAGTACACAAGAAGTAATCAATTCTATCATAAATATAAAATGAAAAAAAAAAAAAATAGCTAAGTCTCACAAAGCAGTTGTCTTTGTACAAAAAGTGAGATCTCATGTAAAACTAAATCAGTCATATTAGTGTGTCTATGGGCGCATCTATTTTACACTTTATAAATTATTATAAAATGTTGACCCCTTTTTCCTTTCAATATATTACTTAATTTAACTAGGGAATTGTCCTGTATATATAAAACTCGTCAATTTCACATAATATGCTTTATTAATCCTTCTACATGTTTCGCGTCCTTTGGTACCTTTCAAGAGCAACTTAACTTTACAGAAAAAAATGTAGCCTTAGCTTAGGAAGATCTTTCACAGGTAGGGCAGTAGTTTATACAAGCATAGCCTTCCGCCTATTTAAATAATATTTTATAAACTGTGATCATCAGTTACCTATCATTAGAAAACTTTATTTCTATAATAATGAAGAGCTCAGTAACAAAGGTGACTAACCCACAATTAGCAAAAACTGAGAAAATTGGAGTTAAAGTTAACAAGAATCTGAAAGAAAAAAATAGTATTGGTGGCAAAAATGATTTCAATTATTCCAATTTTTTTTTTTTTTCAATGGCTTGGCAACATATTCCAGCAATTAAAACACTATTCTATGGTGCACTGTTTAGATTTTCTTTTAATTGTTTTTAAAGTTTGCAATTGTCAAGACATTATATTTTTTATGGAAATATAGTTGTTAAGCATCGATAGGGTTAATATAAATGTTGGTAGGTTATTGATTATATAGAAATTGATTTTGAATTTTTTTTTTAAACTATTTTTTCCGTCATGCAACTCATTTTGTCAAATCTCACTCTCAATTGTCTCAATTTATTTTCCTCTGCTACGTTAGCTACATAAACTTCATTATTTTGGGAAGTGAGATCGTCCTAACGAAAATTACTTTAGATTTTTTTTTTTTTTTTTTTTTTTTTTTAAACAATTTAGTGAGCTTTTAAATTGTCCCACAATTTCCTAACCGTTTTCGAAATATATAAGAAAATATACGAAAATACCAAAACTAGTCATGAAGGTTAATATCATATTTTTTTCTGGTGTTTCCTTAACTCCAAACGTCACCAATATTTAAATATTTCAGTTTGGATGAATGTCAAACATCTGAGACAAGTTTCAACTGAATCCATAATTTCTGGATACCCGAATTTAAAGATAGAAAAGAAACCAGTTTTATCCATTCATCTCGAAAACGGCTACACATATTGCCTTCAAAATGGTTTCATTCGTTATCCTGCGTTTGAAAACCTATAAATCGCGTACCCGCAAGCATATACGCAAAAGCGTGAATTTCACCCAAAAATACATGTTCCGGTAATCATATTCTACTGGCTAACGAACTTGACCTTTAAAATCAGACAATGCATTTTTGTGCCAAATTTAATCTTATCCGGACCACTTTAGAAGCTTCTAGAGAGCGAAAAGGGAAGTATAAATTCTGAAACGTAATTTCTAGTCGGCACTTCCGGATTGCGTTAAAGTCATAAGCGGATTTCCTCTCTACAGATGGAGGGAGGAAAAACGTTCAAAAATTCTGGTTTTTCTATAAAAACAGAATGTAGGACGTTGTGCCCTTACTGCTACTATACTTTAGCCTCAGGCCGTCGGCATAAAAGTAAACAAAACCCATCAGAACAAAATTACCCTAAACGCTCCCATAAATAAGAGCGATTTATATAAAAGGGTGTTGGAGATTTCTTTGACGGCAAAATTATTCAGGCAATTTATCTCTTATCAAGTCCTTGACAAACTAATTTTATCCTTATTAGTAAATAAACCTCCACATCCTGTAAGGTTTTTTTTTACATGGACTCAAGCTCTCACCGAAATCCTTTTTTAACCCATTCCCTCCTTCGAGATAAGGTATATATAGCTATTGTATGCTAATACCCTAAGCGTATACTATTCTTTGCTGTTAATAGCTTTTGTAAACGAAAGTTTCAGAGCATGCACACAAATCGTCATTTCTTATAATATGGTATTATCAATTTTATATTTATTACAATGATATAATTTTTGTTTTGTTTTGGTAAATTTCCATTGAATGTATTCAATTTTCGATGAGATTCCTTACATTTACTCAATTTTTCCAACCGATCTTGAGATATTTAAAGAAATATACGAAATTCTCAAGAAAATTCCATTTTTTCTCTTTTCTTAAGAACGGCTACAATTATGGCATTGAAAATGGTTTCATCGGTTTGATATTTATCAAAACTAACGATTCGAAGAGTCATTTGTGGCTTTTTCTCCTTATAGGAATGGAGGAAACACCCCAAAATACTGAATGATGGTAGGAATATGATAAGTTCTGTCGTTTCTCTTTTAGCCTGTACTTATTAAATTGGCAACAAAAAACGTATGACCAGCAGGAACTACGTCATATTAACGCGTTTTTGTTCTTATCCCTAGTGTCATTTGGAAAAGACGCAGTAATGTTTTGTTTAGACATTTCGTAAAAAAAAAAAAAAAAAAAAAAAGAGATTCCTTACATATTCTACATTTCCGCTTTCTATCGTCCGCTCTTGAGATATTTAAGAAATTCCCACGAAAATAAATTTATTTGAACACTTTTGTTGAAACTGTTACCGATAAACGATCTATCCACAAAAAAATTGGCGAGTTCAGATCGATTCAAAAGATCGAAATTGCTCAGAAGATCGATCTTCAATATGGATCGATTTCACGATTACTTACAATTACCTACATAATTTATATTTCATTTCGATGCTAATCGATTCACATTCGAAAATCGGCCATAACTAGTACGTAACTTCTTACCTTTGCTATTATTTAGGTACTTATCTATGTATTGTTCGGACAACTCAACAATTTCAATATCTATAGACTAGATTTCAATATCTATAGACTAGATTTCAATATCTATACCTGTGGGAAAACTAGTGGAAAACTGCAGCATTATTAGTTTCTATAATCAATCCTGTGGAGAGTTACTCCAATTTCCTTCCATTGTGTTTTTGTGCAATTGGAACATCTAAACAGGAAGGCATTGTTCACTCAATAGTTACCCAATTACTATTATAATAATAGTAAACCATTAGAAACAAAGTAAAACTTCCGGAGAGATGTAGCCAACCAATATCCATCGGGTTAGTTTAGGTGACGGGTTTTTTGAAGTATTCATTAAAAGATTGGTCATTAGAAAACGATTCTTTAAAAAGATTGGTCCTTGGAGAACGATTTAAAAAAATTGATCTTTTAAAAGATCTATTCAGATCGCCCATCTCTACGAGAGGGCCTTGAAAATGGTTTGAAATTCATCAATATTAACGCTTTGGAGAGTCATTTCTGGGCTTTGCTCCCTATAGGAATGGTGGGAAAACGCTTAAATAGCCACTCTGAAAGCTAAATCTGCATGAACCCCCTCCTGCCTGCCAGTCCGGTAGGAACGTCAGCCTAGTTACTAATGCAAATCGGATTCGTTCTCCTTGATAGATAATGTAAGTCTAATTGCGAGTCTTGTATTCTCCGGAGGATGTGGTCCTGGACAATGCTGGATAAATTATCCAGTAGCTTACTTCTGATAAAGAGTTGATTTAATTGGAATACTGGAAAAGCTAGTTCTATCAAGCCTTCGTCAGATTTTATTCCTTATCTGAATCAATTTTTTTTATGTTTTTTTTTTCTTAATTGGTGCAAGAGTGACAGTTAATTAATTAATGAACCCTTATTTATGCGCGCCATTCCGTAAAACATAAACATAAAACAATTAATCTCTTGTAACTAGGCCTGATAATAAATTACAATTTTATTTTTATTTTTTTTTTATTTCCAACTTCGAAAGCAATCTGTTACCGTTTATTGTAAGTGGATTTTTTCCCATCGCAATCAATTAGAAATTTTTGCATTTTAAACCTTTAACTCAATATCAACCCTCTCAGTGTCCGTAGACATACAACAAATCGGGGAAATACAACTACTGAGAAGAATAAAAATTATAACAAAAAATAAGAAAAGTTCCGTCGCGCAGGAGGTGCTTAATTAAGCACATTACACAATAAAGTGCTTTTGTTTTAAACACCAAGTGTTACTCATTAGTTGTGAAAAATATCTACCGAATTAATCTACCAAGTAAAAATTACGGCGCGTACAGGCAAATTAATTATTTGGTTCCAAGGTAAACCCTATTTTCTAACGACCGATTTACTTTATTTTTACTAAACATTTATCTCTTTAGACGAGCAGTACCTATGCAAAGTTTCCTTGCAATATAGGTAACCAAAATTTCGACAGTCAAAAATGTATTAATGATTTCGGATCATGGTCAGGTGACGGTTGCTACGTAGATGATCTTCAGTAATGGCGTGCCATACTAGCGGAAGGTTCGCCGACAATGTATTTGGCTGTATTTAGTTTTAGAACTTTCCTCCGAAGGAAAGTAGCTATTGAGGTTGGACTCATGACGGAATTTTTGAAAAATTTCTTCAAATCTTTATCGATCCTACCTAGACACCGAAAATGACCCCCTTTAAAATTTATATATATATATATATATATATATATATATATATATATATATATATATATGTCTGTTAACACGATTGCGGCCAGAGTTTTTGTTTTTTCGTCACGAAACTTGGTATATAGCATTCAATTAGCAAACGATTGAACGAGTTCGTTAACCACCAAAGTCGGTCCACCGGAAGGGGGGGGGGGGGGTTTACCCCGAACCCAAAACACTAATTTGACCATGTCAGCCGTAATATTTGTTATATTTCAACGAAACTTGGTATTCGTAGTGGTAATATAGAGAGAAAAGTGAGATATAAAAATAAACTAAATCGGCTCATTAGGAGGGGGGGGGGGGGTTTACTCCGGACCCACAATACCAATTCGCCACTACCAGCCGTGGTTTTTGGTATATTTCGACAAAACTCGGTATTCGTAGTGGTAATCTACAGGTAAATATGTGTTTTAAAAATAAACTAAATCGGTTCATTAGAAGGAGTGTTTACTCCGGACCCAAATTCCTAATATACTCATACCGGTCGTAATTTCTGCTGTATTGAAACGAAACGCGGTATACGCCGTGGGTAACTCATGAGAAAGAAGTGTTGTAAAATGAGCTGAATCGGTCAATCGGAAAGCGGGGGTTTACTTTGTAATATATTTCAATAGAAAAGCCCGCCAGACGTAGGTTCACAAAGCCGCCGCAAGGAGCGCTTTGTATTTAGGGGGACTGTATCCTGTTCCTGCGTTAGATCAAAATACGATAATATGAGGTTTTTTGTATTTATTACGTAGTGTAGTAGGTACCATGTGTAAACATAACTCTGGAAGCAAATTAATAATTGATCAGTTACTCATTACAAATTTAAAAGAGAACTATTCATGTTTTTATTTTATTTATGTAGGATATTTTAAGCAAATGGTTCTGGAAAGCACTCTACACTACCCAAATTCTGAGGAAAGTGCTTAGTTATGCAGCTCCTGCGTGACGGCCTTTTTAGACTCTTAAAGAGGCATCCAAGGATGTGAAACATGTAGAGCTATTAATAAATTGAATATTTTTGTTTAAATCTTTTTTTTTTTGTGTGTGTTTAAGGGTGTATCAACAATTAGGCTATTAACGCCGGGCTATCTACTGGTTGCCACCCTTTTATAATACCAACAGCACGTGGTCACCCATTCAGGTTCTGACCACGCGCGACGTTGCTTAAATTCGGTGATCTATACGAACCGGTTCATTCAATGTGGCTATGGCCGTTGGAGTATAAATGGACTATTATGTTAATTTAAAATTTGATTCAATGACCTTCTGCCTACATATGAAAAATAAAAATGTTTTCAATTGTTTTTCTTCCCTAAAAGCTAAAAATATGTATACATCTAAGATTAACATGAGGAAATACATGAGGGTTATTTCCACGTACTGTGCATTGCACAGTACGTGGAAATGTTTTCTGTAAAGCAAGTCATTGAGATCAGTTTTAATACTAAGCATTTATTTGTATGCGTTCTTCAGTCGATTGAAGAAAAAAAAAAAAATGAACAAAGAATACAATTTAATCAGGATACCCACAGCCTTCTAATCCTAAGGCTGAGTGAAATGGATTTTCGGCTCATCCTTCTGAAGGAGATAATAGGATATTGAAATGAATAGACATTAATTTGTAAAGCTTTTTGATTCCCTCATTTAATCTAATCATACATTAGGTGAGTAGGTAGCCCAAGAGCAGGCTTGGTAATGGATCCATTACCAGCTGTTGGCTACCTGTTCTACCTCACAGCAACGCTTTAGATACTAATAATATACTAATAGAATAGAAAATTAATTAGGTATAAAGAGTCCCTCCACAGAGATGGTGGTTTCGATCCATTTTGTAGATTGTTGATTTTTTTTAGCGATGAGCTCCGTTCTTCATCATGAAAGTTTATAAACAGTGATAACCTGTAGGTTTCCCGGCATTCATGGCCTAAACAGTGCCTTAAAAACAAATAAATCTTTATATCAATATAAAAATCACCTGTCTGTCTGTTTTTCTGTCTGTTTGTTCCTTATTCAAATCCTCACCGTTTGACCGATTTTGACCAAACTTAGCACACAGGTAGGTTTTGATCCGGGGGGGGGGGGGGTCCTATAGGTCAAAAACGTCTACCAGCTGTCTATCTGTATGTTTTTTCCTTAAAAAAAATCCACAACATTTGACCCCACCTGGGACACAGGTATGTCTTTATACGGGGAGTGTCATAGGCTAGGTTAAAATCGACTACAAGCTCTCTGTCTGCATGTTTGTCCCTTATACAAATCTACACCGTTTGACCGATTTTGACCAGGCTTGGCACACAGGTAGATACGGAGAGTGTCATAGGCTAGATCAAAATTGTCTACGACTCACAGTTCGGAGGTCACTGATTCGAAAATGTGAACCCGAACAGTTACTAATTTGCGTTATTAGATGTTAATAGGTATTACTTATTTGGTTTCGAATTTATTTTTGCTGTTCTAGATACAGAAAGTAGGTGTAGCGTGGCACGCCGGGTAACAGCTAGTAAATAAATAAAACTATTAAAAAAACTTAGGAAAACGAAAACAAATGACCGAAACCAATAATTTCGAAGATATTATTGGTTTTGGAGAAAAATATTTTTTTCTCATTATTTCTTTCTTATTTACAACAGTACTTGCGAAGCCGTTCACTTATATAATCGGAATACTTCGTTTGGTGAATTTGCTTTTCTTAAGAAGAATTTTTTCAAAATGCCAAGAAAACATTTGATCTGACCATCAGAGTTATTATTGACAACGAATTTAACATGTACAGGTTAAACTCCTGTTACTGGTAACCTATAGATAACGGGTTATCTCGAAGTTATCTGTTTGTTGACACAGGTCCGGAGCGCCCCATCATTTTTTTTTTTCATTTTCATTTACGGTGCACCGACATTTGGAGAGTTAGCGCTGTCATCCATAGTAAATATTCTGAACGGGTTTAAAATGAGAAAATTTCTGGTGCAGGCTGGACTAGAACCACCATCTCCCGCATGAAAATCCAAGGCGTTAGCCACTAGACCAAGGGTAAAACTTTTTTTTACGCCATTCTTTTGTGAAGCGAACACTCTTTGATGGATGTAATAATCAAAGATAATGCGCTTGAACATACTCATATGCATTAATGTTATAATAATATTATAACACAATTGTTTGAGAAATTAAATTTTGTCAATTAGTTTTTTTGTTTACATACAGTTAAGATATTTCTTAGGTGTCATTGACAACAAAAAGGAACACTTGAGATTTGCCTAACCTATTGTTAGTCGGGTTAATAATAAGTTTGTTATCTCTAAATCCTACCTACTCGGCTTGCCTTGTAGTCCACACAGAGTCATATTTTGGAACTTCATGTACCGGTATATGCTCCAATTGTTTTTCTTGCACATTGTTTTTAGTAGGGTAGCTTCGGTACAGAAAATTAGAACAACATTTTATTCTAAAACAAGGAGTACTTGCATGTGATTTCAGTTTTGATTTTATATTATGATAGTAGTTTATACCCCGATGATAGTAGTTTATATATATATATATATATATATATATATATATATATATATATATATATATATATAAATATTGTTATTAAGAGGCTAAATAAAACGCTAATAAAATATTGTTGTACTACTGGTTTGAATTTCGCCATAAGACTTCTAATAGCTGGTATTATAGTAAATTATACCTCCCCATATTGCGCCCAGAGGTAGTCACGTATTCCTGTCGAAATAACCAAAAGATAATGGATATTTAATTGATAGCAGGGGCTGATGAACAGCCTCAGCGAGGTGAGCAGCTCGGTGTGGGGTCTCGGGTCTTCATGGAGAACTGGGTTCGAATCCGGATAAAGTAAAGGATAATAGAAATTTCACTCTCCTAGGGGTGCCTGTTTCGGGGAAGGTTATCGTCTACAATGGAAGGACAATACAAACGAGCAAGGTTTTTAAAATTAAAAAAAAAATCCTTCTTAACACATCTAAAGGAAAGTAGCTATTTATATTCCACTAATGAGAGAATATTGAAACATTGTAAAAATCGTTATCATTCAATATATATATACACACATATATATATATATATATATATATATATATATATACATACATACATAAAAATACATGTATACTCCTGTATATTTATCCATGTATATGAGTACAATTTTGGGGGCGAGGTTAGCTCAGTAGTAGAGCACTGGACTAATAAGTTGGAGGGCCTGAGTTCAAATCCCGAGCAAGCACTAAAGATTTTTTCTTCTAGTGTCTTCGTTCACGAGTTGAATTCGGCCTGCCTGACCACCCAAAGACCAACCCAGCCTTTAATTAATTTATTAATGGGTACCTTGGGTGCTAATTACTCTAGCAGTCGAAGCAGCAAAGGGGACAATCACGCAACCGGCGCATAGTACTGACCGCACTATCTCCCTAGAGTGCCATAAGGTCATGAATCAGATACCTCTATAGTATCTGCCCCTCAGGGCCCTCGTGGCTGTTACGGGACTGATTTTTTTTTATGGGTACAATTTTGGCTCGGTGGTAAGGGGCTCGGCTTAAATTCTGGAAGATTTGAGTTTGAAACGCGGGTGCACAAAAAAAAAAAAAAATTAATTTTTATCTTCTAGTTTTTTTGTTCCCAGACTGTCTCTAGGCACTCCTAGACATTCATGGATACCTAAAAAAGAGATCCTTAGGCAACTTGAGCAATGTATTGAACACACTATCTCTCTAGTGTGCTGTATGGTCAAGTATCAATTACCAATATATAAACATTGTATTGTTATAATGCTAGTTTAAGCACATTAATCTGCAATGTGAAGTAAACTCATCGTCATGTGATCAACTTCCGGAGGATATTTTTTAGTTTACTCAGTTCAGGAGCGAGAGACTCTTTAAAAGTATTATGTAACATCGTCATCTCGAAATATAGCTTACTAATTTTTCTGAAAATTTTCCTCTTTCTTCCATAGCGGTAATATTGCTTTAACAAGATTTAAAATTTACTTCATAAAAGTTGTCTACTAGGACCTTCTTCTGAAACATCTGCATAAAACGGGGAATTAGAATAGACGAAGCCGGCCATCTTGAATGGCAAAGTGACATTTTGATTTACTGCGGAAGAGCCGGCACCAATTTAAACCACATTATATTTCATATTATAACGAGACAAGACTAATATATTAGTTTCCTAATGAAATCCAATACGGGTCTTGGGTTGCTGCGCACGTGCGCTCTTCGTATGGCGAATCTATCCGATCTACACGCCCTCAGGAGCATCAACACGCCTATCTCTCTGATTGCGCCGATACCCGCAAGCCGGTTCTCTTGTATCACTTTACTGCGTATAAGATTTCTTGACTTGAAATGACATATTTGAGTAATATAAGCCGTTCATTTTTCTTTCTTCCTTATATCTTATAATCACGTCTATGGCTTCTAGGAGATGTGAATGCAGAATGTGCAACATGGGATTCGTGGTCATGCACCATTGAAGAACACTAATAGTGGCACATTTATTTATAAATATTATCGTATCATTAATCAAGGCTTTATACGAACAAGATCACAGGAAAATGTTCCAAAAATGTATAGACAAAAAGTTTAGATGCTTTAATTATATTTATTCAACCGAAAAAAAAAAATTCGTTTAGCGCCTTCTGCTCAAATTCAGGAATATAAATATGCTTTAGGTCCACCCGACCAACCTATGTAATGTACTGTCTAACATATAGTCTTCTATTTCTTACATGGCCACTGCGCGAACGCCATCGGCCACCTTTTTGTAACGCTTAGGTCCACCCGACAAACCTATGTAATGAACTCTATAACATACAGTCTTATTTTTCGTACATGGTCACTGCAAACGCGCGAACGCCAACGGACACTTTTTATGACACATGCAGTCTTATTTTTCGAACTTGGCCACGCCACTGCGCATGCGCGAACGCCAGTGGACAGTTTTTTGTAACATATACAGTCTTGTTTTTCGTACATAGCCACTGCGCATGCGCGAACGCCCGCAGACACTTTTTTGTAACGTTTTTTTCCAGTTCAGTCACCGCTGTAGCATATTTATGCTAAAAAAAATGTCGGGTCTTTTGTATAATAAGCATACACTTTTCAAGAACTAGTAACAGTTACTCATTTTATTATTATTTGGAACATATGATTCACCTCTAACCTAATTCTTTATTTAAACGCATTCATTTATCAGATTTACATGAAAAACACTAACAATGAATTTGCTTAAGTTAAGCCAGTTAATATCTAATAATAAATAAGTAGGGTATTATTGGATTCATATTTGTGTGAATTTGTGTGGAGAAGAAGATATGAGAAGGAAGACCTATTTCATAAAATATTGCATTCAATGTTTGAATATTGGCCACCTTCAGCATGCTTTATTTTGTTCAGTATTAAATAAAGTTATTTTCTTTTTTATAAACAAGCACTTATCTTGTTTTGTAAACATAACCTAGAGTTTAGTAAAGTAACAGTAGAGTGACTGTTACTAGTTCTTGAAAAATGCTTATTATACAAAAGACCCAAAATGTCATCTGTTTAGATATTTGAAACCGTTTTTAAAAAGTAGAGAAAACTAGAATTTTAGGTAGGTCTGTGACGGGTTCTTTGCAGCCATTTAGTAGGGGTTTAATAGCGAAGTTTGTATTGCAGATGAATCTAACTGGTCCATCCAGTCGAATCATTGAAAGGCGATCTGTCAGCAACGAATGCCCATTACGCAATCGAGTAATGACTACTTCATTTTTGCTGATCGATCGGTTGCTTGAGGACCGAAACAGCAATTGTTTCTACTTCATTAAATTCAGGTATTTCAGGTTCAGAAATTAGTTAAGTAGAATGTGGACAAGGCCTACCTAAATGTCTACCAAAAAGGTTCAGGCGTAGATTTCAAAATGTTCACTTCAATCCGATGAAACACGGTGCTCGAAGTATCTTTCCATTTTATGGGTAAACGTTTAGAGCATCCGTTCTATCCTGTCCAAATTGCAGATATAAGCATTATCTGAAAACAAGCTAAGAAGAATTGGAGTCAGGAAGGAGGCGAACGTCACAAATAATCCACAAGTTGATGTCGAAACCTCTCCTGAATGTAATTACGACCATAATAAAGCCAATTTCATAGTTATGTAATCAAAAAAGGAATAACTAAGGGGTTCAGGTGTGAAGAGTCAAGATAAAGTAGAGGAATGGTGTCTAGGCATACCTAAATGACTATCTAAATATGTCATCAATAGTGGGGCTCGTGCTGGAATGGAGGAATTTCAAGAATTCCAAACAGCCAAAGGAGATATGGAGGAAGAATTAAAGATTATCTCAATGGGGTGTTATATCTTAGAATGGGCTTGGACATAAATTCCATTCTTATTGAATTTGCTACATTTATTATGATATCCACTTAACAGAGAAGTTGTTCTGACTCTCGGACAAAAACTAAAAAAAAAACAATCAGGAAGCATTTATTAGATTTTAAATTATTTTACTAGCTCTTTTTAATGAATTGCTCTATTTTATACATTATTTTTCGTTGACGGCACTCTGTGCCAAGAGCCGTGGGTTCGATTCCTACTATGGCGTGATGGCTTTTCTTTAGAAAAAAGAAAAGCCATCAGCCCTGTCCTGGCAAGAAAAGGCTGCTAGCCTATAGATAACTCGCCAAAAAATTTGTAGTTAATAATAAATGGACGTTAAAATTTAATAATAATTTGATTTTTACGTACATACTTATTTACACCTCCGTTTTCTGTGGGTTTTATTGGTTTTAGCGCGGTTCCTCCCTCCCCCATAGGGAGGAACCCCGCTTATAAGGTTGATACAATGAAACAATCCGGAAGTGCCGACTAGAAAATTTTGCGTTTCAGAACCCCTAGAGACCGAAAATGATGGTGGTTCAAATTTGTATATATATATATATATATGTATATATTTATATATATATATATATATATATATATATATATATTTGTCTGTTCGCTCTCTAGCTCGAAGACGAATGGTCCGATTTTGATGAAATTTGGTACAAAAATCCGTCGTCCTATTTGAAAGGTCAAGTTCGTTAACCAGCGAAATCCGCCTACCGGAAGATGGCGTTTGGGGCGAAATTCGCGCAAAAAAAATCGTAACGCTTACGTTTTTGAGTTCATAAGCTTCTAAGTACTCGTTTTATATGATTCCTGGGCTAGGAAAACAAATGAAACCATTTTCAAGGCGATAGCTTTAACCGTTTTTGAGAAAATTGGAAAAATATTTTTTGAATACCGTTTTTGGTTTGGGTACTTAGAATCATGGGATTCAGTTGAAACTTTATCTGCATGTTCTACTTTCATTAAAACTAATATGTTGAAAGTTTTGTTACGTTTGGAGTTAAGGAAGGGTTAGAATAAAATATTTTATGAACAGACATGAAAAGTTTTGGGAAGTTCGTATACTTTCATTAATATCTCGAACACGGTTGGGAAATCGTGGTAAGTGGATAGAAACTATTTGAAAGCTTACTAAATTCTCTACAAAAAAGATTCTAAAACTATTTTTGATTAGGTTATGTCAATCGGAGAAATAAGTGCTTAAAACTTCAAATACGTTTGTTTTGTTCTTATGAACGGGTTTTTGTCGTTCTTGTTGTAATTTTTGTCTCTTTCCCTTCGTTTTTTATTGCTTTTTAGTTTTGTAATTTCTTATGTTGCGAAAATTTTGTGTGTAAAACAGGATATGAAAAATGAGGCCAATTTTCTGTTGCTAGAAATAATATAAATTTTGGGAACTTTCTTTAATATCTCGAAAACTGTTGAGAATTTTGGTAAACGGAAGAATACCATTAGAAAGCTTATTAAATGCTCTACATAAAAGGTTCTAATGAAAGTTTTGATTAGGCGATGTCAATCGGAGAAATAAGAGCTTAAAGCTTTAAAGTAATTGATTTCGCTTATTCAAAGTGTTCTTTTCGCCTGTATTTTATTCCTTGTTATTTTTTAATTGCTTATAGTTGGATAATGTATTCGAAAATAAAACAGGTTAAGTAAAATAACAAAAACAATTTATTGTTAGAAATATAGATTTCCAAGATTCCAAGACCTTGCAACTAGCGGGACGGTTTCTTGTGTTGCCGACCCTTCCAGGTCAGATTGTAAATCCTACCTTTCAAGACTGGTGGAACCAAAATATAACTGTCAGGGTTCGGTCACTGCTACTTAATAAAACTACATTTTATCGTAAAAATGGTTTTATTGTGCCGACGTTTCGGCTTGAACTTCAAGCCTTCATCAGGGCTGTAAATACAAGTAGGACATATTTAACACTAATATATGCACATATCTATGTAAATATATATATATATATATATATATATATATATATATATATATATATATATATACATACATATATAATATATATATATTTATATATATGCATATACACATACACATATACACGCACACATATGTACATATATATGCCCACATACCTACACATATGGGGTATGTATTATTAAGTAGCAGTGACCTAACCCGGACAATCCCTACCTTGCATCATCAACGGTCAACGATCTCCTCTCAACAAAATAATAACTGCTTCTATTTTAATCTTTCGAAATTAGACTAGGGATAAGAACGGAACCGCGCTAAGATGAGGCAGTTCCTGCGAGTCGGACTTTTTTATTTTAATTCTTCTTAGCAGTATAATGAGTTCGTCAATAAAACTAGCCCAATGAAATAAGGAGCTGTATGCTGCTTAGAGTTGACGTCACTACAATTTCTGTGAATGGTTGCTATTTAAATGCGTTGTTTCTCAGACAAATCATTGTCAGAAGTATTTAATTTCTTCAACAGTAAAAGTCAGTTTATTCATTCAACCTTCCCGTAAAAATAGCAAAAAGTTTTCCAAAACGGTATGGGTATAAGAACGATAAGGAAATTCGCAAAGATGTTAAATTAAAATGTTAAATTTCTTAATCCTCTGTTTTCGGAAATTGCTTTTTAGTAATTTGATTTATATTGTTGTTAATATCTAATAATTAAAGCTAATGATAAGAGTTGTCATAAATTAGTATAAAAAAAACTGATGTCTTAGCATTTCTTTTTTTAATTATATTGTTTTATTTCTTTTCAGAATTACTACTGTGAAAGGCGGAGATCTAAAGAATATTGAAGAAATGAATAATCTGTACAAATTCTTACAAATGACCAAGAAATAAGTCTGAATAAGGAAGAAAATAATCAGCATTTAATGGAGTTTTTCTTGAGCTCCGGGTTTCAAACTCACCTGGACATCATCAGACAAGTTGAAAGCATAAATTCTTCAATCTCAAGACAGTGAAAAACTGAGGCTCTACAAATTAAGCAATCGGCGCAATATTGAAAGGGAGCAGAATAATACAAACCATAGAGAATTTCGGACCCCCTTCTATTATATCAAAAATATATGTTACATATTTATATTTATGCTAAGCTCCCCTAAGTAATTTTAATATCATGAAAACCTTGTAATAAATACATTCATATTTTTCTCTTGAATTTCATTTTATCCACACCCCTAAATCATCGTCATAAAGGAATTTACCACCCTGAGACTTTCAAATATTGACTTTTTCTGGTTAGATAAATTGACGGGTTGGCTTATAAAGATAAAAAAATATCAAGCATTCTTTTGAAAACCTCATGGGCCTTAATTCACTACTGTTTAGGTATAATGTAAGTACTGTAACTTCGAATTACTCGCACGTTCAACCCTAAAATATTGAATAAGGATTGTGAATCACCTTCTAAGCGACTAGAGGAAAAAATGAGAAAACATATAAATATAAAAAAAAGAATAGAATTCAGTAATTCAAAAATAAAATAAATCATATGAAACCAACTGATGGCTTAAACATAGGCCGGAAGCTTACTATCATTCCAATTAGATAAATTGTGGAAGGAAAAACAAAAATGTTCCTTAGAACGACAAGAAAGCTGCCGCCAAATATGGCCAACCATCAGTTGGGCATAACTGTTTCATTCATTATGTACCACAATAAAGAACTGTATCCTGTAAAAAAGAAAAGAAAGAACTCAGATTTTGTACATTTAGATTAATGTGCTGATATTCATTTCGTTTACAGACAGTCCAGCCAACGAACAGTTATAGATGGACATTTTTGGAACAAAATTTTTGACTTCGTAACTTTATTTGGGCTAGTTAGGAGGTGAACATATCAAAAGTCTCCGCCCGAAACCCTCCCCCCCCCCCGGCTCAAAGGCTAAGGGCGGGGACTTTTGATATGTTGACCTCCTAACTAGCCCAAAGAAAGTTATGAAGTCAAAAACTGTGTTCCGAGCATTCCCATTTATAGATGTTTTTGAGCATTCATTGCCTGGACTGAAAGCCACTTTGAGAATTTTTTTTTTTTCATTTCTAGCGTTCTGTCCATAGACGGTAAACCACAAAATGTTAATAGGAATTTTGGGCTTGTCATATTTTAACCTTCTTCTGTAAATAGCATGCGAAATGACTTTTTCTGAAACCGGTTGGGCCAAGAGAGCTTTATAAATAATTACGGCATATAATTGAAGATATCTATATATAGAGAAGCAATAAAATTAGGAAAAAAATAATTATACAATAAAAAAATGAGAATGCTAGTAAATATATCTGCGGGTTGAAGTATATAAATCAAAATACTTCCCTTGCCTGAGGGTAGAGCAGTCCTTGGTGAAATGCATGCCCCAGGCACCGGGCATGGGTCAACAACCAAACCTACATCATGTCGATTAATCTCATATTGACATCAAGAAAATAATTAGGGACTCCAAGCTCCTGCTGGCCTTTTGAATGGCGCCGTTCCAATCTCTTATTCTCTTTTCTCAATACACGATTTCAATAATTAAACGCTTTGTAATTGGACAAATCACCGCACCCGGCTGCTTTAGGTCTACCGGCTCTAATGCGACGTTTTCATAAATTTATGACTGTTTATTTCAAATCAATTAAGCATTCGGAGATGGAGGTTTCAGATTAGCTGTTGTCATAATAAAGAACTACGTTTCTCTAGAAGGTGGGCGTGACTTCTGGGCTACCGGTCTAAACATGGCCATTATATTCGGTTAAATGGGATATTTATTTTATTTTCATATCTATTTTATCAGTTCTACATAAACGATTATAGCCTTATATTATTTGCATATATTTAAACTATTTTCGATAAAATGAGTTCGTTAGAGGAAACCCTCTTATAAGTCCGACGAGATGAGGCAAATGAGGCCATATTGTGGAAACGAAGGGGGGACGTACATAATGTGTTAAGTCCTCACTGACCCCCCCCCCCTTAACACACAATCCATCTAACCTCGTGGGGTTTCAATTCCATGGGAGATCGCGAGACGGCCCTCGGGAAGAGGACCTACTACGCAAAGCTCCCGCCCTGGAATAGAGTGCTTGTGTCTCGCTCTTTCACAGAATACCTCCAAATTCTGGTTACTCTACTGCAGTGCATCCAACCTTATTACCACTACGCTGCGACAGGCGACCACAACGTGATCCCTGCCAGCAAAAACAAACGTAGTACCATTTTGAGACATTTTGAGCGAGGGGCCCGACATAAGACGGACCCCAAGCCCACGAGTCAATCCCAGCCAGCACATGGCACAGACCCCGCAGGGTTGCTCCGGACGTCGGCACTACAGATCCCGGGGGTCTCCCCTCCTACCTAGGTAGGATTGGGACCCAGTATCCTCGACTGACCAATAAAAGGACAAAATTGACAAACGAAGTATTATTTATCTGGTAGGGTATACCTGTAAAACATCTTACACTGATTCAGACCTTTTCAAACAGACGCCTTCTATCTGCTGTAATTTTCAACCAATTCAGTTCATTGCCTTTATGTGTTATGAGGCTTACGGTAATCATTTTTATCTTTCTCTCCACACTCTGGTTACCTAACTGACAAATGTGGAAAAACTAGATTTTTTGGTTCGGGGACTAGATTTAGGCGGCTCAAAACGTCTGTCAGCATGGAAAATGCAGACATGAATCTTTTGTGCCTCCACAGAGAATTATATAAATATTGTTCTGGTGGTGTGCTCCAAGGATATGTAACCAAGAGTATACGCCTATTCATACAAGAGTATTTATTAAACCAACTAGTTATATAATCATTAAAAATCTACAAATTTAAAACGGCAACTGAAAAAAACAAATCATTACATACTTTTAGATGACAAGAAGTTGCACATTTGCGCGGGTAATTGCTCAAGGGATTACCTCGTGAGGACAATTATAAATCATAAGTTTTGCAAGATGGTAAGTGAAAACTTTGCTCATGTTCTATGTCCTATCTTTTCAAGAGATCTGTAATATCAGGAGCCATATCTAGGGTGCTGCTCCTTACGCGGCTCCAGGGAATGTGTTCTATAGTTAGACCAATGTTGCATACTTGAAGAACTGGTTTGTCTTCAATGAGTTATTGATGTCTAAGACACCACGCTCTGTTCCTAAGGCCGGCCATATTTCTCTTCCCTTCTCCACAATAATAAAGTAACAACTGTTCATTCAGACTCTATATCATCCTATATAAATCATATCAGGTTTTCAGATTTTCGAAGCGAACTTAATATCCGAGGTGAAAATGAACTTCAGTACTTAGGAAAATGTAAATTTAATTTGTTTTCCTTTTTATGCAAAGCGTAAAACAACAGACGTACATTAAAGTCCTGAAGTCTTGTAACCTCACTCCATTTATTTTTCATTATTTATATTTATAACTGATTTTGTGGAGTATTCATATCAGATTGGAGATCACCGATGCCACTCTTCGCGGAAAATCGCTCAAAAAGAAGCTAGTCTTCGTCAAGTGCTGCAATCTGGCCGCGTGGCCGGAAGCAATCTACCTGCGGTAATATGAAACTGCACGTAGATCCAAGTCCGAGTTATCGTAAAAAATTTAGCCATCCGAGTCAAGCCCAAGGAGCAGGGATGGAGTCTGCCAGAAATAACAACTTACTAGAATTTTGGTCGATTACAAAGCGAGAAATACAGCATACAGCAGGGAGTGCTTAAGCGTATAATATACCAAAGCACAAGGCAACAAGTACCTCATTAATTTAATTATACATGGACCCTCCTTAAAACCTATCTGCAATTCTATATCAAAACCATCTCATCTCAACCAACATCAGCTGCTCAAGATTATTTCAAAATTTTACGTGCCCATTAACCTCAAATAAATTCCTTGAATTTGGCCCTTAACCCCCCCCCATAAACGTTATTCATCAACTTAAATACATTCTGATTTTAAGTTTGCCAGCTATAAAATTTTAACAGTCCTTTACAGATCGAAACTAAACCATACAAAAAATGGTAGTTGGATCTCAAACAGCCACGACACAGTATCATATGAAATATTCTGAAGTGTGTTATATTGTCTTGAGGAAGGGAACGCAAACAAAATTGTTTGCAATTCACCATGTCCAATAGGATAGGATGCGAGATTTGGCGCTCGACTACTAGGTTATTTGAGGCTTCTAGAATATCATTTAAAAAGGGAGGGGGGCTCCTATGTTCTTTCATACTAATTTAGTTCCGGCAAGGATCCGGCAAGGGTCAGAATATTATACTTAGAAAGCGAGATATTAGGAGTTCCTGTCTTCTACATTCTTAATTCAGCCAGTAATTATGGTCATCCCTAGAGTGAAAGGTTTGTTGTAAGACGGCATTTCTGGTCTTCATTGATATCCTACTAATCCTACAAACACTTTCGGGTGCGTTAGGTTTCTGAAAACTCGGAACATTACTTCGTGAAAGAGGGAGTCCTTCAGGGCAGCGTCCTGGGAATTGTCCTATTTGTCCTTTATAGAACTGTTGTTCCACCAAATCCTACGAAAATATTTATTTAATTGCTTCCTAAGTTTCTAGACTTACTGCTAATTCCTTATTCCCAAAAGGGAGGAGTCCTATTACATCAGTTCGGAATTCCTTGTATTACGTGCGTTTCGTGAGTCCCACTGATCCTTAATCCACGTCAAAGGAATTATTCCTTGCAATTTGTATTCATGGGAACTTTATTCGCGTGGAAGTTACCACTATAGATGATATTTTCCTTAAACACCCTCCACTCAAGTGTTTTATATGCGAAAGTAATGTTACAGTAAGTTTTCATCATAAATGCATCGCGTAAACGAGGAAGAAGTTGCTAGTTTACATATTGTACGTAACCAGTATGCCAGATATAAACAACTATATCTCGTTTACATGTTAACAAAAGTCTTTTAAATACAAAAATATTTTGAAGGTAATAGAACACTAAGAAGTGTTTCAATCATAGCTGAAGAGTGTTAAAGGTAAGTTATTGAAGATTATGGAATTCAAGGAATGCGGAGATAGCCTCACAGGCTTCTCTCAAAAAAACAACACATCTTGAACCAGCTACCATCTGGGTAGTGCATTTGATCAACAGTAAACTGTAAAACTGACATAATTAATTTAACATTCAGGGGAAACAAAGGCAAGAGTTCCTCAAAGAAATGTTTATTGTGCACTTACCAAATCAAAAAACCATTGTCATCGTCAGGTGATGATAAGATAACAATATTAAACACTATAATATACAATATGTATGTATATATAGGTACTTATATGAGTATTATCAGGGAAATTATTTTTGTAGTACTAAACAGAAACGAGAGATGTATACTTTGAGTATATATATATATATATATATATATATATATATATATATATGTGTGTGTGTGTGTGTATATATAATACATATTATTATTATACATAGTAACCATTCGTCAACTTACTGAATTTTGTACAAAAAAGGGTTCTCACAATATTTTTGATGTGACGAACTCAGGCGGAGACTTTGCTTTGAACGGATTTTTACGTTTTTCCTCGGTGTTTTATTGTTTTTATAATTCATTTCAACATTAAAACGAATAAACTAGTAAAACAAGATATCCAAAATGAGAAAGAATTTTCGGTTGTTCGTTATACAGCTTTCCGATTTTTTAAAAAAAAAAATCATTTATTTATGATCACCCGCAACTAAGTCGATTTTCTCACCAAGTCAGTTCATGTTTTAACTAATGAAATTTGCCTACAATTTCTTACTAGACAAAGTAAGAATCGGGAAAACGAGAAAAACAGTAATATATATATATATATATATATATATATATATATATATATATACATATATACGTTAATAAATGTATAAGTAAATAAATAATTAGAAAAAAAAAATAATAAAAGATGTTTTTTTTTTTTTTTTTAATTTATTTTTTTTTTATTTTTGTTAATCGCTTACAAGGTTTCCCCATAGCGAGGAGTAGGCCTTATATAATGATATTAGTATAGTTAATGTTAGTATTATTAGAGGCATACGTTAATCTAATTGCTATCTTACGTACAACGATATCAAACATTTATAGTACAATAATAAATTACTACTTATAATTTACAAAAAATAACTTATTTGTATCGACTTTAATAAATATTGTTTATGATGCACATTAGAAATAACTAAATATATTCTGTATAGACTATTTATATTTATACAGATACAACATTAGTCTAAATATGCACGTGCTATCACATTTCTTTCTATTTCCACTCGCGCTCATTCACGAATCACCGAATGCCACTAACATGCTATAAATGGAGATAAACATTAGTATTATAAAAACAACAACAAAAAAGGATCTTAAGCATGGAAGCAATTAAAGTCACTAGGAATAATTGTAGTTGCGTTGGGTTCTAGGTTTAAATTAGTTTATATTAGATCTACCATTTCTAGGAGAATATGAAATTTTAAGAAAGTCCGAAAGTATATTAAACTCAAATAGAATATTATCTAGTGATTAATTATATCTATAACTGTAGGCTTTGTTAGTTTTGAGTTAGATAGTTTAGTGACCGACCACTGGATTTCTCACTAGATTTCTCTTTGATGGTTGGTGCAGCGACAGCAAACCGATGACTGATCCGATGTTCCTCTTGAAGCAGACAATCCTCCATCTAGTCCTGAAGTATTCCATCTAGGTTTCCTCTTCCTTTTCTTCTTCTTGTTAGGGCTGTTTGCTACTTCTGGCTCTGGTTGCTTATCTTTATCTTCTTTACACAGACTAAATTCATCGGAGTCTGTGTGATAGTTCTTTTCTAATTTTTGGTAAAATATATCCAGATCTTCGTCCTGATTTATTGTATCTGCCTTAGAAGTGTTTATTTCTTTGACGAGAAACCTACCGCCTTTGAACCATACATACCTGAGCGCTCCATTTCTTTGTAACTCTCTGCATTTTTGATAGAGTGAATGAAATTTTCGTGACAATGTTTCGTTAACATAAATCTTTTTATTTTCTTTACGTTCTTTATCCGAGAATATTCTTAATTCTTTCCAACTAAGGAGGGATCGTTTTTCTTTGGCCCTTTGAAGGAACGACTCTCTGTCTGCCTTTCGTAAAAAGTTGACAAATATTGTGTTTGAATGGACACCACCTTTTTTGATGATTCGGTAGAAGCTATCTAAATCTGTTTTCAAAAATGGTAATTCAAGGATTCTCCATATATTTTGCAATATGTTTTCAACATTTTCATTATGATTATACGGAATATTTGCTATGTTTATCGATTTACCGAGTTTGTCCTGTTGAGAAATATCTAATGTTTTTTCCAACCTATCTACTTTTAATTTTAGTTTATTGTTTTCTTTTCTCAGGTACGCTATTTCTTTTTTATTTGCACTTATAGCTTCCCCATACGATGCTAGATTATTTAAGGAACACTATTTACACTATCATCATTTGAGCTTGGTCATTTTTTATTCTTGCAATTTCCTCTGATAAGCGTTCAAAGTGTTTTAATATCGCATCCAACTTTTCTTCGAAAGCCATGATTGGCAAGAAATTTAAAGAAATATTTAACAAAACAAATAGTTGATTTATGTTTGTGTAGGTATTACTGTAATTCCTGTAGGTATGATAAAGGTTTATTTAGTATACTACAGGGATTACAGGTCCAACTGTCTCAGCACCAGTCAGTTCTAAATCAGTGCGGGGGGAGCATCGTGGATTATAGCAGTTTTTTTTTATTAATTTATCTCATGTTTACTAATATTCAACATTTCCGAATTTATGCTGAAAATATCTGCAGTTATTGCTGATCATTTCCAATTTATTTATTGCTAAAATTAAAGTAATTTATTTATTATGTGAGTACGATCACGTTTATTATTGTACATACAGAGGTTAATAACTTATAACTGTTCGTGCTCGTGACGTGTTGTGACGAAGCTTGTGACGTAGTTGCGACGAAGCACTCACCGTGTGACGTACACTTGCAAATGGCCGTTCAAATTAATTTAATACATCAGAACATATAATTATATTCTAGATAGTGCACTCACCAATTTTAGTGATTTAGATTTGTTAGTGATCTTACTTCAGCAAGAATTCCAGGATTGTCCAATTGCTGGGTCCATAACTTCTATTTATCCTTTAGGATTCGTAAGTAAACCATGTCAATACAACACTTACTCTAGTATATTTCCACTGACAACCGCTTTATTTGCACAAATAAATCTGAAAAATCTTGTCACTTCACACTACTTTGCCTCCACATATTCACTGTCATGCCTTAGTTTTAGTTGTTTTAAACACAGAGCATTTAACTTAGCATTAACCCAATTGTAACCTTCCCGGCCTCTCCCCTTTTTTTAAATGGGTTAGAAGGCTGTCTCCAGCACAAAGCCCAGACAAAATCACTAGTGTCTTTTATCTCATTTAATATTTCGCCTGATTGGTTAGGATTTGGGGGCTTCGAGAGAACCCCCCCCCCCCAATCCAAATGGAGGTGAATATCGGCCTGTTAGTTAGGTATAGATGCCTATAGAGTAGGTATATGGAGACCAGTTCCTAAGCCGAACAGATGGTCCGACCTCCTGGATAAAATATTCATTAACAAGGTACGACAACTCTTGGGGCTTTCACTCCTCACACCAACAGTCAGCCACAACCCTATCTCCACTCTAATTATACACTCTTAAGATTGAGGTTTCGGCCTCATCTAACTCATTCCGGTTAAGGAGGTTTTTTTTGTATTGTTTTATTTTCATATTCTTCTCATGAGGTCCCTTAATGTTCCTTTACTCTATGAAGTGTACTTCTATAGTTTCTTTAAATCATATGAGTCTAGATAGCCTTTTGGTACTTTTCGAAGGAATGTAGCTACTCAGGTTGCCCTTATAAAGGGTTTTTAAACATTTTCAACAAATTTTTATCGATCCTACCGAGTAGATACCGTAAATTACCCCGCTTAAAACACACACACACATATGTACATTCGTGCTAGGGGGAAGGTCAAATAATAAAAACTTCACTAAACTGTTAAACCAACTTTATTACGTCCCTACATATTTCACACCTTTTTAGAGCCTCTTCAGGGCAACAAGTTACAACTATAAAACTTACAGCCTCGACCAGAGGAGGAGAACGTTCCACTTAAGGCCACGTCTTAGACTTCAAGTCTAGACGTCCCTTAATATAGATGTACCATGAAGAAAAGAACCAGGTAGTGCGTCCTGAATTTTAATGGCTAAACGTCAGGAGTGTGTAGGGGGCTAAAAAACGTACACAAAAAGTCATTCAGAGATTTCGTTTTTGCTTCGTTTTGGAGAAAATTGCAAGACAACAATATAAGCATATTAAAGATCAGAATATTTAGGCGGCACTGAGGCTTATGCTATTCAATCCAATGCATCTGTGTAATTTACTCTACCATCTTCAAAAAGTAGAAAATTTATTACTTCAAGAATAATTTAAGAGATTGATGAATAGTAATTGGTTTCTTGAAAGTCTCATTGAAACACGAAAACTTGTTTTGCGATTTTCTCCAAAACGGAACAAAAACGAGCAAATCTCTAAAGGACTTTTTGGCTTAGTTTTTCAATCCCTATACTCTCTTGAAGTTTTGCTATTTAAATTCGGAATACCTCTGTATACCATTCCCATAGCAAAAGATTGAACGAGTTCGTTAACCATCAAAATCGATCCATCCGGAGGGAGGGGAAACATCGGACCCAAATTACTAATTTTCCCATACAGGCCACAATTATTGATATATTGCAACGAAACTTGGTAAACGTCATAATTATCTAAATAGAATGAAGTGTTGTAAAAATAAATTTTGTTGTACTTTCTTACAAAGAAACTCGGTGGACAAGATACCCCAGCAATCAGAAACGTGTTATGAAAAAAAAAAAATCTGTTATATGATCTCCACGGTTCATGTAACCGAGATGTAAAATTTCAGAAGTGAAGAAAAAATATTAGAATAGTTTCTATTCTAAGCTTCCTAAATCACACCAGGGATGTTCATAGAGTGCAACTTCCTGCTGTCTTTCTGTAATTTCTTGGCGGCATCCCTTGACCAACCATAAATGTATGGAACCTGATTCTGTCAACGTGGTATGACTGTTTCCTTAGGATAAAAATACATTTAAAAAAAAAATTGACTAATTGATGCAATGTTGAAGAAAGAAATATTTTCTGTTCTACGAGAACCTAAAATAAAATTTTAATTGCCTTCTATAAATCCTCTTTATCGCTGGCAATTTAATCCTCTCTGGCCATTAAATATCAGATCATTAATCCTCTTAAACATTTCGACACAATGCCTGTCCTATTAAAATGTCTTTTCGACAAAATATATAAATTATCGCACCTAGCTTATCTCTAGTAGAATTCTTACTAAATTAGGAGTATTTAAAGAGCAGAAACAAAAAATATATATATATATATATATATATATATATATATATATATATATATATATATATATATATATACTGGTGGAGTAAATTCAGTTCTGAATAAGCCATTGATCTTTTGAGAATGTTATTGGGCAATTAAGAAGGGACACATGGTAGAATAGGACGGTCGCTACTCGGTCTCTGTCAGGGGAAAAAACTGGTCGCAACTCTCAGTCCTGTTAAATCACTCTCAATTAATTAGTAAATTCGGTTACTAAGCAGAATGAAAAAGAGCCTTAATAAGTTAGCTAACTTATCGGTCTTGCACATAATCAGCATAAACCAGCAGAACTGCACCATCGGATGGAAAACATTATTTGCAAGAATTTACTTAAATGGGCCTGTTTTTTTTTTCTGGTAAGTCTTTCCACTTAAAAATAAACAACAAGTTCAATCAATGTCTGTAATAATAAAAAAAAAGTTCGACTCGTAGGAACTGCGTCATCTTAGAACGCTTAAACAGTTAAAAATGTTTCGTGAAAAATGTAATCACAAGGAAAAACGCACAATGAAATCTCAAAGCGAAGCAAATTGTTAGGCGTCACAGCAGAAACTGACGCACAGTTGACCGATGCCCATAACTAGATTGACAAAACTCAATTAATCCAATCATATAAAACTAAGGCAATTATATTACTAGAGATAGTTTAGATAAGGTGAATTTGCAGTATTATCTAATTATTTATTTAAATTTTAATGTCCATTATTATGAACTAAGAATTTTAGGCGGGTTATCTATAAGTTCCCATCCTTTTCTAGCAAAGATAGGGCTGATGTCTTTTTCTTTTTTTTCAAAGAAAAACCACCACCCCATAATTGGAATCGAACCCACGACCTTTGGCACGGAGTTTATTTAATTATCTTGGGTTACTAGAAAGTTAGGACCACTTGGAGGTGGGGTAAAATATGTGAGAAGCTGCTCAGTCTAATTTCGACATAGTTACCGAGTGTATTTATGCAGTGCAATTAATCAGTTCTTAATTTGGTGTATAATGTTATTATGGATACAATAATGAGGGGTATATTAGGGTTACATAGGTTTTTTAAATAGAACAAATTTCTAAGACCTTTTTCAAAACTTAAATTATTGCTTACTGAAAATACCTTTTAAATTATTTAAAACTTTAATGGTGTCGTTAACTTATTTTTCTTCGCAATAAATAAATAAAAAAATATTAAATAAAATGATCTTCATGAGTCTGAAACATTGTACGCTAATATTTAAAATCATCTCATGAGCTTGTCCGCCTCATGGGCGTATGGGCGGAAATAATTTCGGGGAGGGCTGAAACTAGATACAATACGTAGTTCAACACCACCAACCGGACATTTTTATCTCACTCCGTTCCAGATATTAAAAAAAAAAACATCTTTTTTAGGTACAATGCTCATTTTCTCTGCTTGAGCACATTGGTTTTTAATTACATTTTTGAAATTAGCATTAAATTTGCTTTAAGGCTAATACACATTCAATGTTCACAATTATCTCATTCAAACCACAATATCAATTTAAAAAGTAGAACTTTATAAAAGCTTCTGGTTAGCGACAGTCCTGCAGACTGCCGCATATCACACAAGTTGTAAAATTTAATTAGCTTTCAGAACAGAGATTACCTCTTATATTTTTCTTTGCTTCCATCCTACATAAACCTCCCATTTCCATTTAATAAATTAATATCCCTAATTAGAAGAATTAGTACAAATACTATAAAAATAAATTACAAGACTACAATATCCATAAATCCCAAGGATAGTTAGGGGTTATTTATCAATTGCATGCCTAATTTACTAATCCTACAGACTATCCTACCTTCCAGACATTATAAACATCCCGAAAAGGTTTTTTTTTTTTTTTTTCTCAAAGATTTGGATGAATCTCAAGCCCGAAAACTGTACTATTCCGCGAGAGCCTCCATAAATATTTTATATCATTGATTTTTTAGGTATTTTTCTTTGCTTGCGTCTTACTAGTAAATAGAGCACCTCCCCCAGTTGCTGGCTTTCTAATCCAAACAATAAATAAAAAATGTACTGAAATTAAATGTTGTGCAACAAATAAAAAAAAAAAAAAAATCTTACTGGAGAATTCGAAAGAACATGTTCTGGGGCGACTCTAGACTTATTTAACTAGTTAAAATTATCTTAATTAATGCTTGTTTTTCACGATTAAAAAACTGTGATAATCAACAGCCCCTCGGCAGCCAGGATAGATGGTGTGTCGAGATTAACTCTATAATTGGAGAGCTGCTGCTTACAAGAGATCGATGGTTTTCTATAACACAAATATTTTTATTTTTTGTTTTCCCTAAAAAAAAAATAAGGTATAGTTATAACAGCGCTGCTAATTGGAGGAGGCTACCTAAAACTTTTAGTCAGGTGTAAAAAAAAGTAATTAAATTTTAAGATAGCCTCGTAATAAAACAAACAAAAATATAGGGACCTCACAATATATGAACGAAACATTATACAAATCACCAATTTATTTTACTAAAAACACTGGAATTAAAAAGTCTGGGTTTTTTTTTTTGTACACTTGCGACTTAAGCCAACCGCAAGCCTAAAAATCAAGAGACGTCAGATCATATTCACAGGTCAAAATAGGAAAGATTTGAGAAAATCATTTTTTTCTAATACTTCCTTAACTCTAAACGTAATTATCATTTAATTATCTCAGCTTGGTTGAATTTCAAACGAATTTTCTACTCTATCCCTCACCCGTTAATCAGTTTCAACTAACTAAAGTCCGTCACGCAGGAGCTGCATTACTAAGCACTTTCCTTAGAATTTGGGTAGTGTAGACTGCTTTCCAGAACAATTTGCTTAAAATATCCTACATAAATAAAATAAAAACATGAATAGTTCTCTTTTAATTTTGTAATGTGTAACTGATAAATTATTAATTTGCTTCCAGAGTTATGTTTACACATGGTACCTACTACACTACGTAATAAATACAAAATCCTCATATTATCTTATTTTGATCTAACGCAGGAACCGGATACAGTCCCTCTAGCGCTCCTTGCGGCGCCTTTGTGAACCTATGTCTGGCTGGCTTTTCTATTGAAATATATTACAAAGTAAACCCCCCTTTCTGATTGACCGATTAAGCTCATTTTTACAACACTTCTTTCTCATGAGTTACCCACGACGTATACCGCGTTTCGTTACAATACAGCAGAAATTACGACCAGTATGAGTATATTAGTAATTTGGGTCCGGAGTAAACCCCCCCCCCCTCCTAATGAACCGATTTAGTTTATTTTTACAACACATATTTACCTGTAGATTACCACTACGAATACCGAGTTTCGTCGAAATATACCAAAAATCACGGTTGGTAGTGGCGAATTGGTATTGTGGGTCTGGAGTAAACCCCTCCTCCTAATGAACCAATTTAGTTTATTTTTACAACACATATTTACCTGTAGATTACCACTATGAATACCGAGTATCGTCGAAATATACCTAAAATCACGGCTGGTAGTGGCGAATTGGTATTGTCGGACCGGAGTAAACCCCCCCTCCTTATGAACGGATTTAGTTTATTTTTATATCTCACTTTTCTCTCTATATTACCAGTACGAATACCAAGTTTCGTTGAAATATAACAAATATTACGGCTGAAATGGTCAAATTAGTGTTTTGGGTTCGGGGTAAACCCCCCCTTCCGGTGGACCGATTTTGGCGGTTAACGAACTCGTTCAATCGTTTGCTAATTGAATGCTATATACCAAGTTTCGTGACGAAAAAACAAAAACTCTGGCCGCTATCGTGTTAACAGACACATATATATATATATATGCATATATATATATATATATATATATATATATATATATATATAGATATATATAAATTTTAACGGGGGTCATTTTCGGTGTCTACTAGGTAGGATCGATAAAGATTTGAAGAAATTTTTCAAAAATTCCGTCATGAGTCCAACCTCAATAGCTACTTTCCTTCGGAGGAAAGTGCTAAAACGAAAGTTTTATTCGCTTTTCTGAAATACCCTTAAAGGTGTTGGCTTGAAATGGCTTCATTTCATTTCCCACGTCAAAAAACTGATAACAATTATATTTGGAAGTCAATAAACGTAAAACCGGAAGCGCTACGATTTTTTTCTCGCAAAGCTCGAAATGGGTAGAGGTGGTTTCAATAAAAGAATTAAATTATTTATGCTATTTTCATTGGCTTTCCCCTAATATATGCTTTGAGAAATTTTAGCCACTTTGGTATTGATTAATGTCTAATTTTCACTCTCAAACAAAGAAATCCCTACCAATTTAATTTAAATTTTTAACGTCCATTATCATTAACTAAGAATTTTGGGACAGGTTATTTATAGGTTGCCACCCTTTTCTAGCCAGAATAGGGTTGATGCTTTTTCCTTTTTCTAAAGAAATGCCACCACCCCATAGTGGGACCTTAGGCACGGAGTGTTAAGTGCTAGCGCCTTAACACTCACGGCCACCGGGCTTCCCCTTCCAATATTAATATCTGTTAAAAGGAACGTTAACAGTTCCTATATTATGACAATCATTATAGAATATAAAGTGAGTAAATGAAGATTAATATTTTTTTTTGCGGGTTGGCCTACATATTTTGATGGCGTGGGCGATTGGAATAAAGCTGTCCTTTGACTAACGACAGCAGAAAAACCCTTTCCAACCCTTGAATGACAAATGATTCTCCACCCCCGCGTTGTAGGAGACAACACTAAATGGTTTCTAGGGAAGCCTCATTCCGAATGCTCCGAGCTTTTTGCATAATCCCTTCGGTAATGACAGGAGAAGAAATGCTTCGAGATTTAGTATTGTTAGTTTTCATTATCCTAATTTTAGGATATGTGTGTGGGTCTTTCGCAAGGTCTCAATAATTTATGTTGAAATTTGACTCCAGGGGTTTTTTTTTTTTTTTTTGTTTGTGGTACAAATCTTTATTGGTGTCCCTCCATGGCTGCATCAGGAACACCGATGAATAGTGTACACGACGAAGCCGAAGCGAGATCCCGAAAAATAAATTTTACCAGGTACCACAACAACTGCTACGGAAAGAAACCGAACTGCCAGCACACTTTTCAGCGATTACTCACTTACATGGTATGTAATCGCTGAAAAGTTTATCCATGTCTTCAGATTGGTTAACGCACTAGTATTTCTAAAGTGACACAATTCAAAATAAAACAACTGAAAATATGTCACTCTTGCGTTTGCAGGGGACATAGCATTGAGACAGGAAGGGCGACACAAGTGCTCTCTGGTGTACAAGGTACATACAGTTTTGATGGCTGTTAAAGAGATATTTGCCATGTCTTTCATAGTCAGAACTGAAAAAAAACTATTTTTGAGTTGTGTCACTTTTGAAATACTAGTGCGATATATCGATAGATGAGCTGAAGACTGCAAAAGACAGGCAATTCAAAAGGTTTCATTGCAATATAGAATTTGGAGCTCGGGTACCAGGTGTTGACCACCTAGACATTGCACCTTATGTTCCCATTAAAAACGCTCAAAACGAATAAAAATATATTAAATTAAATCACCTTAAAAAATATATCAAAATATACCTTCAAATTGATATTTTTACGAAAGGCTTAATATTGTGTAATAGAGCAGCTATTTCCCAATCGAGCCGTGAAATGGGTCTGGCGCCTTACGGGATTTATATTATTCCCACTGCCAATATTACGCAAGTCTATCTGGACGACATTTTAAAAGCGTCGCAATAATTTAAATCAAACACAAGTGAATGTCATGGTCCTGTTTTAATTGTATTGTAGAAAAAAAATGTAAGTAAAAAAAAAAAAAAAAAAATGTTGAAAAGACAAGGTCTAAAGGCAATTTGAATAGACCTTGTAGGGCGCCTTAAGAACAGGAATAATGGGGCGTTGCGCCCAGAAGCTCTGAGCAGTAACGAATGGCTCAATAAATTCAATTAAGCAGGTATATATTGTAGTAGCAAGGGAAAATAAACTATCAGGGTAAGTAAGAGATTATCTACAAATCATGTCTCGTTATTTTTTATCTGATTAGCTTTGGCGTACTTGAGTTTAATGCATTGCAAATCTACATGCTTAACAAGTAAGCATTTCGAGGAAATTGTAAACGCACAATATTTACAAGTACAAGTAACCCAAAATTAATTGCAACAAAACTCCGGAGATTTTTCATCGATTTATCTTCACTAGACCATCATAAAGTAAATGCATTTATGTAAATTTAAATAAATATTTATAGATGACGCCGTCATCATGACGGTGGCTAAAAAGTAACACTTTATTTAAAATAAAATATTAACCTTACATGTCAATTATCTACAGTCAAACTGTAGATATTCTAGGCGATCACAACAACACTGTGAAGCGGTATTTTTTGTAAATTTATTCAACTTTTTTTTCTTTTTTTTTTTTTTTTTTTTTAAACCAAAAACCCACCTTTGGTCGTTTGATCTAAATGTGGGGAAATAAAAAGATTATTAATAACAATTTAATCATGACTAAGTACATATTTATTTTGCAAACAATGAATCTACAGACAAAATTCCTTTTTTGCAAAATAGACATATTTGTTCTTGAAATGAACTTAATTTTCCGCTTATGGGGTAAAACACCACTAATAATAAAGTAATACCACTTTTTGTGTGTGTGTGTGTGTGTGTGTGCCTGTGTAATCGTTATTATATCGGCTAATGGACTCATCCCAAAGACCACAGTTACAGCTACAAAATACTTAAAAATCTCGGAGGAATTGATTAATGGCGCCCAACAAGCGGTACTGCTCGATATTGCGAGAATAGTTAAAAAATTCTTGAACGAGCGCCCGTAATAAGGATACATATAAACAAAGAAAAAAAATTAATAAAAACAACAATTCTTTCACACTCCATAGTAATCACTACACAAAGAAATAGCTTTTATGATCTCAGGGGTTGATACACCATTAATAAAATAAAATAAAAACTGTAGGCAGCAGTTCAACAATTCCTCACATCTTACAAGACTTACTGACATTTAAATACTTCTTACACACCTAAAATCACCAAACCATTATTGAAAGATAAACTATATGTATCCATTTAAATTTTTTTTTCTGTTTTTATTGTGTATAACCATTGTCGTTCATCTTATTTCCTTCTCGTTTACTATTTCCTTTTTGTATAGTCCTTTTTTTTTGGGCTGTTTTTTATTATTATTTTTTTAATTTATTACAATCTGACTACTACTAACATAAACAAGCTTCTACTGTCATAAAGAGATAACCGATACCCTCACAAAACTCATAATACATTAAATTAAATGAAAATAAATTTATCAAATTTCAGAAATTTATTGAAAATCTTTCGAATTTTCCTGATTTCCGCAACCTTTCCCGTTTATGTAGATGCATGTTAATAAAATAATAACATACATTCTCCCGTCCGTTGTTGAGATATTAATATAAATAAACTGAACATGATATTTTATTTGTTGTTTTTTTGTAGAGGGATATAACTAAAATTTAAAACACATGTTTTTTATAAAATATAACTGTCAGGAAAGTTCGTAGAGAAATTTAGGGGAAAAAATTTATTAATTATAATCTCAGGCTATAAGAAATTTTTATAAGAAGTCCTGGTTAAATATGTTTTCGTAAAATAATTATTGTCAGTTCATTTGTACATACTTCATTTTAAATTTTTACGATGTTTGATTATCTGCCCATACTCTGAACTAAGTTCTACGAACTACGATCGCTTACCTGCTTATAATGTTCTGTTACTAATTGACGTTAACAAAAAAAATGTTCTTATAAGTGATTTTTATTTGTAGATCTACCCTATTTCTTTAATGGTTTAACTATTCTGTTCAATAATTCTGCATTTGTGTTTTGTCTTTTAGCTCACGAAGGCTAGCAAAGAGTTAGCCGAAACGTCTTTAATACAGATTTTTACAAAAAGTGATGTTTTCCTAGCCGAATCTACACCTCATTATAAGTCAGTAATGACTATGTAAAAAATTACATGAGATCATAAATATGAGTAACAATTAGTGACTGAATTAAAAATATAAGTATAACACTTTGTACCCATGCTAACATTTTATCATTTTTTTTTTATACTCTGTTCAATTTTGTTTAAAGCCCTGAAGAAGACTTGAAATTCATGCCTTTTTCTCCTTTCTTGTCATAAAATGTCATAAAAGGCCTTTTGATCCATACCGACTTTCTCCCACCACCTGTTTTTTTTTTTTTTTTTTTTTTTCATACCCTAGAAGATCCCAGTTTTCTTATAAACTTCCACAATGGTTACTTAAGTATTAACTTTGGTCTTCCTCTGCCTCCCGGCACTTTCATCGGTATTTAGTATCTTATTTCTCGGTTAAAAATTAATTAATATTATTATTAGCACCCGTTTTCTTGTATACACTTCAATAATTTTTTTTTTTTTATGGTTCTATTGATTTTCTAGAACTAATTTCTAGATATACACTAATGTTCACTTTACCCGGTTATTAATACCTTAATTGTTCTAATAATTTAACATCAAATTGTTCTTTTTTAATAAGTTGAATTGTATGTATAGACCTGTTACTTATCTTACTTATAAACTTTTTTCTCTGTGTATTAATTTCTGTTTTTTTCTTTTCTTGTCATTTTAGCTGACGAAGGCTACCAAAGAGTAGCCGAAACGTCCTGAATATAGTTTTTTTTTTTTTTACAAAAATCGTATTGAGGTTTTATTAGCCGAATCCCAACTATTCCATCTTTGCTTATCACCTCGACGGCTTACTATCTAATCTTCATGATTGTTTTTTACCTATCGTTACTGAACCGCGACTATTTACACACTGGTTCCCACTGTCACTTCTGTATAGTATATTTTTATTTTATAGTAAATTTTAAGTTTATTAGATTAACAATTTCATTCACAAATCGCATGTCTCCAGATTTTTTTATTTCCACTGGGACCCGGAGAAAGATAGCCAAGCTGATCGTAGAAGATACCTTCAAATAGAGAACTGCATGAGGCTAAGACTAGCTTGTGGAATGGAGGGAACATTGCCCTGATAACGGAGATAAGGAACAGTCGGACGAACATGGTGGGCGGTGGCCCGGATGTGACGTCACCAAGGTGTGGGGACTGGTTCTCCTTGCAGCGGACATCTGTTGGCCCGCGGGCCACTTTTCCGGCTCCCGGACGCTTCATTGATGTCCCCAGATTGTTGGGAGGCGAAAAGTTTGAAAAATCCCTTTTTGAACGGTGAAAATCGTCCAAAAGAAAAGCCAAGGTCGACGAGGCTGTCGGGTCTTCATGAATGGGTGAGTTTATCAATGAAACAGCTCTTGCCTTTTCAAGGTCCCCCCTCGTCGCTTATAGACAAATAATCTTCGGTTAGACATTCCAAGCGCTGATGGCTTCATTAGAAATTAAAATATAATTTCACCCTTCCCAGTTTTTAATTAATTACTTGTCCGGCTATTTTTGGAGGAATCTCGTTCAGGGTTCGTCAGGTATCTTGACGAATGAAAGACAGCAGTCATTACACTCTCACATCAAAAATTAACATACAGGTAATTCAGAAAAGTTAAAGAGCACAAAAAAATTATTTGCCACCAACCGCTTAGAATCTGGTTTTCTCCATTTGTACAATCCTTGAACCCCCCAAAAATGTTTTTCCTTCCGGTAAGCAAACCTAATGCATTTCATATGGTTTTGAAAATCGTGTTAAAGAAAATAAGGTACGGACAACCTATAAGATATAATCTAATATTTTTTCGATAACGAATCACAAAAAAACTCAATCCACCCAGCAATTTATAGGATTGAATGATACAACTAACTATATTAAATTATTATTTAGTTATTTAAATTTTAAAATCCACGTAACACAGATTTTATGGACGGGTAAACGCAGATTACCATCCTTTTCTAGCCGGGGTAGGGCGAAAACATCTTATAACATGGGAATAAACTAAAGGCGTTTCGCGGTTTGTGAATTTACATTCTGACATACAAATAGTTTAACTATTAATGAATTATCATTAATTCATAAGTAAAAACAGAATATATTCCTTATATTAATATTAATATAAATTGAACAGTTGTAAAGAATATTGACTGAAGTGTGACACATTGTATTTTACACATAAACTCTACTCTCATAGTGTCAAAATAATAATCATTTTATTTTTAACATAAGTTGGACAATATTTATTGTAAAACGTGGTATTGCCCAGTCATGGCAACGAGACACTAATAAATAATGAAGTAATAACATAAAAAAGTGTCTTCCAGGAACTAAATGATCATCATTATGTTGATAAATTTACTAATGATAGTCTTTTGCGTTATTATAACTTAATATTAATGATATTTATTTATTAAGAGTTTCGCAACTTTTGGCGACTTGCTCTTTAACATACATCAAGATATTACAAAATACTTTTTGCACATTGTATATATAACAAGTCAGTACATTTTATGAGGATAGCTAGTACATTAGGGAGCTAATTAATAATAACAATAACATGTTTTATATAATATATTTCACAATAACAATACGGTAATATGATAGATATTAAATAGAGTGTGAAGAGGGGAAAAAAAAAAAAAAAAAAAAAAAAAGTGGGGGGGAGGGTAGAAGAGGTAGTATATATAACTTAATAAAGGTAATGTAAAACTACTCTTTTATTTTTTACATTCTAATGTAGCTTTTCTAACTTTATTTTAAAATATTTAATTTTATTTTAAATTGTTTATGTTTTTTTCCAAATATTTTATATATATATATATATATATATATATATATATATAAATATATATATATTTGTGTGTGTGTATGTATATAAATGTGCATAATTATAACAATCATCATCAACATCTTTTATTATAAACTTAGGTATTTCTTAATAATATCATTTCAATGATTATAATCATAATTTGTTCCAAAACCTGCTAAAAATAAATTTAATGAAGATAATGTAGTGTATAGCAACTACAAATAGTTAAAATTGATACCAGACATATTTTGTTTTCCTCTGATCAACTGAAAGGGTCTGTTTCGGAAAAGGGGTGCCAGTGATTCTGTTAAATAACTGGCATTATTGTATATAACACATGTTTATTAAAGAAAATACATTTTCATTATACTGCATTATACAAAAAAAAAAAAAAAAAAAAAAGAAAAAAAGAAAGTAAAAAAAAAAAGAAAAAAAAAATTATATAGATAATTCTATATTTGGTATGATAACCACCTATTATTTTAGTGTTCTCCATAGAGCGAAAACAAAAATATATTTGGTCATTAATGTATTTCATTCTCTTAGGAGTTATAATGCGGTTCAAGGGAATATCCAAAATTACAAGTATAAAAATCAAACATATCGTTTAGTTGAGCTGCTGGTGACAATGTGTAGCTAAATTAATATTTTAGTAGATACTTTAATAATACATATTTGTTTCCAGTTTATTTCTCCGTATCTTTTATTGATTACAGGTGAAGACTGGAAAACAACCAAGTTGGACCTGGGCTAAATGATTATGATTTTGAAGCCCTAAATAAATAAATAGTTAAATAGTTAAATTATACTGCATCAAAAAACATGTGTTTTCAATGCTTGGTTTGAGCCCGTAAAATAGTACTTTTCGGGCCTAGGCCCGAAAATTCTTTTTGGTGTGCTAACCTTACCTGCTACTAATAAACATGTGTTTATTATTATGTTTCCAGAACTGGAAAATAATTCCTTTAATCAAAAGTTATCTGTATTCCAAAAGGCAATGCCAAACAAAGGTTTTAATATAATGAATAATCAGAATTGTACTATAAATATTAATGTAAATGTATAAGTACTTTTCTTCTATTACAGGTTAATAAAAAGATGTTTTTTTTTTTCAAATAAAAAAAAGGTGTCAATTTAATTTCTTTTACTGTATCTTTAAGTTATTAATGAAATATAAAAGGGGTTTAATGTACTCAAGTATGAGCATTATAATGAAAAGTATTGTTCATAACACTTACCAAAAGTGTGTTTTCGGTGCTTGGTCTAATTTCCGCGCTCGGCTACGCCTCGCGCGTTAAACTCGACCGCGCACCGAAAACAACCACTTTTGGTACTAGTGATGAAAATAACTATTTATAAATAACCTCAAAACATATTCTATAAACTCAACTAAGAAAACAAGTTAAATCTCTGCAGGAAAATGGACGATGATCTCTAAAATCTTCTCCAACAATCACTCCTTCTCGTACCTCCATATAAATCCGCATAGATATGAATCCAGCATGCTCCTCCTAGTCCAGCATTCTATCGTGTTTCTGCGTTTGATCGAAGCCCAAAGAGGTTCAACCCTCCGGGTATGAGCACCTGTTGTCAAGTCTATCAAGATATTTGGAATGATTCACTACTTAACTGACTTCATGGGATGCCCATGGCCAAGGCATCCCACTTAACTGAAATATATTCATTCCGTTTGAGCCAGCTAAAATCACAAATGAAACTATAACAAAAGGTAAAAATGCAGTTTCCAGCCCTCCAAACCGATTTCTTTCAAACTTTGCACAATAACGTATTTTGATGCACTAAACACGAATACGATAAAAAAAAAACCGTCGTATTTAACTAGGAAAGAAGTTATTAAGCACTTAAGTTCACTGTTGTGCAGGTTATGAGAGCTAATTAGAAGAATGTCTAGGACGACTTTAATGTCGAGGATTAGAAAAATGTCTAGGACGACTTTAAGGGCATACATGCTATGCGTTTCCGCTCGCTCAAGAAGATAACAAAACCCCAGTCAATCCAACTCGCTAAAATTAATAGAATTCTATTAATTTTAGCGAGTTGGATTGACTGGGGTTTTGTTATTTCCTTGAGCGAGCGGAGCGTAGCGGAGCGAGCGGAAACGCATAGCACGTATGCCCTTAAGCGACAGGTGACGACGGGTGAGGATGCCCTTAAAATTAACAATATCTTTGAATAAATGGTTTCTGAACATTTCAAATGACAGTTCTCTGTTTCCCAATGTTACATATCTGCGCATGCGCGTGTTTACAAATACGCTGATGACGCCTAGTTTTATAACCTTCCTAACTTTAGTGCTTACTATTATAGTCTATTAATTTTAGCGAGTTGGATTGACTGGGGTTTTGTTATCTTTTTGAGCGAGCGTAAACGCATAGCATGTATGTCTTAAAGTCGTCATTTATGCCTTAAAGTCATGTATGCCTTAAAGTCGTCACAAATTTAGTTGTTTACATTAGCTCTCATAACCTGCACAACAGTAAACTTAAGTGCTTAATAACTTCTTTCCTAGTTAAATCCGACGTTTTCTTTTACCGTATTCGTGTTTAGTGCATCAAAATACGTTATTGTGCAAAGTTTGAAAGAAATCGGTTTGGAGGGCTGGAAACTGCATTTTTACCATAACAAAACTAGGAAATTTGGTGAGGTTACCACAACATATGTTTTATTTTATTTAGTTAAAATAATTACAGTTATTGATAAAATCACTGGCACCCCTTTTTCGAAATAGACCCAACTGAAATATCAAAGAGATGCAAATTACACCTTTTTTTGAAAAAAAAATCTATAGTACAGTGTTTAAATAAACATTTATATTTAATAGAAAAATATGACCTTAACGTACGTTTTTCTCTAAAACCGTTAAAGACATCATCATGAAGTGGTTTTAATCGATTCCACACACAAGAATACCTATAAATCATTCAGGTTGACACACTTAACCTTTTTTATTTTAGACAATGTGTTTTTTTATATATATATATTTTATAAAAATTGAGCAAACAGAACACACAAACACAAACACACACACACACACACACACACACACACACACATATATATATATAAATATATATATATATATATATATATATATATATATATATATATATATATATATATATATATGTGTGTGTGTGTTTATATATATGAATGTAAACATCCCATTGACATTCCGAATAGAAAATAAGCCTTTTTTGAAGTCACCACTTCTACAGGGAATCAAACCCGGAACCGAAGGTACGGCGTTACACACCCGATAATCGAGCCTCCAAATATATATATATAATATATAAAATTTATACACACACAAAAGTTTAAAGGACCTGTTTAATGGGTTATGAAAAATCAAGATTTCATCATTTTCTGATTGCATCATCGGATTGATGATATACGCCTGACCGCACTAAAAGGAAAATTATTCATTAAATGACCCTTAGCTCAAATATATATGACTGGCGAATAAGGCGGAAGGTCAATAAAATATCGTCACACACTTTTACACTTTTATTTATCTTCCCTACTGAAGAGGCACCTAAAAGGGTGCGAAACATGTAGGGAAGATAAATAAAAGTGTAAAAGTGTGTGACGATATTTTATTGACCTTCCGCCTTATTCGCCAGTTATATATAAAAGGAAAATGTTACACTAATTATTAATACAAATAAAAGCAATCATATATATTTCGTTGAAAAATGAATAGATTAAACATATATGAGTAAATATAAAAATTCCTTCTGCATAAATCTCGATTTTTTTTTCCTAATCTGTCGTCACTATATTAACTTTAATATTCAATTCTACAATGTTATAAATGATTATTTACCAGTTATTGGAGCATAATTATTTATAGATTAAGGTAGTTTATAGTTGTCGAAGGACAGAGTGATATTTCAACAGGCCTTAATAAAACAAGTACAAGCAGTTCTATAGGGAAGCGAGGCACAGAAGCTTAGCGCTGTAACAAATTGCACGATAAATTCTATTAGCTTAGGAAATATAAAATTACTTGTGGTTCCATAAACATAAATTTACTCTACTTCTCATTATGTTTATGTATACTTTTAACGATTTTTCTTTCATTTAAAGCTTTGTTTGGCTCCAATCAAATATCCAAAGCGCCTGGGTGAGAAACGACGTACGGATAAACACACACACACACATATATATATATATATATATATATATATATATATATATATATTATATATATATATAAATTTGTGGATGCAAACAGGGATAGGTTGGAGAAATGTGAAAGGCCATACAATAAACAACTTTATGATCAATTAAGTAAAAAAGGTGAATTGTTTCCTATAAGACCAGAATCCAGAACCATCACTTTATTTGTCCTTCAATTTTAATCTCGTAATATCAAACAAAATCAGACATATTTGTAAAGGGATCGGAAAGATCGCCTGGAAGTATGAAAACAAAATTAAAAATAGTTTCAGTTACATTAAGGACCGAGTGAAATTAAAGGAAACTAAATACAAAATATACAAAATTATAGCGTCGATAAATCATACATGGGAGAATCGGATCAGTTACTTCAAAAACATACTAAACAAAATGTTCAAAATATTGATAATGGAAAAATAAAACAGCGTTGGCTTATGCTATAAAATATGGTCATGATTTTGATTTTGAAAACAAAGAAAGAACTAGAATGAAAAGAAAGATTAAAAAAACCATACACATCATTAAAATCAGAAAGAAAGTGATAAACAAAAAAAAACGAAAATACAACATCTTAATAATATTTTAATTAATTTATTTGATAAACAATAGGGAAAAAGGAGGGTTGTTTTTTTAAAGATTTGCCTTTTTTTATTAAAAGGTTATGGGAAACTCCACGCTAAATGAGCCAAAGGTCAATTTTAGAATGATTAATTGATGTATGACGATTACATTTAAAAATATTTTTTTTATTTTTACGATAATCTTTTATTGCGCTTTATGCCCCTAGAAATTTGAGATCTTTTAAATTTCTTTATTCTTCTGAATACTATATGTTTTGAACCCCTGTTTTTCAAATGTAACCAACCTCACACATTTGTTTTTTGCTTTTTTTGGCACGAATGTTTGATACTTATAAAGCATTTTCACGTGTTTTTCCCCAAAATTTGTTGAAGCATTATTCCACAAAATTGAATTGATTATGCTGGTAGTGCATGTTGCACCCTTTACAGAAAATGTATTAAAGTTCATGTATTGAATTTGTTAATCAAACCAGATAAGCGCCCATAAGGAATCAAAGGTAAGTTTTGATTTTTTTTCATTTCTAAAACAGATTTTTTGAAATGTACCATTTTTGACTGTGTAACAGTATATCAGGTGCAACATATTTTATGTGACGAGTGCAACAAATTTGGGTAGTGACACCCGTTACACTGCTGTTCTAGTCATAAATATTGTACTGAGCGAATTGTCTTAGTTGCAGATGCTCATAAATAAATTAATTTTGAACAAAAAAAAATCTTTCAAAAGCGCGACCTCAAAAGCTACGATCTCTCGGAATGTCCTAAGAAAACATAAACTCCTTCCGACTAAATGACTGAAGTAGCCAACATACAACAAATCGGAATACTAAATATCTGGTACTTGAGCAACTGTGAGGCCCTAGGGGTTGCATACATCAATGGACTTCGTTAGCGCGGACCCAGGCTTAGCTGGAGGTAATTGCAATACACGAAGCACACCAAGCACTAACACTTTGCACGTGTAAAGCTAACGATTTACAAGGGGTAACAATGCTGAATTGCATCTGCATGGATCTCCTTATAGACCAGGACGCATCTGGAAAAAGCCCACTGGTCTGGTGATTCTTCCTTTAAAATTTAAA